>VWZZ01007031.1:0-25822 GCA_013399095.1 Psophia crepitans | reverse complement strand
TGAGTAGGAAAAAAAAGAGACAGGTTTCTTCAGAAAACATCACTTGTCTCTAAGTGTGTCATTTTTTTCCAGATAGCACAGCTACTTTATAAACAGTTTAGTAAGTAGCTCCAAAGGCTCATCTACACTGGAAAATTGATTTGGATTGAAACAGAAAATGTGAATTTATAGTACAACATGAAGTTGTTCTCTTCACAATTGAGCACGCAGGTACTTTTTCATAGATGGACATTCCTTAATGAGAAGTACCTTAGATTACATATACAGCTCATAAAGCAAGGAAGCAGATAAATTTTTACATGCTTTTAGCTAAAAACAGACAATCACTGGAACCCAAGTGCTGCTTAAAAAAAAAAAAAGATTAAGAAAAAAAAGAGTCCATGTTTCTCAGTATAACCACAAACAAGTTTCAGATACAGTCCCTCTCTCAACCCATCAGTATAAAACTAGCTTGTTACTGACAGCAACCTTAAAGTACGCTTATTTCTTAAAAAAAAAACAATAAAAAGCAAAAGAATATGTAACAGCCGTTAACCAGCTGGGATGGCAAAATGCTGCAATCTGTTGGGATTACAAAAAAAAAAAAAAGGAGGGAGATTTTAGGGCTGCAGGGCACAGATTTGCCAAAACTAAAGGGCAGGCTGCAAAAAGCATGCTGAAAAAAATGACGTTAGAGTGTCCCCACGCAAGAGAAAGGGAACACAGTCAGCAATACGGGTGCATTTCTGTGCGATCTCTCAAAGAGGGCTCTTCCCTTCAGTGTAAATTGTACAAGTTATAGAAGTGTACCAAAACACCCAAACTCTTAATGACGGAGTACAGCACAAGCAGCCAAAGCATTCCTGTGACCATTCCCACATCCTCACAGCCTGAACTGTGGTTCAGCCCCTCCAAGAGCCCCCCCACACTCCTACTCGATGGGAGCCAATGCCCAGCACTCTGAGGAGACCCACACCCAGCTAACAGCGGCGATCATCAGCTCATGTGCTGGGAAAAAAACCAAACAACAAAACCACACAACAAACAAACAAGCAGCCATACCTCTGACCTCTCAAAACGCCCTGTCCATTTCAGCCAGAGCAGCAGTGACTCCTGCTCAGTGCTGTGACAGAAAGCTCCGAGGTGGCCAGCTTCAGGAGGCACATCAGAGCTCTGGACTCAGGAAGATGCAGGAACTTCCTTGCAAAACAGAGCAAGGTGCCTCCTCTTCCCTTCTGGATTTCGTACCGGCAAGGTGCTGGCACTGATTTTGCACCTTTGTGAAGCACCTAACTTTTCCCCTTCATGCAGGGATGGCGTGAGCAGATGTGACCACTGCAGGGGCATCAGTCCTGCTACTGAAGGGGAACATATAAAGATTGTTGCTTCTAATAAAGCTGTTTCCCAGTACCTCCTGACCACACGACCCAGAGCTTGGTCCACTCTGTGTGCGTTAGAAGCATCTCAGACACACAGAAAGCAAAGCATTAGTGGCATTGACTCACATATTTTCATATATCTCTTATCCGCAAAAGTCCTCTACTTGCATACAAACTAACATGGAACAATGGTGTTGCGATAGGTTTCTAGAGTATTTGCTGTTGTTCTATGTTAATGTTATGGGCAACTGCAGGACTATCCACTGCACGGTCTGACTTCAGGTTACCACCAGCTTAGAGCTCACGGCTGGTCAGAGCGCCAATGCCCCTCTGAGCTAGAGGGCAGGAACGGGCCATGGAGGGTGGAGGACCACGGTACGCCAGAATACTTTGGCTTAAACTGTTGTGACACCAGACGCAGTGGTTGCATCATTGCGGCGTCTGACTCCGGAGCTGGGGCAGCCTTCTGCATCATTTGCCGTTTTGTGACTCTGTTTTCTCACGCGAGGCACTGCAAGCGTGCCATGCTTGCACAGCCAGAGCCACTCGGAGTGCTGGTATTTCATCCCGAAAGACTGATAAAGAGAGTCAGAGCAGACAGGGACAAAAACTGGATCCCTGGCAATGTCCATTCACATGGCCAAAACCAACTCCGCTCCTTTGGGAACGTCAGGGCATCTGCTCACGTGTTGGTATCTGCTCTCCCTGTTCAAACAGGGACGGCCATCCCGAGGGAACCGGGGATGGGGCTCATGGCACTGCTATTCTCCACTTGCTTCCCAAATTACATTTTAGCAATCCGACCAGTTTACAGCTTTAGCATTAAAATTTGGCAAATGAGAAGCTCTTTTTGAAAGAAAATTTTACTGCCATTTTGAACTAAACTTTAAAACAATGCTTGAGGTGAATGTAAATACACAATGAATTTATTTCTTCCAAGTTAATTCAGTTGCCTCTACCAACACTGTTTTGTTGTTTTGGATTTATTTTTTTCCTAGATTTATTTACGTTTAATGTACATGGGGGCAAATCTAGCTTTATGATCCAGAACTGAAGTTTTTCAGAGTTATTGTTATTTATTAGGAATCAGCACAGCAGCATTAAAAAAGCCAGTCTTCAATGTTTCTTAATAGTACATTTTTCTTGCTGATTCAGGGGGGAAAAAACCCACAAAAACAAACATCAAACCAAAACTCTTCAGCAGTAATATTTCTTTCTATATATTTTCTTTTCTCTTAAATCCTAGTATTGGGGTGCATGCTATAATTTTTTTTTTTTTTGAGGGAGGGCATGGGGCTGCTGTTATGGGTCAAAAAGGATAACAGTTTAGTACAAATTCAGTGATGGAGAAAGAGGTGCCACCATCCCTGCAGGTGAAACATAAAGGCAGTGTCATCAGCTGACCTTCAAAAGAGAGTAAGATTTGCAACAGAGATCCACGTAACTAGAGGCACAAGAGGAAACTGTGGCAAAACTGGTTTGAGTTTAATGGTATATGGAGCATCATGTTCTACGGATATTTAGACCATGATCTCGAAAGAGTCAGCGAGGCTGTTTTATGGAGTGTCATTGAAAGTCAACGCATGGTAGGTAAAATTAACATGAATAATCCTGTGCAGAACTGGGGCCATATTTAGTTAGCCTTTTACAGGAGGGAAAAAAAAAGAAAAGAAAAGAAAGAAAGAAAAAAATAAATCTTCAGGTTATTTTCTAAGATTCTATTAAGTCCTGCTGTATTTTAATAGGAATGAGGAGTTTGTTTCATTTTTGCCACTCAATATTTACATGGTTGAAAGGAAAACAAAATATTAATCCAATCTAATCTTTTGGGGATCAAAATCCCAAACAACACATGAGAAATGCTGAGGAACAGATAAGCAAGAGGGAAGGTCTTATATATACAGCCTCGCATACAGTCAAATCCACTTTAAGAATCTAACCTTAATAAGAGCTTTAGAGCTTAAAAAGAGGGGGAAAAAATATCTTTTGCATGTAGAACACTTTGAAGAACAAGTTGCCTTCCAATTTCTGTCACTGACGACAAGTCAAGGATAACATTAGGAAATCACGATCACAGAGATGCCAGAAAAATTAGTCAGAATGTATCATGCTGCCAGATCGATCTGCTTCCCCAAAACCAAGGACGTGGTCTGGACAGCAGAGAAAAGGAAAAACATAAACCACATTTTTAGGACAAGAAACCAGCAAAAAGAGGATGGTTTTTATTTTTTAAAAAGTTACAAGCTTTTGATTTCTGGTGTTGGTTTTTTAGGGTTTGTTTTTGGTTTTTAGGAAAAAGAAGGAAAAAGAAAGAAAACGCCAGCCCAGCACAGTAATAAATCCCAAAGTTTAAAAAACAAATGCACATTTCACCTCAACTGGCAGTCTTGGAGCAAGGACTATGGTCCCAAAGGGTTGTGGATTAACCCAGCAGGCAGCTAAAACAACCCCACAGTCATTTACTCACTCCCCACCCTGCCCCCCACAGTGGGATGGGAGAGAGAATCACAAAAAAAAAAAAAAGAAGAGTCATGTGTTGAGATAAAGACAGTTCAACATGACAGAAAAGGAAGAGCACAGTAATAACAGAATATATGAAACAAGCGGTGCCCAGCACAATTGCTCACCACCCGCAGACCACTGATGCCCAGCTGGTTCCTGAGACATGGTCCCAATCCCCAGCCAGCTTCCCACCCAGTTATACACTGAACATGATGTCATATGGTATGGAATATCCCTTTGGCCAGCTGGGGTCTTGTGCGACCCCCCCGCCTCCTCACTGGCAGGGCAGTACGAGAAGCTGAAGAATCTTCGACTGCTTGGCAACAACTAAAGTACCAGTGTGTTACTGACATTATTCTCATACTAAAGCCAAAACACAGCACCATACCAGCTGCTAGAAACAACATTAACTCTATCCCAGCCAAAACCAGGACTATATCCACCTTGCTCTATACCATCTACATCATGCCCAGGTCCCACACTTCTCAACATGTTCCAATTAATCATCCCCACTCTTCCCATCTTTTGATATGTACACACAGATATCATTCCCTTAGTCCATAGCTCTAAAACATCCTTTGAGTTAATTTAGTCCATGACTTTGAGCTACATCTGTCATAACAGTCTCAGGGCAGGAAAGATGGTGTGTGCCGTTGGATTGCTGCATGCTACATTTGGAGCCTGCAGCTGGTCTATCTGGTGTGGCCCGTGCTCATGGTCTGCGGGTTCAAGGTATCACAGAGGGGACCCTCCCTTTAAACATCCAGCCCACCACCAGCAGCTGGGATGCCAAGAGCAGCTGTGCTTCAGTACCAACCACTTCTGAAGCAGCTCCAAATCCTTCATGTGCTAAAACTCATGACACCATGCTGAGTTGTCCTCACACCACCACCCATAGGTGGTATTCATCATAGCCAGACTTCAGTTTTCAGCATTTGTCTGAATGGTCACCTCTACAGCACCTCTGCTTTGGCCATTGAAATACCACTCAAGCACAACTTCCAAAGACACCATTGTTGCTATTCTCTAAGGAAAGATCAGGATGCAGAGTCCATTTTCTTGAAAACAAAGAAATTCAAACTTCTAGCTAACATACCTCTAACACTACAACTAATTTGTTTTTCAATGTTTAGTGAGCTACAAGCAAAAATGAAAAATACAAAAAGAACCTTAAAGACAATGACAGTAGCATTCTAGCCTGACCTCCCAGCTATCTGTGGAAATCTTTTAATGTACAAACATAAGCTGGAAAAGTCCAAGAAGGTCTCCAGAGAAAACTAACAGTGCATGGGTGAAGAGAGTCTTTACAAGATGTATATGCCCTTTTCCAGTTTGACCACCAACGACAGTTCAATAAACAATGGTCCAGGTGAAAAGGGATCTAGGAAGATTATTTAATATTTTTGATAATACGGAAGAAGAAGTTTTACCAAGGTGCCTTCAGGAAGCCGTAATGAGTGCTATCAAGTCAAGTATAAGAAATATTTAAAAATCAATCAATCAACACAAAGGAAATAGTAATTAAACTAGTTTAGGCAACAGAAGGGAAGTGTCCTGAATGCTTACATTCACACAAGGTACCTGTAACTGATGAAGACAAGGGGACCCTGTCCAGAATAACCAAAGCAGTTCTGGGTCTCAGCCTGACCCTGTGCCCATCAGCAATTCCACTTCTGCAAACAAAGACTTTCAGGGCAAGAGAAGGCCAAATTCATCCGCACCTTTGACTTTCTGTAGGCAAAGCAGCTAAAGCAGTTTTGGCCCCCAATCTCTATACTTACATGGGAAATGATGTACAATTTTAAGTCAGGCATCTCAACAAAGTGGTAGTAAAATGGATAGCTGCCTTTGTCCCTGCTATCGCACTCCTTGTCATACACTCTTCCTGAAAAAGTTATTCAGCAGCTTTCTGACAACGGGTTCTGAGAAGAAATGTGTGATCTAAAGCAAACTGAACGGGGTGCTGTTCTTGTCAGAAAGGGATCAAATCTCACGTCAGTCAGAGCACCGCAAACTATCTTCCACTCTGTCAGCTACGATTTGCCTGTTTCCTTCCAGTCAACTGTCCTCAAAAAATAAACATCACTACATGAAAAGCAATTCGAACTGCTTATTCCCAAGTCACTCGTCCCAGATCCACTGGACTAGATTGCTGGATAATATGGTAGAAGAGAACACACACAAGCCACCACACAGAAGATAATTGCACCCACACTGCCTGCTGGAATGAACAAGATTATATATGGCAAGTTTATAACTCAAAAATTCATTCTCTTTATCCACTGACGCAATGAGTTGGACACTGTTTCTCTAGATTTCCTTCTAAATAAATTAATTTTGCAAATTACTTTTCTCCAAGTTGTCTATACATGGTTAATTATATATGTTTCAGAAACACACATGCATGGAATGATCCTGTGGATTATATGCCACTGGTTTTGTACAAGTTTGCCTCTCGATTGAAAGAAACAAGGGGAAAAAAAATCGTGAGAAGTACTGAAAACTCTCAGCAAGAGGGAACCAGAGCTGACAAAGACACTAAGATATATTTAGGGCTGCTAAACCCTCTGCTTTTAGGACAAAAGTGAACACATTCAATTCACGGGTCATTCCTTGGACAAATAAGCGGAATTTGTATTTTAATTCCTTGTTACCTTTATGACAACACAGTGAGTGCGCACAGACGTAGTTCCAGTTGTGAGGTAAGATATTTTTCCTGGTTTATTTAATTGCTTCCATGCAGGGAGCGAGGCGAGGAGCCTCGCAGGCTCTGACCCTTCCGTGTCACGTAGCACCCCGCTCAGAGTACAGCCAATGCTAGTAACAAATACTCGAGTAGAGGAGCACCGATAGTCCCAGCCTGTGGTCTTGGGAACAGAGTTCTTGCATGTCTACAAGCACAGGGAAAGCAGATATATTCTTAACTTTAGGAGAAAATCCAAGGGGAACTTCATTTTCTTTTTTGCGTACTCATCCCAGCATCCTATAAGCTTTTGGTTTGTTCTCATTTTTACCCATCATCCAAGGCTCTGATCAGTGCCACAGAAATATCTCAGGATAGTTTGGCTGTACAGTAAATTGTCAAAATAGTAACCCAGATCGTAGACCATCAAGCCGTTTCGGTGTATTAGTTGAAGCAGGAGGTTCCAGTTCCTGTCACATCCAAACGCCCACAGACACTGCTTTCTTGGCAAAGAGAAGACCCTCCACCCACTGGCATCCATTAGATGTGGTCCTCTCAGAAGTCATGTGGTTTGCCCAAAGATAGTCACTTTAATTTATGAAATCAACATTAAAAAAAATCCCTTCTAGGAGAAACTCTGAACAATTCTGGAAGTTTATGACAGGGAAAACAAGTTATGTATTTCTCTTGATTCAGAACACACACAAGTAACACAGATCATTAAAATTGTCTTTCCTGTGAGCAAACTCACCAGCCTGACTTTTTTGTCTATCATTTTCCATGCAAATGTACATAACTAACTAGACACACAGAGTCTAAACAACACTCTTGTTAGATAATATGTGTGTGCTGGTCTTCTGAGCTATTAACAGATCATGGAGAACATGGTCCATTTTGACTTCTCCAAAAATGAGCTTTTTTTTCCATCCATTTCAGATTGCCATGTTGTAGCTTTTATGAGTAAGGGAGATTCTGGTACATTAACTTCCATTAAATATATGTAATTCCCTATCCAGGATATACGTACAAACCCAGTGCCAGTGCCCAAAGAGCACCCTGTTTAATGGCAGTCCTGTAATTCACAGCGCTATTTCATGCATCACTGTAACCATCCAAAAAGGAGTAAGTCTCCATGCAACATAAACACATATATGTTTATTACCTGGACAAATATTAGATATTGGAATGCTGATCTTTTTCTTGGTGGGACCTCGGCTGTGCTCAGGAAGCCAGGACTTTGCCCATTTTCCTAAATAAACGGGCACGGATTGGAGAAGCCACCCATTTCCTTCCACCCGCCCATTTAACCGGAAAGGTTCAAAGTTGGCAATCGATCCCTACGGTTCAAATTATTGCCAATGACGTCAACAAGATGCTAAAAAGTTTACTCGGAGTGACCAGCCTAACCACTCTCATTTGCTTTGTCATTTTCAAATCCCTTCTTAAATGACTCAGTATTCCTTCCACTGTTCACAGTTGGCAGTGGCACTGTACTGAATGGGAGTAAACTGCTATTTGTTTCAAATTTACACTGTTGTATTAAGCTAATTGCTCAAAGCTATTTGAAGAAATGTTCTTTTCCCAGGTACTCAATATACTCAACTATCTGTCTGTGAGCAAATATAACAAGGTATCTGAGTAGATCACCTATTATACTCTTCCCTGCCACATTTAAAAAAAAACCAAAACACAAAACCCCACACAAACACAATAAATGCTGAAGCTGAGTGCAAGGACTAAGTTCAAAAGTGAAATGTTCCCAAAATCCAGTAGGTATCTCTAACAGCAGGTTTCACTTAAAGTGGATATCACTTTACTGGTTTTAACAAACTTCAAAGTGTCCTAATGCTACTCATTTTGTGTGTCTGTTTTACATCAGTCACAATTCTGTATCACGGTTTCACTTCTGCCCGATACTTATCATAAATTTCTGTAACTGGAAAGCACACTTAGTGTATGGATTAAATTAAGAATGGTTTTACAAAGCAGCATGATAGCAGACATTTATGTTATTAACTCACTTTTTTACATATCTGCTGATACGTTGTTAGAGCATGTTAAAATATGGTACGGTAATCCGTACCACATACATCAGCAAGATAAATACTTTTAACTGAAACAGAATCAGAAAGCGGTTTTATGGGCTCAGTTTCAAGTCACTGAAACGTAGGAAAGTTTTTCAAATAAAAACACTATTACTTTTTAATTCATGATACCACTAATTCAATGGAAAACGGCTAATTTTAGTAAAAGCAAGTGTCAGTGCTGATGATGAAATCTTACACGCACAGAAAGTTAGTCTCCTCGGAATGCAGCCTGGGAGCAATACTTGGGTACTGAAAAGGTATTCCCCAAAATGGAAATTTTACACCACTGCCTGCAAATGTGCTGTCCGGGATGACTGCATAGCCCTTGATCTTCCTCGCTTGGAGGAGGAAGGCCGTGCGTAACGTCAGCATATGCAAGGCAGTTTGGGGGAGTTGGCACACACCTGCCAGTGAGCTCCCACCGGCGCTACACACCAAAGTTTCTTTGTTCCTTAGAAAAAGTCAATCCCAAAAGAAATTTTGTGAGTCCATTTGTATAAGGAAAAGTAAAGTAAGAAATGGAGAAGGTCTGGGAGTAAGGGGCTGCCCTGATCCTCACTTACAGCTCATTATTATGCTACCCAGTCTCCTCAGTCCTCTTCCAAAACTAAAGCCTTTGGGTTCCCCCCAGGACCTCACTGCTTCGGGACAGAGAACGAGCAGCACACAAAGTGCTATTGATTTAAATAGCTGTCATTAGAGAAGACAGTTAACACACATGGCCCGCGAGGCGCTTTGAGTTCATACACAGCCTTGAAGAAACCGTAACAACATAATGAGCAACGGGGAAAAAGCACTTCATGTGCTTTGCTAGTGGGACACAAAACTGTCCTGGTTTTCCCGGTTGCAATCCTTCAGGTGCCAGCATCCCTCAGCGCACACGTATCCAGCAGCGGAGGTATGTTTTGCTCCATTTGCTGTGCCTTTGATTCAGTCTGGATAGCATATTCATTGCTGTCATTCAAAAATTTCCCTTGTTTCATCCTGAATCGCAGTTTTTCCAAGGCTAAGGAGCATGTCACTCTAAGCAGCTATTGACAAAATTTTTTTTAACCTGCAGAACTTTTCCTCCCACCATCTCCCAAAATGTAGACTCATTAACAGATGGTGTAATTAAGCCTACTGTAAAGCCTGTAATTTCGCTAGAAATACTTGATTCCACCTGGGCCAGCTACCCTGTTTCCAGCTCCTCTAGGACACGCACACAATATACACACAGTTGCCGGTCACCAAGGATCACGAGTAGTCATTTGGAGAAAGGAAGGTAAAAATCTTCTTGGTGATCCCAGGAGCAAATGGTCCTATCAGATGCATTTCCAAGGCAAAATTAAATTGTTCCTTAAGGCTGTAATAAAAACCAGCCATTGGAGCTTATTTTAGGAGCATTTCATTGATCCAACAGTATGAAAAAGAAAGGCTGAACTCCATTAGAAGGAAAAATTTTAGCAGGCGCGCACGCGTTTCAGCTGCAGGACTGAAAGCTGCTGTATTGTCCTCTCCTCCCTCACTATATGGGTCTTGTCCCTGGAAGCAGACAGAGGTCTCAGAAAGGCTGGGAATCTCTCGTCCCAACACGTATGCCGTGCCACAGGGTCATACACATTCGTGTACCTTTCCCATAGCAGCTATACCTCTAAGGACTTACATGGAGGGTCCTAACGAAGAGCAGGCTGCATCAAGGCTGCAGCGTTTAACACCAGCTCTGCCACCCACAGCACGTGACCACAGGTCAGTCCTCCTTCTTCCTTCATGTGCAAATGGAGGGGGGAAAGGCTTGCTCCTTGCAGCGGTCCTACGTGCTGCAGTCTCCTCTGCCATACAGCTGAAACAAGGGACTTCACCTTGGACCTCAAAAAGCTAACAAGGCCTTTTCGGGAGCTCTCGCCATTCTTCATCTCCATCCAACAGCCTTGAACTGAAGCTGCCGCTCCAGCCCCAGCTGATGGTACAACAGGAATATAGCCACAGTATGAACGTGTAGAATGCGCAATAGCGGAGACTGCAGTTATTTTCCTGTGCCCTCCTCCGGGCACACACCAGTATGGTATTTAAAACTGTCAGACATCAGCAGTTAGACACATCCATAAGTCATAGTTGCCCCCATGCAGGGGCAATTATGATTTATTGTAATTTTGAGATTATGCAACAGTTATTTAGTGATTTTAGAGTACAAACAACTACTTTAATAAGCTTACAGATGAGTTATTAGTGTGGTGGTGAGCTCCTTTGAAACAGTAATTTAACTACTCCCTCCCTTGAAAAATCTACAACATCTAGCACACATGAAAGGAGGCATCTCATGAACTAACTTGTCCAACCATTATAAAGACATGGGGAGACATGAAAAGAAGACGCCGAAATATGTATAACCACAGAGTTCTGGAATAATAGGAGTCAAACCGATAAGATATCAAGGATCTTCGCAGTCTTTAAATACTGCTAGAGGCCATATAAAAAAAAAAAAAATATTTTCAACTGTCTGTATCAGTACTTTGACTCCTCTTTAGACTGCATGTTTTTCAGGGCCAGAATCCTCTGTCTTAGATGCACGCTGCTCCACATACCACGTCCCCAACCCATAACTACTGCTCCTAGATGAGTTAGTGCAGTACTTCTATGGATGCCCATGACTTGCACAACTGACATAAGGTGTAAGTTCAATTCAAAGAGTAAAGACAACATTTTCAAAAGCACAAATTCATCTACAGTCCCATTCAAGCAGTGCCCCGCTGCTATACAAGTAGGGAAGACTTTTTACCCCCACATAAGAGAATGATTTCCAATCCCTTTTAAAATCCAACACCAATGCCAGAGAAGCTGTGGCTGCCCCTGGATCCCTGGAAGTGTTCAAGGTCAGGCTCGATGGGGCTTTGGGCAATCTGGTCTAGTGTAGGGTGTCCCTGCCCATGGCAGGGGGTGGGAACTAGATGATCCTTGTGGTCCCTTTCAACACAAACCATTCTGTGATTCTATGATTTTAATTGTTTTAGGCAGAAAGCAATTGTCATCATCAGCACTTGCATCTCAAACTTGTCTTAGAATGGATTCACGTTCCCCCAAAATATGGGTGAATTTCTCAGATATATCATGGCTAAATTTGACAGACAAATTCTATAGACAATCCTGTGTTACATGAAACACAGTTTATCCAAATGACCCCCAAAAGGTCGTATCCCTGTGCTACATGTACAGCATAACATCGTTTCCTGGCTCAGATGCTATTTCTGGTGGCCATATGTTTTGTTCTAACCAACCCACACCAAGAGACTCGCTTTAGAGATACTTGCTCGCATGTATAATTTATGACATGCACACTACGTCACTAACAGTTAACATGTACTAAGTGCATAAACACCTAACAAATACTGTTTTGTGCCTAAAACAAGGGAGGCAGACACTTTGGAAGCAGATATGTTCCTCTGAAAGACAAAGCACATTACAGTAGACATCCATTCCTATTAACTAGGGATGTTATCATTTATGTCTACATAAGAATTCGGATGACTTCTGTGCAAATTAGTATTTTCTTTTAAAAACAGGAAATGCCATAATCATTCATTGCTAGATCTTGAATAAAAAATACTGATGATTTGGACTGCAACATCATGCGTATCACAATGCATGCAGAGAAAAAGTAGCGCTAGACGAGGAATTTAGCAACCTGTGACTACACGACCCACCCTGACATTAAGCTCCTCAGCCACAGACACCATCGGATACGCAGCCCTTGGTTTCCCTGTGGAAAATCTCTGGGGAACAAGAGCTGCTAGCTTTTAATAAAAGCAAGGAGAAGTAATGCAACCATGAGACAGAAGATGTCTTTGGGAACTGTCCAGTATCGTTTTCCCTGGGCTTTTATTGTCTTACAGTCTACAAACTCTTATTCTTGTTTTTATTATCCATGCATCCAACAGTCACTAGGAGCCCTGAAGGACTTCAGGTGATCAGCATGAGGGAGTACGACCTGCTACATCTTTAGGGATAACCCTGGATTTCAGTTCCTGGTTTGATCAGCAGACCAATAAACACTAAGTCTTACACTGATCACTAGGACAAGTGCTCTAGCTGTACCCGGACTGCAGCAAAACCCCAAATTCAGCACGTTAGGGACTATATCAGGTATTCCAGTTGCTTTCCTTCATTGGCCATCATCGATTGGACCCCATTCAAACCAATCTTGCATTCATGACTCAGCTGCCATTGGATACTAGGGAAAACAACAAACTCCCAGTGACCTGGTCAAACAAGGTAATTGCCCAGAACCCGATAACTTTATCATTGGAGATATTGTTGCCAGTTCTCTCAGGGGCCCCATAAACTGAAATGACTCTTCAGACAAGGCTCATCAGGGTTCCACATGATGCCAACCTCAGAGAGAAGCATCTTGGGAATGCAAGTTGATCACAAGTCATTCTCGCCTCCCATCTCTAAGCAAACCAATACCACAAGGTACAGAGAATTGGTCAATAACAGCAATATAAAACTACACAGAAAAAAGGAAAGTTATCCGAAAGGAGGTGTAGCAATTTTTTTCATTATATTTTTATGTTTCAAATTCATGGAGGTGAAACGAAGAGTTTACACAATTCATTCGGGTGTAGGGCCTCCCTCTGTCCCAGAGACAAGAGCCCCATTTAGCCGTACCTTGTAAGATTAGGTGCCTGCAATATTACTTCAAAGAAATTCTTGACAAATGTTTTGTCAACATTTCTGAACACAATATTTGAAATGAACCTTCTGTAGAAACAACATATAAACAAAACTGGTAGGATGAGAAATCAATCTTAACACTTACAAAATAATTACATGAGGCCAGGAATTCTGGATTTGTTCAAAGAACTAAACATTAGAAAAAATAAAAAACTACATTTCAGGTGAATTTTACTAGGAATTTTTATAAATTTACAGTTTTCAAAAGCCTGCAAACATTGTCTTACAGTATACAGTAGAAGAGAAAGACTGGATTCTTTGGTGGAAGCTGAGCATTTGATACACGTTTTAGTCTGGTTGGGGGTTTTTTGCTTGGGTTTTTTTGCGGGTTTTTTTCAGTGTTTGTTTTGTTTTTAAACTCAAGCAGGATAGCTCACTGACTCTGTAATAGTTCCTCCCAAGGTAATTTGCTACGATGCTAAAAATGGCCCCAGAATATCAGAGGCAAGATTTTATTTTATGATAAAATTAAAAAGCATATAAATTACGGTTGGCAAAATAACCAAGGATAACGCTAATTTATGTAAATATGTACGGTACAATACAAAGAAATATTCATTTTTGAGGAGCATATAATAAGATTAAAAATCCCGCTGATTAAAGCAAATAGCCTTTTTAATGCTTTTTGGGCTAGATGCAGAATGTTTCCAACATGAAATAGAATTTTGCTAAATTCAAGATATAAATAAAAGAAAATTAAAGAAATAATTAGAAACAACAAGCTGTATTTCTGATCACAGCCAAGAATACAAATCAGATAAGATAAAAAGGAATTTGATATCAAGTATTGTCTATCACCCACCTCATCTGTCTGTGTGATCACAACTTCTGGGATGCTGCTGCTGCTGTCATCTTTTCATCTTCATGCTAAGCTTCTTCTGTTCCTCCGTGAACCGATAGATCCGAAGAACCACAGCCTAGCACTTCACCAACGTGCTCCTCATCTTCTGGAAACTCAACGCCGACTGAAGTCTCAACGTCTTCTACAAAGGCTGACAGGGACTCTTTGTTAGCTCCGTGCGCACTGTCAGAGGTTACCTGAGCCTCGTCAAAGGTCTGGTGTCTCAGGATGACAAACTTTGTTCCCTGTTGAACAAAGAAAAAAGACAAGACATAAAGGGCCTTTCAATAGGACACGGACTTCTTCAGCTTTGCCGTGAACTATATTTGATACATAAGGGAACCTAAGCATGTACGATGCCGGGGACTATAACGTTTCAAAGCCTGTACAGTATCTTTCTCAGGAAAGGATTCTGCAAAACAAAATTATTACAGCAACATTCATCTATTTCCACAGAGAAATCCTCACACACACACACACAGAAGAAACCTGCACTCGTTCTGCATCAAACCAACAAGCAAGTGTCGGCAAGAGGAAGAATTTTTTGAATGTGCTTGCTACTCCTGCGGGACTGGGGCTCGGCTCCCCGGCCAGGGTATCGCAGGGCTTTCTCCCCCTCCCCGGAACGCCCGGTGCGGGCTGCTGCTCGCAGCAGCCACCCAGGCTGTACAGCGCCCTAACCCATCGGGGAAACCGGTTCGGCTGTCTAGGAGGGATGTCAGAGTGGTGCTGGCACTACAGCTTAACTCACCTTATTAGCATTGTGTTTATATACAAACTACAGCACGTTAAGCACCCAACTAACGCACGCTCAGGGCAGTGTTACTAAACTCTTTCCTCTCCCACATATTTGATGTTTCATCTCCCCCTAAATTCCAATTTCGACGTTGGGCGGATGCTCACCCAGAGCACGCAGCGTGCATCTCCTCATCAGCCTGCAGACGCTTACTGCTGGCCGTGTGACAAAACACAACCCCCCTCTTTTTTTTATGCAACCCACAGACGGGTGCTGTGTAACCCTGTTATCCACCGTTTGATTATAAAGAGAAATTATTGCGTTACAATTATTACTGTCATTGTTTCTGCTTCTGGCCTTTGAATAAAATAACTTTACGTTACTTCCCCACCACCCCAAAGAAAAATTGGCAAAGTACAACTTTCCAAATGACACAGGACATAATTTACCACAAAAGGGAAATGTTCTGTGACTAAAGTGACATAATGTTGATTTCCATGCAAAGCACGGTCTCAAGGATTTACAGAAGAGACAAGAATGACCACATATAAGTCTAGAGTTTCACTTAATAAATCTGTGTAGCAAATTTACACTGGTCAATTATGTGCCCCTCGATGTAAAGCCTCGACGATCACTGCTCTCTCCGAGACCAAAATTGACATCTGCGTTTGGGAAAAGCTCAGATCTTTGGGAACAGCAAAATAACCTCAAACATGTCATCCTAAGGGAATGTCACCACAAAATAACGACTGAGTTTCCCTTTCATGATATCAAATTAGGAGGGCGATGTGTTCACTCCGTTATACACACTGCCCGGGTCAGAAAGCAGCCGCGTTGATTAAACTCTAAACACGGGGGGCTGTTGGTCTGCTACATATTTTCACCGAACAACTTGCAATTAAATCATATCTTGGCCCACAAAATCAGTATAAACTCAGAATAGATCTATCCAGTGTTTCCACAGGATGCTGCAGATGCCCAAACACCTCGGACACATTCAGAAAAGCAACACAGCTCTTGCAGGACCAGCTCAACTTCTCTGGAACAGGCCCAGTACAGTTCTTGCAACCCACAGATACAGGAGAGCAAGGTCTCCCTTGTGCAATAGTAATGCTGTAGCTGTGACAGAGTAAGGTTATGGGTAAATAAAAGCTTGTAGGAAGAAGTATTGGCTTTTACTAATCAAGTAATGCAGCAAGCTCTGAATTGATGAGCTCCTGGTCACAGAAGTCCTCCAGCCCTGGATCCAAAACATCAAGCTGGAGACAGCAAGGAACGACCGCCCTGAAGGGAAAGCTTCATGAGGAATCAGTTCGTGACAAACAAGGGCTGGGTTGCTACCAAAAGGTTTCCATCTTCCATCATTCTCAGGTAAAAACGAAATAAAATAAATTAATGAAGCAGGAATGTTTAAGAAAATTTAACAGCAGAGAAAGTGGGGGGAGATACCTTGTGCCAGTTAGCTAAAAGCTCTCCCTGCTGAGCACTCCCCATGGCCTGATTAGCAGCAAAACAGCCGTTTGAGTGGAGCCCTTGGTTTAGTTGTCTCAGTCCGGGCGGCCTCGGAGCACCCCGGTGCACGACACCTCACCAGAGCATCGCCCGCTCCTCACTCACAGGCACTAACCAGCACGAGCCGGAGAAAAAGGAGCGGTTTCCTCTCTAATTAGGGACAAACTACGTACGTCAGGTTCAAAGGAGCGTGATGCCCGACAGATACTCTGCCTGCAGACAGCAACAACGGGCACCTGCCCAAAAATCCCCTTTGCACAGGGGCAGAAAGGAAAATATCAGTTAAAACAGCACTGCATTTGGATCTTTTATCTTTAAAGAAACGTCTGGGCCTCACCACAGACGATCAGGTAAGAGCTACGTCTTTACATCTGACTGTAACTTTGGGACAAGCTGGCAAAAGCCTCACGGGGGAGACTTCAGTGGGTAACGCACTAACTTTTCAAATGCAAAGCCCCAGATCATCTCTTTTTTTGTGGAATGTGCTTCTGCGCATGAACTTGATGTCACACTTAACCTGCAACAAACAGCTTCTTCCTTGGAATCATCCTGGAGACAGACAGCACCCTTTTCTTAAAGGCCTGTTCAAACGTACCAGAAAATGCCTTCCCAGGTGAAAGCTGTTGATTCCATAGTGTTTTGCACATTAATTTCTACTGGAAATCATCACAAAAACCTGCACTGGGCACCTTAGATACACGAAGTAGTTTAAACTAAATCCCAAGCTCGTGTAAATGTATTATTTACACCGATTCCAATCACATAATCTGTTTTGATGGGCGAGTTCGCTGTTAAACACTAGCAAATCATATGCCCTTACATCTCCGTGAGCGATCCCATTCGCTGTCAGTTGTGTAATACGGGCAACTTTCTCACTAGTCAAGCGGAAAAGACGGGGAGGGGGTGAAAAATCCCGCGCACCCAGTGTGACACGGCACCGGAGGAGTGAGCATTAAATTAGAGTGAGAGGTTATAAGTCTGACAGGAACCTGATCTGTATTCCCTAATTATGGAGGCTCACTTCCACAAAACTGACACAAATGTTAAGCCAAATTAAATGTTGTCTAATTAACTATCATATACAAGACTTCAAAGTGGGATGTCTACATGTTATTTAGCGAAGGAACTGGAACACGAGGACTCGCGGATTATCAGCCAAGGCAGACCTGCCATCCCAGCTAACGGGGACAAGGTTGAGCCATTCCGTTCCCACGGATCCCTCCTGTTAGCGCACCGCTTAATATTTACAGAGAAAGGCAGGGCAGTAAACAGCGCCGCACAATGAGGCGGGGGGGTGTCAG
This sequence comes from Psophia crepitans, assembly GCA_013399095.1. Taxonomy (NCBI): domain Eukaryota; kingdom Metazoa; phylum Chordata; class Aves; order Gruiformes; family Psophiidae; genus Psophia; species Psophia crepitans. The sequence goes on along the minus strand of VWZZ01007031.1, from coordinate 8,092 downwards.
GGCACGATTCGGTGGCACCGATCTCCCCGGCGAGCTGCCAGAAGCCGTTATGAATGGCCCGCCTGATGGGCTGATGACTGATAAAGGGAAAAAACCACTCGTGCCAGTAATTCACGAAAAACTACACACTGCCGTGACAGCTACAAGTGCCGAGTGACAGCTGTCAAGGTAAATGGAGTTTGGGAATCCTTCTTTCTTACAGGACCACCTACACATGCGCATTTTTGGGGGAGAGGGAAGAATTTCGCGTGCAGATTTTCACATCTACTCTCTCCCTTGGGATTCAGAGGGAAGAAAAAAAATAATTATGACACTCAATGTCAATTTAATCTTTCTGTATTTTGAATGGAAAAGATAGAAAAGTATTTACTACTATCATTTCAGATCACTGCTCTTGTGCCGTGCTACGACCTTCACGCGGCATCAACACAAGGAAGAGTCTGGAGCATGGGCGAGGCTGTCTCCTCCTGGCTGGAGGAGCCCTGGGCACAGGAAGGGAGAGATGTGGAGACAAACCGTGGTACAACGCGGTGTGGGAGAGCAGGAAGAGATGCCCTTAATGTGTGCTGCGCTATCTGCAAGAGAGAGATCCATCCAGATTAGTCTCAGTCCTAATGGATCCTCACTGCAGTCTAGAACTGGGAGGAGCTGAGCAACAGACAACGCAACATCTCAGCGTGGGTCAGCAGGCCTTGGCACGACCGCTTTCCCACCGGAGGGGGGAAAAGCTCGGCTGCACCTCTGCGCGGGTAGCGGGGCTCAGCCAACATGGATCCGATCGATTTGAAGGGGTTTTGTTCGTATCACAGAAGGAAACAGCTGCAGCAGCCCGAGCAAATCAGCCACCATTTCCCATACAAATCACTTCTTATCCCGTCTTAGCTTCCCCAAAAACATGATTTTGTTTGTTTAGGAGCAGCCACATTAAAATGCAATAGCCAAGGCACTGGAAAATTGATTTGTGAAAATTTTAGAAGATCTACATCCAGCCATGGTCTAATGGATAACACTGACCATACACAATACACACACACAGAGCTCTACTGTTTACATGCTCTCGAGCATGGTAGGAAAGGTATGTCACACAGGAAAAAAAAAAAGGGAAAATTGGGCAAGGAAAGTGTGAACAAAGCCTGCTATTAACATAATTCTCCCTAATTGTTTTACAACTGTTAAATTGACAGCATAAAAGGCTCCACTATTATTACCAGCTGTAGTCTATATCTCTCTATCCACCCTAAGCTTCCAAACACTCTAGTTACTCAAAAACAGATCGAGCTAAACATTCGAGCTGAAGTCAAACAAAAAAGGAGGATCTTGAAAGTTTAACACACACCCACCCCCAAGGACAAATACAATCTCACAAGGACTTATCTTTTCCCGTTATCTCCACCAACAAATCCATCCAGCCTGATTAAAGTTTGCATTGAGTGTTTTCTTGAACTGCAAGTTGTAAAAGTCCTGGGGCCACATTCGTAACAGACTGCAGCCAGAGACAGGCTTTCCACACCACTGTCCCCACGAAGCTGTGTGTTAGGAGCTTGTTTTCTCTTTTCACTAACCATCCTGTAGCCTGGTGAAAACCAACGCTGCCGCAGGACCAACTTTAAAGCTAAGAACCGGGTCTTGCCCTCCAGCCCCCGCACCACGGTCAGATCCCCCAGCAAGGCAGCCGTGGGGTCAAATCCGGACTGTTCCTCCTGGAAATGAGGGTAGCGTTCAAGTTCCACACGATCACTTCACAGAAAACAAACCACATTATATTAAACTCAACATCAATGATGAGCAAAAAGTGGTTGAGCACAAACTATTATAAGGGGGCAGCCCACTGGCTAATTACAAAAGGCAAAGCTCGTCTCCCCTTCCCATCAATGTTCAGAACAGCTTCAAGTGTCTGCCTAAGGAAACCTGTCTGAATGGGACGCTGCTGGCAGCGCACGGGTGAGGCTGCAGCCTGGGGAGCAGCGGAAGGGGGTTTTCATTCTCTTATGTCCCCCCAAACGGCTATTTCCTAGAGTTGGTAACACAGGGATGACAAAGTGGTGCAGGTCTGGGCATTTTATACACGCTGCTGCAGCTTTCCTTTTCTCAGCATGTTGTGCTTACCAAAAATAAAAACCACTTTTTCTCCTGAATAGATATTCTCAAAACCAAGGTTTGACTGTGGAGTGAGATGGGAATAAGGAGAAGACAACTGAATGGGGAAGCAAAAAAAAAAAAAAATGGAGAAACCAGGAGCATAAAACTGAAACCAGGGGTTCATTTTTTGAGGCAGGCTGCAGTCTGCCTCCACTCTCACAGCCCTGAGACTTCCAAGATCAACACAAACATGCAAGCCTCTTGCACCCAAGTATCAGCATACGTGACCTGACTTGTCGAACAAAAGAAACATTAAAAAAAGAAAAAGTATTTTCTCAAGGGAATCAAACACACCCTGCCTCCCCTTTCACCACAGCCCTACGCTCAACCTCAGAGCCTTGCCACAGGGACCTCTCCTTCCCCTTCTCACACACACCTCCTCCTGCTCCTCTTCTCCACCGCCCTGTGAGATGGGCGGTCCTCTGCCTACCCTCCCCGCACAGACCCACAGCCCATCCCAGCCGTGTACAGCCTCACCCCCTTTGCCCCAACATAAAGGGGTCTAAAACCCCTCCTCTGGTTGGTGTTTGCCAACCACGCCAATCTCTTACACCCTGCATGGCAGGGACGGCAGACAGACTCGCCCACTGCTTCCTTCCCCATGCTCGAGATCCTGCCTCTGCACTGTACTGGAATTACTCGGGAGGGTGACAAATAAAGCACAACTAAATCACATAATCCCGTCTCCGAAGTCCTGATCTGCAAGTTACAGTTGGGAACGATGAGAATTATATTTTCTGAATGGAGGTCCCAGAAAAGGTTCCTTCCACATCTGTAGCTAGTATCTTCTGAATGACACCCCAGGTTAAAACTTCCTTTCTACTTGGATCAGAGACTCAATGCAAAATTAGCAAGAAGGTATTTGGAAGATATTGCATAAGGACTCAAGTTGTGGTACAAGAAACTCTGGAGAAGAAAAGCAGGTCTTCTAATCATTAGAAAAAGGTTTTAAACAAAAAAACCCTTTTGGAATATATAGCTCTAAGTTTCTTCTTACCAAAGAGCATTAAAGAGAGGAAGCTGAACAACTCCCATGCATTGGACTATTTCATAAAGACACAACAGCCTACAGAAATGCTAAAACAAACTTTACCGACTTAGCTTGCACGGACAATACCGTATACACATGCTTGTGAGGATCTAACAAACGTGGTCTTGCAGGTACAACAGAAGTCTGTTAATACCTGTAGTATTAAGGAAAAAGAAAAAAAATGAAAGAAAACAAAATCAATGTTTGAAAGCCTTCCTGAAGTGGAAAACTGCCACGGTCACCAGCCACCGGTATTCCCTCTGTAGGAGACGGAGGGGAAACCATGCAGCCAGCCACCAGCTGTCCTTGTGCCAGTACCTGGTGGCTGAAACACTTCTCTCTCGAAGCACGAAGCAAATAACGGGTGTCCCTTTTGCCTGGTTCGTCATAGCATCATCGTCTTAGATTTTATGTCAAGACAGCAACGCCACTGTGAGATTTCCATAGCCATGGGATGGCGTTACAAAGGAAGCCCAAAGCCAAGTTTAAGGAACGCTGTGTAGCGATCTCCAAAAACATCCTTCCCAGCGCCAGCAGTTCTGCCAGCAGAGAACTGTGTACCCCGAGAACGTATTTTCCTAGCGGCCATGCAAGCGCCCGCCTTTTTCACCCCTTCCCTCCACCTTCCCTCTTTCTCCCCTCATCTAACCCTTCTCGGTATCGCTCTGTGTGATTTTTCCCTCCTCTGAATGCTGCAAACACAGCAGCCTCAGATTATCATACCTTTCAGGACACAGACTTTTTTTTTTAAATTGTTTTTTATTTTAGAGAAACATACCTCAATGTTTAGAAATTAGCATTTTCAGTTTACAAACAGCATTTCAGTCCTCTTTGGTTCGACCTCAGAATTTCTATAGAGAGCAGCCTGCTAATCCATGCCTTCTTCATTCTTGTGCAAATGACGTGCCTCTCCTTTTCCACCTCAGAAAAAGATTTAATAGCCATCTCAGCCACCCAAAGAAGTTTGTAACATTTCCATTACAAACTTATTTCAACCTACAATTACCAAATAACTTAATTATCATAATTATACATGAAGCTTTACTGTAAATTAAGATTAAACTGAGTTGCTGAAGTAAATGCTAATATATTTAATTGTAAAATGAATTATCTTGGCTTCACTACTATTCCTCAACAGCAAGTCTTCCAAGCAAGCATGACTGAACAATGTTTTTAGGTAGAGTTACCCAGGCTCATCATGCAATAAACAAAAGCCGTTGAGTGTTTCAAGCAGGGCACATTTTCCCTGTGTACCTCAACTTCTAGCAATTTCCAGGGGAAGCTAAAGGTTCTTCATTTTTACTTTCAAAGTTTAAACTTAACCTGCTAATGGTCAAAACCCATTCTCTCCCAAGGCGTTACGGGTAGACCTGAGGAGGTGCTCCCAGAAGCACGGGCTGAAGCAGAGAGGCTGGAAGAGGACAGGCCTGTCACACTGTGTTGCTAGAGATGAGAAGTTACAGCCCTAACAAAAGCAAAAGGCAACAAGAGACAGTTACCAAACGCGCTTCTGCCTCTGCTCCACCTTGTCCAAACCTGCAGCAGGCTGCCTGTTCCAGTATTTGTCCTTTCTGAGCTGAAACTGCATTCTAATCGAAGTTAATAAAGGATATTACAATGTACATGAGAAGAGGTAACTACCAAACCGCTTGTCCCTCGGAACCTCCTCAACGTTTGAGCCCAGATCTCTGCCCGTGCAGTAGCACTCGCTGTTAGCCAGCGCCCGACCCACGCTGTTAGCTTGTTCAGTGTATGTTAAAGGTAGGTTTGGTAAATTTGATTTGCAGCCCGTCTTGTCTCATTTACGGGATGAAGCCATTGCCATAAAACACTTCTGACATATTACAGTGGCCTATGACATGATGCCAATGGAAAATGACATGCCCCACCATGCTGAATATGGTAACATATACCTGAAGAACGAATATCTCCTAACAATTCTAAATTTAGCCACAAAACATGGGAAGATAAAAAGTGGATTGAAAAAAATGCCTCTTTTCTCAGCATCTTCCTCAGCTCCCTTCATAGCCAGCACAGGGCTCAGCAGGTGGGGCAAGGCACTGTCAAAAGGCGTTGGGAAGTTCTTACACATCTTTTTAAAGTAAACACACACGCACAGTTCATCGTAAAATAGAAACATTTCAATATTTACAATATTCTTTGGGAATTACTTTTCTGCAAGTCCCGGAATAGCACAGAGTAGATTCAGGTCCTGATAAAAATGAACTTGTCAGCCACTTCTCAGCTCTGGGGAGCCCAGGCCTCAGAAGTTGTTCATGAATCAACATTAAGACTTCATGGACGTGCAGCACTTTCCTCTAAAAGACCTAAGAATACTTTATAAGTGCTAATGAATTAAGTGTCCAGCACTTCTGCGAGATCGGGAAACACCATCCTTCTTTTACGGACTGTGGGCAGAAAGAGGTTAAGTGGTTTGTACAGGGTCACAAAATAAATCTGTGTAAGGCAGAGCAAAACTCATGTATTCTGTTTCCAAGTCACAAGCTTTGGTGCGAGATCGTTCCTCATCTCCACCTCGGTCATGCAAGGGCTGGTGCTGGAGTCATCAGGTGTTTGAGACACAGAACCTCTCACGCACACAACTCCCATCTTCTCCTAATTACTCAGATTTTAGAAATATTCACGTTTTTACATACTTTCTTCCATGACAAAGTTTTACTAGCCTTAGAATTTGCAGAAAGGTCAAAGTAATTATGTGTAAATGTGTCATACATGTTATAACACCCTACAGAGACCAGTCAGGACTCTAAGGCCAAACTGACGAGCACTCCACAGGAAACTGGAGAAAGCTCCATCAGAACCATTACAAGCCAGTTGTCCTCTGCACACATTTCCCTTGGAGATCCACACACTTCCAGACCGCTTAGCGGATCCTGACCAAGCAGCAAAACCCAATCCTGAAAAATATTTTAATTTTCATGCCAGCTCCAGGAATGAGAATAAATTAAAGAAAATTTTGAATTGAATACCCAGGGCAAGAACCCAGCTTCCTGGTACTCCTCTGTACTGCGCCAGGTAATCTCCCAGAGGAAGCGGTAGAGCCCAGATTGCTCAGAGCGCTTAAAACCAGACAGGACCAAACAATCAGTTCCCTTGTCCTAACTGAGACAGACAATTTCTCACCTGCAAATGGGCATGTTTCCAGCAGACAAGCTCAGCCTTTAGCAAGGCAGGATTTTCAGACACAGCCCCCGCGCCCCCTTGCGCGCTTACAAACACGATGAGGCAGGCACAGCCGGCGGAAGGGAGTCTGGAGTGCCCGCAGGGATCCTACCCGCTTCCCCAGAGCGCCCACGAGGGTCACGCACGGGAGCTGGGACACGCTTGCCAATAACAGAATTCATTACAGAAGCAAAGGAAATCCACAGAACCTCAAGTGAAAAAGCTCACCCGTTAAGTGCCTCTGCGACTGTGCGCACACAGTCCAGCAACATTCTTTATAACAATTTTTATTTCCTACCTTGCCATATTTAATTCTTCCAGATTCACAAAACCATCCATGACCTTGGAAAGGCCAGTTTAGATTTACATTTCAATTTGAAAGCACAGAAGAAACCTACTTGTGATGCGCTAGGCCAAGCAAACCAGAAGAAAAAGTGACAAAAATCAGAAGGAAAAACCAAAACCGGCGTGGCTTATTCTCGCTCCTGGCAAGCCAAATCTATTTAAAACACATGCAGAAATTCAGAACTGCTTACAAAGTGGACTTGAGCTGGTGCTGGTGTATATCAAATGAACTATGAACGGTTCTGCAGCACGTAAGAGCCATACTGGGAGACTGCTACGATCCGCCAGACAAAACCAGCGTAGTAAACCGATCCCGAGAATCTCAGGGACCCAGCTGCAGCACTAAACCCCACCGAGCGGCGTGGGTCCTGTTACACCCGGCTAAAAGGTTGCGGCTTCAGATGTTTGGTCTTGCACAAGATTTTAGAAACCTGAAAGAATTTCTCAGAAGCTTTTTCCAACAAATGTTTTAGCTGGGAAGGGAGAGAAGGGAAAGCGATTCCTGTGATGCTACTTGTTAGGTTGGTTTTGGCTGTTTGTTTTAACCTGAAAAATGGTCACTGTGCATGATTTCCTGGGACCTTTCCGTCATAGAGTTTTGTCACACTGAATGTTCTGAAGCCACGAGGACGCTTGCACTGAAGCAAATCTTTGCCGGGGAAACACGCGCTGCCTGCGCTCCTGCACGCACGCCCCAGAGGTAGTCCTTGTTTGGGGACCGTGAGGAGGGGAAACGGTGCAGGAAGACCAACTGTGAGACTTATGAGGTGGGAATTTTCTACCATGTTGTTCTTGCACTTTCTGCTGGTCACATTCCACAGATTATCTACTCAATCATTATTTTTTTACTTTTTTTAAAGAAATAGTCACTGTTAGATGGCAAAAAACTTCAGAACCAAAATCTAAGAACTGCAGAGCATCCTGCGCTGTTGGCATCCAACCCGACTGGAAGGTCCTCTGGTGCGCTGCCAGAAAGCATCACCTTTTCTTCTGCCCAAACAACCCTGACTACGTAAGGCCAAATAAAATGTGGGACCAAATCCCACGACTACAAACAGCATTAGCCAGTCGGGGGAAGGCAACCGGCTGATTTGGCAGCATGGGTTCTCAGTCGGCCCTTTGCACGCGGGCTGCCTAAAAGGGCAGGATGCGCCCGCATGCTTAGAGACCCCCAAACATGGCAAACAGCAGGCAGCGCTCTTGAGGAAGGGCATCTGCTTGCACATGTAAAATTGAGGCTGTAAACTGAATTGACAAGCCAAAATCTTTTTATATCCTTTATTCCAAGCTATTGAGCTAGGACGTGGGAAGGGCGGCTTCTTTCTGTGCATATCCAGAACCGCGCTGAAATGTGACCGAGGGCACTGTGCACACAGGTATTTTTAAATACCTCAG
>VWZZ01007030.1:0-34689 GCA_013399095.1 Psophia crepitans | reverse complement strand
ATCTGGATGAGGGGATTGAGTGCACTCTCAGTAAGTTTGCAGATGACACCAAGTTGGGTGGGAGTGTTGGTCTGCTGGAGGGAAGGAAGGCTGTACAGAGGGACCTGGACAGGCTGGATTGATGGGTCGTGGCCAACTGTATGAGGCTCAACAAGACTCAGTGCCGAGTCCAGCACTTGGGTCACAATGCAATGCTATAGGCTTGGGGCAGAGTGGCTGGAAAGCTGCCTGATAGAAAAGGACCTGGGGATATTGGGTTGACAGCCAGCTGAATAGGAGCCAACAGCGTGCCCAGGTGGCCAAGAAAGCCAACAGCATCCTGGCCTGTATCAGAAACAGTGTGACCAGGAGGACTAAGGAAGTGATCATCCCCCTGTACTGTATTTTTCCTCACTTTTCACCACAAAATATGAAAAATTATTTAGTTTAAAAATAACAAACAGAAGGAGAAGAGAATGTTGAAGAATATTTTCAGTAATGAAAAAAAAGATGGATTTTATATCATAAAGTTATCTCAGAATAGGCCTAGAAGATTTTGTAAGAGAGAACAAAGCCCTATGTTTCGGTTTTGACTTTGTGAAGAGATCATAGAGTACCAGGACTCTAGCTTTTTTTCCTAGTTAGTACCCTTTACTGAAATCAGAATTCTATAACCAGCAGGTTTCCTTCCTATCTGTATTTATATACTTTGTGCTTTTACAGTGGTGTGGTAATAGTGTGCATTAAGTTTTTAAGACTTAATATTTGCAGCACTTTGTTGTAAGGACAGTGGTCTGTATTCACGTATTTTCAGAAGTTTTTACCTGAATGGAAGATGAAAATAAGTGCAGGGATTGCAATAGATTCTCTTTTCATGAAATGAAAGTTCAAGTCTGTAGTCTGAAATCAGAAACAGACTCTTCAAAATAACAGGTTCTTTATTTTCCTAGAGTTGTTGATGTAACTGGCAGTCTGGTCTCCCATCTCTCTGCACTACCACCTCTGTCCCACTATGAGCTGGTATTGAGAATTTTAGTTGATAATCTAGTAAAGATTATTATATTCCACAGTTATATAAAAGGCATGTGTGTGTACCTCTTTCTAAGTGAGACTGAAAATGAGAGAGGTATTTACTCAGGCAATACAGGTCTGGAAAATTTCTGGAAAGAAGCTGGAATATTAAATTAATAAAGTATAATGCTACAGGCTGTATTGAGGACGAGTCTTAGATTATAAAGTGTGGAATTAAGGTTTATTGTTAAAGTGGAATATTTACTAGTTTAATTTGCTAGGTAAAGGATAAGCAAAACTTTGTTGAGGTACAAAGTAAAGTAGACATGCATAGCTAAACTTTTATGTTTTCATTTTATATATTTTTTACTGCTACTCTGAAGGGATTTTGGCAATCTATATTGGGTCTGGCTGAGATGGAGTTAATCTTCCCCCTAGAAGCCTTCATAGTGCTGAGCTTTGTCTTGGTGTCTAGAAAAGTGTTGGTAAAACATCAGTGTTTCGGCTACTGCTGAGCAGCGCTGGCACAGTATCAAGGCTGTCTCTCTCCAACATTTTTTACCCTCTCACCAGTAGGCTGGGGGTGGGCAAGATCTTGGGAGGGGACACAGCCAGGGCAGCTGACGCAAACTGACCAAAGGGGTATCCCATACCATATGACATCTGCTTAGCAGTAAGAAGGTGAGTGAAAGAAGGAATGGCATTCATTATTTTTGACGTTTGTCTCCTGGAGTAACTGCTGCATGTACTGAAGTCCTGTTTCACAGGAAGTGGCTGGATATCGCTTGCTGATGGGAAGTAGACAATAAATCTTTTGGTTTTCCTTTACTTCCGTGCATGGCCTTTTGCTTTCGCCTTATTAAACTGCCTTTATCTTGACCCACAAGGCTTTTTCCATCTTATTTTTCTCCACTCTCTGTCCTGAAGAGTGATAGAGTGGTTTGTTTTTTCATTGGTGTTAAGAATATGTTCTTCTGAAAATTTGATCTCTCATCTTAAAAATATTCAACTATCTACATACCAAAAAAAAACATAGGCTACCCCTTCATGGAAAAAATACATTATTTTCTGAAATCTATGACCTCTTTATGATTGCATAATTGAGTATTATTGTGGGCAACACAAACCAAGATCTTTTGATTTAGTTCTGTTTTCCCTTTGGATGAGTTATTGGCATGATCTTACAGTTACCTCCATCAGTGGTACTAACAGATCTTAAAGGCATTTGAGAATGTGGTAACAGAAACAAGTGGCTGGAGAGGTAACAAAGTGTCAGAAATTCTGACTGCCACCATAGCAGCCACCTGCCAGTTGTGAAACTACGCTCAAGATTAGTGGTAGTTGTTGTTACACTGAACTAATGGTTTTGTTAGAGGTGTAGGGTTCGTGATGTTTCTGGATTTGGAAAAATGCCTTAAAAGATGGCTCCAGTTGCTTTTAATATTACTGGTTTTTCAGAGACTGAAGAAAGCAAGCAAATTTCGGAAAGGAGGAATGCAACTTTCTTCCACTTTTCTATGAAAACTATAATGAAGACTATAAAGCACTTTTGGTAAGTATTATTATATGGCTTTAAAATTTTTAGTGTTAATGTTATTTCAATTAAAATGGAGTAATGCCTGTGAACGCTATTATTTTAAGGCTGAAAAACTTTATGTTTAACTACCTATAATTGACCCCATAAGAAAAAAAAATTGGCCAGATCTTCAGAGGTGAAGTTAACAGTTATGTTCTGTTCGTGAGGCTCGGTCCCAGAGACTTTAATCTATTGAGTGAAAGTATGAATCTTAACAATCACTCATGTGCAAATATAGTAGCCTGGTGAGCTACCTAATTTCTAGTTTGGCTTCAGGTTTTTATCTTTGTGTTTAAAAATACAGGCATTCATAAGCACTTCAGTTGAGCCTGGAGACTGTTATTTCATATTTAATAGGTAGAGGGTCTTATTGCATTAGACACAACTGAGCCCTCATCATCTCTTCCCTTCTGTGTCTTGGGTGACATTTTGAATACCATGCAGATTTGAATGAAAATAAGGAAAAATATTCTGGATAGGAAAAAATACAAAGTGTTGAGCTTGAGAAAATGTTTGAATACTAACAATTGGTGACCTAAGGAAGGGAGAAAGCGTGCGTTTGGAATATGACTATACATCTGAGTGCCAAACTGAGTGGTTCAGTTGATATGGTAGAGGGAAGAGATGCCATCCAGAAGGACATTGACAGGCAAGAGGACCAGACCTCATGAAGTTCAACAATGGCAAGTGCAAGGTCCTGCCCATGGGTTGGGGCAATCACCTGTATCAGTACACATTGAGGTATAAAAGTATTGACAGCAGCCCTGAAGAGAAGGACCTAGGGATACTGGTAGACAATAAATTGGACATAAGCCAGGAACATGCTTTTACAGCCCAGAATGCCAATAGTATCCTGGGCTGCACGAAAAAGCATAACCAGAAGGTCAAGAAAGATCATTCTCCCCTTCTACTCTGCTCCTGTGAGATCCCAGATGGAGTACTACATCCAACTCTGGAGTCCCCAGCACAAGAAAGATGTGGACCTGTTAAAGTGGGTCCAAAGGAGGGCCACAAAAATGATCAGAGTTCTGGAACACCTGTCCTATGTCTGAGATAGTTTGGGTTGTTCAGCCTGGAGAAGATAGGCTCTGGTGAGATCTTATTGCAGTCTTTCAACATAAAGAAGAACTTATAAGAAAGATGGAGAGAGTCTTTTTATGAGGATCTGTACTAATAAGACAAGGGGTAAATGTTTTAAACTGAAAAAGAGTGAATTTACATTAGATACAAGAATCTTTTATGATGAGGATGGTGAGACACTGGAACACATTGCCCAGAGAAATTGTTGATACCCCAGCATTGAAAATGTTCAAAGCCAGGTTGGACAGGGTTGTGTGCAGTCTCAAGTGGAAGATCAGGCATGGTTTGAGGGTTGGACTGGATGGTCTTTAAAGATCCCTTCCAACCCAAACTATTCTATGATCTCCAGTGGTATTTGATTCTGAAGTGAAAAAATGTTTCTGAAAATCCTTACCTGATTCCGAAGAGAATAAAGTATGAGGATAACATATTTGGGAGAAGACAAAAAAAGTGCAGGAGAATTCAGGCAGAAACAAGATTTTTTAATAATATTTTCCACTTAGTGAATAATAACAACTTTCATATTGATTATGTAAAAGTCAGTCCTGCCACTGCCATTGTAGCTGAGAGCTTTTAAAGGGTGGCTTAGCACACATCTACAGTGTGAGTATGGACCTATGCAAACAGGCTGTTCACAAGTCAGTCCCAAGCCCCAGAAGTGCAGGGCAGAGGGAAAGTCCTGATTTGTTAGCTCCCCTATAAAGCTAATGTAGCCGTAATGAACAACAGTAGTGTGAACCTGTAGTTGCAAGCCTGCTCTTAGATCAGCTGGAGTTAATGCCCATTGATATCAGCCTGGAGGTCTCTGCCTGTGTTCAGTGCATAGAATTAAGATGCTTTTGGTGCATTAGTAAGGATTTTTCCTGTTTTATGGACGCAGGTGCTTAAGTTTCCACATAAGCCAAACTTTGTAATCATGTCTATCAGTTTAGGAGTTCCTATTCACTCCCATAAGTGACTTCTCTACTTACTATACCAACTGTTACGAAACTGACTTTGAAGCACTTAATTGCATCTATATGTTATGCCACAAGTTAATAGTAGTTATTTCAGTCAAGGATCAAGGTGTTTAGAAGTCAAGTTTTGACATGTTCAAATACTCTTCTGGGTCCTGCCTTCAATTCCTCTTTCAACATAGGGCTTTTAGCTCCAGAAGCATTAAATATTTTTGTGCTGTGAGTGTCCTAGAAACAAAATAGTATTCAGTGACACTGTACAGCATCATGGAAGGTCAAATATAGTAGGATGGAATGTTTTCCAGATTGTAGTAGGATCTTTCATTTTCAGCTACTTACTGAACTGTTAAACTTTGTGACTAAGTGGGTGTAGGCCAGAGTATTCACTGAAGAAACCTTTTAATTTTCAGTGCCTTTCAATCTTCTTTCACTTCTGGAAGATTCATTATCCCCAAGTTCTTACGCAGACACTTAGCAAAGTTGATCTTTCCGTCAAAAACATTGTGATGCTTATATAGCCTGAAATGAATTCAAATTATATTGTGCAATTATAACAAAAATAATTGAAACCTTAATGGATAATAAAAGAGACATATTAAAAGCTAAAAACTACTTTTGGTGTAACCTGAGGATTTACGACATAGGAATATGTACTATTGTGATAAGAATTTGTAAAATATGTAACTGAAATGATTGTATTTTGCATTTGGTAGGATCTAATGAATACATACAGTTGAATAAACAGCAGTTTATAGATCTATTCTACTTTTTAATTTCAAGAGAATTCAATTTTAAAGTGCGATGACCCAAAGGTCAGCCACAGAGAATAAATATGTTAGCAGCAATTGCACCGAATTATTAACTCAAATTTACTATGGCTTTTAAAGCTTGTCTTACTGTCAAGCATAGTGTTGGAGAACTAATAATACTAATTGAATTACGGTTCTAAAGTAATTAGAATTTCAGGATAAACAACATTATTTTGTGTATGTGTGACTGTTGCTGGAGATGGTACGCGCTACTTCATTAACTAATAAAGAACCCATATGTTCTGGTTTTAGTGATGCTGGAGGCTGAAGTATTTTGTTTATCAAGGGATAAATCTTTTATAATGGTTTACCTCTGAAAGCAGATGAAGGATATGCATCACTTTCATGACTTCCTTCAACCACAAGACATTTTTTAATTCTAATTTCATATAAGCATTTGTACATAATGTCTGATACAAAACATGAATGGAAAGTAGATTAAACTATTTCAGTAAACTGAGTCCTTCAGTAATATTTGGGGTTCTTGAATTAAGAAGTTGTAGTTGTAGTGAGGAGGGTGTCGGTCTCTTTTCCCAAGTAGCAAGTGACAGAACGAGAGGGAATGACCTCAAGTTTCGTCAGGGCAGGTTCAGATTGGATATTAGGAAGAACTTCTTCATGGAAAGAGTAGTGAGGCATTGGAACAGGCTCCCCAGAGAGGTGATTGAATCGTCATCCCTGGAGATCTTCAAAAAACACATAGATGCGGCGCTCCAGGACATGGTCTAGTAGGCATGGTGGTGTTAGGTTGATGGTTGGACTTGATGATCTCAGAGGTCCTTTCCAACCTTAGTGATTCTATGATTCTATAAACTAAAGTGTTGAGGTCAAATCATGACTCAACAATTTAAATTGATTTTCTGTCACTCTAAGATTCTATACTGTGTGAACGAGATAAACTGTACTTGAAGAAGAACTAGACAACACTAATGACTAATAAACTCCCCCTCTTCATCTCATTTTTGTTGTCACTTAAATCTGCATGTGTCTGAAATTGACTGAAAGCTTTGATGAAGATCCTTTCAGATACATATGAACTTCTGATAAATAACATCATGAGCATGTATTATGTCCTGATTAGTTTTTTGGATTTTCTTTTTATCTTCAAATAAATCTTACATTCCAATACACATACACACACACAGAGATCTACTTGTCCTAACTACTATGAAAGTTGAGAATGGTAATAAACATTTCTTAGCCCTGGATGTAGAGTGCTATGATCCTCTTTCCCAGCTGTGTCAGAATATGAAACTCTATCCCTCCCTCAGTAAGAGATGTGAAAAGGAATATCAATACTTTAGAAAAAGATAACTTCAAAATGAAAAGCATAATTATGCAGCTAGCCTTGGTCCATAGACAGAAGATATCTTACTTCTGATTGCTCCTTGCTTTGGCTGAGCATCTTCAGACATCTCCTCAGACATCATGCTTATTACCATCTCCTCTTGGGAAGCTTTGGTCAGCTCACATTCTTCCCAGTACCCTCCTTTTTACTTTGTCCTATAGTCCCAGATAATCTGTTAAAATTTGAACCATGTGAAATGCTTTAGCCCCAGCTGGCAACTAAGTACTGCCCAGCTGCTCACTCTTTCTTCCCCCATGCTGGTGGGATGGGCAGGAGAATCGGAAGAAAGAGGTAAAACTCATGGGTTGAGATAAGGACAATTTAATAGGAGAGTAAAGGAAGAGGAAAATAACAACAACAATACTAATAAAACAATATATGAAGCAGGTGCAATTTGCTCACCACCTAGAACCCAATGCCCAACCCATCCCTGAGCAGGGACCCCCTCCTCCCTGGCCAGCTCCCCCCTTATATACTGACCATGATGTCATGGTATTGAATATCCCTTTGGCTAGTTTGGGCCAGCTATCCTGGCTATGTCCTGTCCCATCTTCTTGTTAAAATTAACTCTATCCCAGGCAAAAAACAGAACATTACCCAGCCCTTATTCTACGACATCTATGTCATGCCCAGATCCTACATTTTCCAACTAAAAAACACATTTCCTGTCTTTGAGATATGTATATGGAATCATAGAATGACTTAGGTTGGAAGGGACATCAAAAGATCATCTAGTTCCAACCTCCCCACCATGGGCAGGGACACCCTCCACCAGATCAGATTGCCCAAAGTCCCATCCAGCCTCGCCTTGAACACTGCCNCCCTCTTCATCTTTCCTGTAGGCCCCTTTTAGGTACTGGAAGGATGCAATTAGGTTTCCCCAGAGCCTTCTCTTCTCCAGGCTGAATAAGCCCAACTTCCTCAGCCTGTCCTCATAGGAGAGGTGCTCCAGCCCTCTGATTAAGTTTGTGGCCCTCCTCTGGATTCGCTTCAGCAGCTCAATGCCTTTCTTGTACTGTGTGTACGCATGTGCACAGATATTACTCCCTTAGTCTATGGGCCATACCTCTAGAATGTCCACTGAATTAATTTAATCCATGACTTTCGGCTCCATATCTTGTAACAGTCTTTCAGGGCAGAAGAGATGGTTTGCACTGTTGGATTGTTGCACACTGCATCTGGAGCTCGTGGCTGGTGTATCTGGTGCAGCCCATGAGCACAGTCTGCAGGTTGAAGATGTAGATTTTGAGGAAGTTGCTGGGCACCAATTGCTGAAACCAGTTCTAGTTCCATCATTGCAGCACTTTGCTCAGTTTTGTCAAAGGTCATCCTATATTAATTTGAGGATTCTTACTGTAATACCATTGATATAGCATGTAGCATTTGTAGTAGTGATGACATATAATAGTAGGATTATTTAGCAATTAACATCATACAATTTAATTTATTGGTTATTCTCACCCAAAACCAAATCTTGAGGTACACATTGGACTTCCCCATTCTTCCACATCACCCACGAAGTGCACCCAGGTCCTTGAGCAAAAACAATCTCACAGATAGACTTGCCTTTGCCTGGGCAGGATTAACCCAGGCTGTCCTCCATAATATATTCTTCATGTACGCTATGGGGACTTCATGCCCTTCTACAGTATGTTGAAGTTTTGGTTAGGCAGGGCCAGCTTGATTGGTAGACCCCCCCACGTAGTGTTGACTAACCAGGTGGCTTTTGCTAAAGTTTGAAGGTCCCACCACCCATTGCTCTCAGTGTAGTTTTTAGCAGTTGCCTCAGCAGAATTTTTTTTGCGTATCTCGCAGCTCACTCAAAGACAAGGTTCAGGTGATAACCTCTGGCTCTGTCTCTTTCACCTGTTCTCATGATGGTCCTCATACATTGCCATCCCTTACTAAGTGAAATTATATTTTGTGTGTATTTCTTCTTCTGTATAAGCATAACTGATACCAGCATGGGCTGATTTTTTTGGTTCAGCTGCAACACCTGTCACTGGGATTTGAGAAGCCGCAATGCCTGTCACTGGGGTTGGAGTAGCTGCAGTGCCTGTTGGTCTATTTTCCCTCTCTTCTCCCTGAGGGTGCTTCCAAATATCGAGCAGTGTTTGGTAGGTACTGGCTAGGGCCCAGAACAGTGTGATAAGTTGTGCCTCTTTGGAATACCCACAGCATTTTCCTTTTAAATACTCTATTTCTTTGTCAGGGTCCTGTAGTTTTTCAGGAGTGAAAAAACAGTGGAGGTGAGAAGTGCTTTAGATACCTACCCATGTTCTCCCACATGCCATACCACCCATGACTATCCAGCCTCAGGGCAGATCTCTGGGTGTGATTATTAATAAATTCTGAGAGCTGTCATCCAAGGTACAGGCATGACAGCAATGACACATACAATACCAGCTAAACTTCTTGACCAGTGAAGTCATCATATCATAAGTTGATATCACACAGTATAGAAAAATGAGAATCCCGATCCCTCTCCCGAGGTGATAAACAGCTCCACAGGGAATACACATAGAAAGTAAGGGTTTACATAACACAAACATGTGAACAAAAAAACCCACCATTGTGACCGATAACTATTTAACCAATATAATAAATGCATATAACAAATTTGTTTCAAAAGCGATGGTTAAATCTGTTGTTATCTCAACCCTTCAAGCCTCACAGTGGGCACCAAAAAAGACTGTTGTTGTTCAGCCCCAGCTGGCAGTTGAGAACCATGCAGTCACTCACTCACTCCTCCCCCTCCCAGCGTGATGGGGAGGAAAATCAGAAGAAGANGAGAACCATGCAGTCACTCACTCACTCCTTCCCCTCCCAGCGTGATGGGGAGAAAAATCAGAAGAAATAAAACTCATGGTTTGGGATAAGGTCAGTTTAATAGGACAGCAAAGGAAGAGGAAAATAGCAACAATGATTCTAATAAAAGAATACACAAAGTAGGTGATGCACACAATGCAATTTGCTCACTGCCTGGAACCTGATGTCCAGCCCGTCCCCAAGCAGCAATTCCCTCTTTCCAGCCAGCTCCCTGCCCTTATATACTGACCATGACATCATGGTATCGAATATCCCTTTGGTTAGTTTGGGTCAACTATCGTGGCTGTGTCGCCCCCCAGCTTCTTGTGAAAATTAGCTCTACCCCAGCCAAAAACCAGGACAGCATGATAGGTCCATGTAGACCTCTGTATCCAATAGCTTGAGCTGTTGTGGTTTATATAGGAAACATACAGTGTTTATTTGGAAAGTGATTGTGGAATTTCAATGTCCTATTTTTATCTGCTATGGAATTAATTTATTACGTAATATGGCAATACTCTATAACCACATTTTTGGTGGTATTGTCTAACTACACAGAGAAAAAGACTATATCACTTATTTGGTATGCTTACCTAACCACCTCTGATCCCCTCCTAATCTAATAACAGTTATTAATATATATCATCTTAACTTCTGTTATACTCTTGTTTCTTGAAACCACATAATTTTTGTTAATGGAAGGACTGTGTAGTAATAAAAGTGCTTTAAATCACAATGGTATAAAAACTTCCATACTTTTTTAGAGTATTGTTTGTGCCTTTTTTTTCTTGATTTACTAAATTTTAGAAGCATTGGGCCTAAACAGTGGGCTTTCTTTGCAATGATGAGCAACTTTTATCTTTGCACATTAAATTGACTAGGATGTGTTAAAAACAGTATGAATCTCCATTTTCCTTTTATGTGTAGACTCTTATCCATCTGCTTCTTATCACCAGCGAGTCTTTTATTTAAATTTTTCATTTGATATATGTAAATCATTCACCACAGATTGCCATAAAACTTCTTGAGATCCTTGCCTGCTTCAAGTCTGGTGTCATCAGACTCTTGTATGCTTTTTCCCAAGTAGTATAGCAATTATTTTTATGAAGAGCTGTGTACTAATACATGTGGTTTGATTTCATCAATTGCAAATTAATATGGAGGTCTCAAAAATGGCCTTTGACACAGACTTCAGCATAGTGACAGAGGATGAACAGAACTATAAGTAGTATTATGCATTGGGAGTTCTTTAGCAAAAAGTATATCAGTGAAGCATTTGGGAAACTATTGCAATAGCCCATATTAAAATTTAGAATTTAAGTAGACTTCCAGTACTAAGATGAATATTCCAGCTGCAAGACATATATAGACTTTTACCATTCCCTTTATTTAGTGAAATTAAATAAACAAAAGCTGGGCACTGCATTTTTTTTTAATTATTAGATTATTATTAGGAAATGTGCTGTTCGCTGAGTGTGGAAATTATGCTGAATACTAACATAACTCTCAGCTGAATTATTGCAAGCTCCAGCTATACTGAAAATTACTTTGACCTGTCTATGATTAGTGTGTGTATTTGGACAGATTATGTTGCTTATATTGTACTATCTGTACACTCTCTTTGTTCATATGGAATGATTATATTGGTAGCAGCGATACTTATGCACTATTTATTTCTTCACACAAAGTCAAACTTCATGTTCATAAAATGTAGATGCAAGTTGCGCCAGGGGAGGTTCAGGTTGGAGATTAGGAGAAATTTCTTCACTGAAAGGGTGGTCGGGCATTGGAACAGGTTGCCCAGGGAGGTGGTGGAGTCACCGTCCCTGCGGGTATTTAAGGAAAGGTTAAATGCAGCACTGAAGCACATGGTTTAGTGGTTAATAGGTGGGTGGGGGGGGTCAGTTGGACTAGGTGATCCTTGAGGTCCCTTCCAACCTTAATGTTTCTATGTTTCTATGTTCTATGTACTTTTTCATTTGGAATTAATGGATACCCAAACTGGAAATAAGGTGACACTCATTTAAAAACCCAGTTCAGTCTCAGCATGGTTTGAGAGTCTTAAGAAAGCTCTTTACACAGCTGTGTTTCTAAATTCAGGTAATGGATTATCCTTCAGAAGTGCTGTTTATTGTAGCCTAGGACGTACATAGGAGGCTATTGCCACAACAGTTCAAACACTTAAAGTTTTGATAAATCGGATGTTACCTGTTTTACTTCTTTTCTGTTTGGTTCCAAAGTCTATCTAATCTTTCTAATATAGTAAAATATCTTTTGTGCAAGAAGTTGTGTTATTTTGTTTCATTTTCCTTTTAATTCCTCAAGTCTTTCTAGAGAAAAAGTCATGCTGCCTTAAATCTCTGTGGTGTTTTCTTCCTAATTTTATCATTTTCTTCTTGTTGTTAATGCCATTTAGGATCATATTATTCAACGTAATTGCATGCCAGCTATTTCCTGTAACACCTGGTCAATTTTTTTATTGCCAGATGGTTGTGATGATGCAGAACAGAACACTGGGATGTTGCAGTAAATATATTTGGGGGATATTATTAGTGTTTTGTTCGCTCTTTCTTGACTTGAAGCTACAAAGAACCACCTCTGAGACACATTTGCCAGTTGTGGTCACACTACATCTTCCTGAAAGATAATAATCTTGGATTATCGTAAATACTTTGTCACCTTTTCTCAAGGTTTTTATAGCAGTAACTGGAAATGAGTCATCTCAAATTTCTCTGAAGTCAAATTTCACAGTTTATGCATTAAAAAATAATAACAATAAAATATCTCCCTTTACCCTTTGCCCACTGCTGCATGCAGCCTATTAATGTAGAAGAAACTTATCTCACTCTAAGAGACTTTGGTGAATAATTACCTTTCAGACCAAGCTTACCTTTTATAATCTTTTTTATTTTACTTTGGAAAATTATTCTGAAATTACTTTTGAAGCTGATTTTGTTACTTCTGGGCACTTTTACAAATAGAAGTTGCATGGATCAAAGAGGCTTGACGTCAAACTAGTTGAGCTCAGTATCAAATAACTAATCTTGGTGCAGCAAATAACATATTCCCTGATGTGATGGAAAAGGCTTGTGCATACTGCTGTGGTAAAATGTGTTTTTATTACAAGTATGCATTTAAAGTATAACAATCTGCTGCATTTTATAGAGTTTTAAAATTGTCATAGTAAAGCAAGGCATCAGGGAATCTCTGTCGTTTATCACCTGTTCTTGAGCATTTTTTTTTTCAAATATAGACATGACATTAGGGTGAGTTAGGCACAGGAACAGAGACATAGCACTCAGATACATAATGTTTTTAATGTAATTATGAAGAGGGATGGGTACATCAAGTAGACAGCGATTTCTATTTTGCAGCGTGCTTGCATGTCCTGTCCATTCTCACTAGTGTGGTCCTCTGTGGTCCAGTTGTGACTTATGTTGTGGACCCAAGGAAAAGGGACACTTACTGCTGACCCATGGTGCCCAGTCCCTACTCTTTGACATCCCTCCAAAGACTCAGGCTTCTGTACCATGTCAGGCCGCTAGGCATGGATATTCCCCCCACAGTGTTATCATCTTCACCATTGCTTCATAACTTAGGTGGTTAATATCACTGCTCACACCACCCTAGGCCAATCTCTTTGACTTGCTCCGTATCAAAAACCAATTAGTAGTTATTATCTGGGGTTCTATCACCTCCTACCCCCATCTTTGATCCCCAAATGTGTCACAAAGGTGAGAAACCTGTTGACAGTTCAGCTGTGCTTTTCTATTTCTTTTCTGTGTGCACTGAGTGTCTTAGAGCCGGGCAGATGTAAGCTAGAGCTTTTGAGTAAACTGCCCCCAAAGAAATAATCCATGCTTGGTTTGTTTTGTCAGTGCATATCAGCATCCTCTACTAAATCAGAGCTGAGCAGACATCGTTAAAGTCTCCCTTACCTGCACAGTACTTCACCACAGGATTAGATGAACCCTGTTTTCTTCATGTCACTGTTCATCTCACAAGGTCAGCTCTAAAGTAATGTGGGTAATTTCAGGTTCAAAAACATGGAGTTTCAGGCTTTGAGTTTTATACAGAGATGATTTACGTTTTGTCTGACACCCACTTGAAAAGGTGGCAGGATAGAAAAAAGAGAGATTTCCCATTATACATCATCTGTTCTGAGCTACTTGTCTGCTAGAGAAGAGAAGTTGTAAACCTAACTGCTTAACACAGGTTTACAGCTTTACATTCCTGCTTCATTTGTAAAGTGTCTCAGGTAGTGTGGTAAATAAAGTCAATGCATTTGTTTTATAGAAACAAACATCTTAAAATTGGCCTATGTAGCAGGCTATTATTTCCTTGAAAAGACATGTCAAAAGGAATACAAATAAACCATAAACTTTGCATCAAGGCCCATTCTACTCTGTCTCCTTGTAGCTCTCCAGGCTTCAGATAGGCTGCATCCTACTTCAGGCAGCAAGAACTCCTGTATGAATCTGGAAGACAACAGGCCTTTCTCTCATGCTCTCCTAGATAATTTCTAAGATAATGCCAGTTAGTTCTATTTGTAGTGGCATATATTCAGTTCAGGAAAGTCTGAACATAAAATTGAATGTATGTAGTTTCTGTCTTGCCCATTTTTCACTTATTTGCTTTTGTTACAATATTCTTCTGCATTTGCAAATCTATGGTACCTTCCTTTCTTTTTTTTCTCCACCATCTCCACATCCCACGCTTTCTCTCCTCCGTTTATTGATAGTTGTGATCCTACACAGTTCTCTCTGCCTAATGTCTGTGTTCTGCTGTTTAAACAAAACACCTTTTTTCTTCTCATTCAAAGATATTCTACGTTTAGCCCAACCCAGTAATCTTCATTTCAGTTACAGCTCCCTTCTACTTCCTACTTTCTTCTGTTTTATATACACCATTTTGTTGTTCTACTCATGTCATGACTCTGTTTTTGTCACCGTATTCAACTTTTAAGCCCTTCATCCCTCTCCTCTGAACCTCTCTTTCCCTTGTTCTTTTTGCTTCTTCTGGAATGCTCAATGTCATCTTTTAAAAGATCACTAAATCTTAATCACATCTTTTTCTTTTCAACCCCTGTCTTTTCCAGTGCAGAGAAAGGGAGGAAAAAAAAACCAGAAGGTGGTGTTTAAATCTGGAGAACAGAAACATTTGCAAGAGAGGAGGTTTCCAATGGTGTAAACTGAAATATCGCACACACTGAAAATGTCACTTAGATGTCCTTATTTCAGAAGGTATTCTAACATCTACTTTCTAACCGGTTGCTTATCCAGACTGTTAAATCCAGATTCATTAATCATTTCATAACTATAATTAACCCATAGTATACACCCTCTCTTAGTTTTCAGTGCAAGTTTTATACCATTTCTATATACAATGTAATCTTTAATTTTCTGAACTTTGTGCTGCAATGAAAAGGAAGACAATTATGCTCTATTCTCTTTTCACTCATTTTAACTCAGAAATATAGTTTTCTTTTTAACATTTAAACAGTAAGACACAACGATAGGCAGTAAGTTTAGGTTTTAAATGTTGTCTTAAACTGGCTATTTCAAAAGCCTGAAAGAGAAGTATGTACTCTCTTTCATGGGTACTTCACTGGTCAAAATGTCCGTACATTGAGATCAAAGAGGAAAGTTATTCTGACCTGAGGATGTCTTAGTAAAAATTACCAGTATTCTGTCACTTTCGTCCTGATGAAATAAAATGCATCTTGGGTTACACATTTCAGTGTATCTTTGCTGCTACGGAAGAGATGAAGTTGTCAGCTTAGCCATAGTCCACAGAAAAGATGTACTTGGACAGTAAAAGTAGTATCTTGAACTGTGCATAGAAAGATGGTAGAACCTAGCGAAGACCCAGGAGATCAGAGGTGATATGGTCATTGTGAAAGGATGGATGAAAGTAAGGGAGCAGCTGTTGAAGTTCTTAACCAGCAGGTATTATACAATTCTTTAGTGGAGGGCTCTACATAATAAAAGGGATTTTAAAACACAGGTGGTAAGCTGAAGCCTATTTTATAGCTTTTATTCATTGTGGACTGTGTCAAAGATTCGAAAGATAAATATTGAAACTACGGCAGTCAAAGGGGATGAAGCAAGTGTAAGAACGTCCTTTTTTCAATGAAACTCTGAAAAGCTTTGAAAACCTCCTTTTACTTTTTTTCTGTTTTCCATTTAGTTATATCAGGTAATGAAGACATAAATGGCAGGCTTGACTTCTGAAGTAAACTAAAATCTCATTTGGAAAGCCATCAAAATTATAAGATAAAACTTAATAATGACTTGATGTTTTCTATGAATTTAAAGACAGTTTGCACAACATTTCAAACAATGTTTTGTTAGCAGGATCTTGAATAACATTTGTGGTAGGGTTATTGTTTAATGTAATACATTCAAAATGGGCATTAACATTAAATTTATTGTAACCATGTATGGAAAATACTGACAGGAAGAGAAAGAAGATAAAACTATTGAAATGCAAATTGTACTTTTGAGCTGATAGGAGGAGTTAGTTAGCGTCAGCATTTGAGAGCAATAAATATGCCCCTTGCACTCCCTATCTCCCCCATCTTTTCTGTATATTTTCAGTAATGCTTTGCTGGTGAAGGATTGAGCTGGCATCAGAAGTTGGCAATATTATTTTCCTTCTGTAGTGGCATGCCCGGAGGTCTTTTTGTGTACCTGTGGAAGTCATCACCATCTTTCTGCAACCCTAAGCCACTACTTACAGAACCCTTTACTCACAGATGAAGCTGTTTCGGTTGTCACCTACCTCTCATCTCCCTGGTAGATTGTTCTCTGCATCAGACAAAGCAAAATGTTCTGTGCAACACTTTAAATATCTCAGAACTCAAAATCAACGAAATTTCTTACCAAGATGAGGTAGAGTCCACTCTCAGCCAGTTTGCTGATGATACAAATCTCGATGGAGTGACAGACACACCTGAAAGCTGTGCTGCCATTCAGCGTGACCTGGACAGGCTGGAGAGCTGGGCAGAAAGGAACCTGATGAGGTACAACAAAAGCAAGTGTAGAATCCTGCACCTGGGGAGAAATAACTGCATGCATCAGTACAGGTTAGGGAATGACCTGCTGCAGAGGAGCTCTGCAGAGAATGACCTGGTGGATAACAGGCTGACCATGAGCCAGCAGTATGTCCTTGTGGCCAAGAAGGCCAATGGCATCCTGGGATGCATTAAAAAAAGCGTGGCCAGCAGGTCAAGGGAGGTGATCCTCCCCCTCTACTCTGCCCTGGTGAGACCCCATCTGAAGTACTATGTCCTGTTCTGGGCTCCCTAGCTCAAGGAAGACAGGGATCTCCTGGAGAGAGTCCAGTGGAGCGCAACAAAGGTGATAAAAATCCTCGCGTGTCTTTCCTGTGAGGATAGGCTGAAAGACTTGGATGTCTTCAGCATGGAGAAAAGAAGGCTGAGAGGGGATCTGATCAGTGTTTATAAATATCTAAACTGTGGGAGGCAATTGGAGGAGGCCAAACTCTTTTTGATGGTGGGTAATGAGAGAACAAGAAGCAATGGTCAAAAACTGGAACACAAGAAGTTCAACTCAAGCATGAGAAAGAACTTCTTCAAGGTGAGGGTGATGGAGCACTGGAACAGGCTGCCCAGAGAGGTTGTGGAGTCTCCTTCTCTGGAGATATTCAAGACCCGTCTGGATGCCTACCTGTGCAGCCTAGTGTAAGGCACCTGCTTGGGCAGGGGGGTTGGACTCAATGATCTCTAGAGGTCCCTTCCAACCCCTATCAATCAGTGATTCTGTGATACTGTGACACTTCAATACTTTTTTGACTGACAGAAAAAAGACGGGGTGGGGGGAGAGGTAACATATCTATATAAATTTCAGTGTCACCTTCTATTAGATCTTTGTTATACTTTAGTTTTCTGCATGGACTTTTTCATTAATTCTTTGGATAGTTGTTTATATGATATTTTCTTCCTACACAGTGATTACCAATGTTTCTATTCTATTAATTATGCTTTAGGCTTAATATTCTGGCATGGGTTTATTAAGAAGAATAATTTCTTTGACGAAACAAAGATTTGTTTTGAAACTAAATATTATGTACCCCAGATAAAATACATGCAATTTCCTGTGAAAATTGTTGTGCTATTTTCATATACATGGTGGTTTTTTCGCCTGCAAAAGTCTTTTAAGCTATTTAAGAAAAAAAAATCAGAACAATTCACCTTTAAAATTACAAAAATAAATGTTCATCTTTTGCTGTCTGAAAAATTCCTTTTTGCCATGTTTGTCTGAAATTTTTTGGACAATGAAGTTTGTATTTTTCTGCAAATAAATTACTATTTAAAAATACACCACAGTTATTTCAATATATACAGGGGGTTTTGAGCAAATTTTAGGAAGCTCAAGTGGGTTCTGGAATGTGAATTAAAAACATCTGTTTACAGGGTTGTGGCAGTTTGCATTATTCATCTGATTATTTTTAGACTTTTTTTATGAAACGTAGAACTTCTTGTAATGAAAGCATTCTTTTCTTACTCTGTTAATTACATGCAACCTCTTTCAATCTTAGCTGTTTGTTTAGCAAAACATTTAGGGTTTGTTTTTTCTGTGTAAAAGCTTTCTTGGGAAGAGCAGTTTGCTCTGGCAGACCTTCAAAGATAATTATCTTCCTCATGCCTGTTCTATTTAGTCCCAGGAATGCCACCTCCCCTCCGCACATTTTGCACTGTGCAAAGTTCACTCTAACTTTGTTTATTAAGCCATTTCATAAAATGCAAAATTAGTTATCATAAGAAACAGAGAAATGGTAATGATGACTGATTCAAGCATGACAAACTGACACGTATGTTTTAAAATGCCTGTAAGAACTGATTATTCTTTTTCAGGACACAAAACTGTAATTTGTTACTGTCTTCAAAATTTATTAACACAGCATTATTATCTACACAATAAGCATAAAAAATGAATTTAAATATCATTTAAGAATTAAGACCCAGAATCAAAGCTTAAATTCCAGTGATACACCATATTCTTGAACTAAATTCTGTCGGTGTTTTCTAAGAGTATTGCAATGAAGGGATCACTGTTCTTTCTTACTACTGGTTTAACATATTTCTTCATCCTTAATGAAATACTACTAGAAATACAGTTTGCCTTATAAGTATGCTTATCATAGAATCATAGAAACATTAAGGTTGGAAGAGACCTCAAGGATCATCTAGTCCAACCGTCCCCCTACAACATATACTATCTACTAAACCATGTCCCTAAGTACCACATCCAACCTTTCTTTAACACATCTGGGAACGGTGACTCCACCACCTCCCTGGGCAACCAGTTCCAATGCCTGACCACTCTTTCCGAGAAGAAAAATTCCAACCTGAAAGTCCCCTGGTGCAACCTGGGGCCATTTCCCCTTGTCCTGTCACTAGTTATCTGCAAGAAGAGGCCAACCTCCAGCTCACCACAACTTCCTNGGCTCAGTACAGGGGTATGATCACCTCCCTGCTCCTGCTGGCTACACTATTCCTGATACAAGCCAGGATGCCGTTGGCCTTCTTGGCCACCTGGGCACACTGCCGGCTCATGTTCAGATGAGCATCAACCAACACCCTCAGGTCCTTTTCCTCTACACAGCTTTCCAGCCACCCCACCCCAAGCCTGTAGCACTGCCTGGGGTTGTTGTGGCCAAAGTGCAGGACCCGACACTTTGCAACATTGAACCTCATCCCGTTGACCTCTGCCCAGCAATCCAAGCTGTCCAGGTCCCTCTGCAGAGCCATCCTACCCTCCAGCAGATCAACACTTCCCCCCAGCTTGGCGTCATCTGCAAACTTACTGAGGGTACACTCAATTCCCTTATCCAAATCATCAATTAAAGAGGATGGGCCCCAGTACTGACCCCTAGAGAACACCACTCACAACCGATCGCCAGTTGGATTTGATTCCATTCACCACCACTCTCTGGGCCCGGCCATCCAGCCAGTTTTTAACCCAGTGAAGCGTGTACCTGTCCAAGTCATGAGCTGCCAGCTTCTCCAGGAGAATACTATGGGAGACTTATGTTCTAGAGACAGTCTGAAATGATTCAGTGATGATACAACATTCTCATAAACTATGGTTATGAAACAATGAGCTCACAGAAAAAAAAAAATATTATTCAGAATCCAAGGTATTCTCAAGTGTTTTCTATCCAAAATAAGAGTTAGTACACCTAATATTTTTTCTTTGATACAACCCTGACTATTTCTATAATTCTTTTATTAGTCACATATTTAATGTGCCCTCTTAGCTCTTTAAATTTTATTGACTATCAATTTTGAACATATTTTTGTTAAATAATATTTTTATCAGATTCTGCTCACATCTATGGACAATTTTAAAGAAAATTATTTATAGCACATTTATTCAAAATAAATGTAGTCCACACAAATATCTTTGAAACATGAGTATTTCGGTATCCTGTCTACCTTAATTTGGAAAATTCACTTCATTTCTGGACTGGTTTAATAATTATTATTACCAGAATTACTCAGAATAAACGTTTCTATTCACATAGTGAACTGATGTAGCGGTAATGATATACCTGTCTGCTTTGGTTATAATGTCTGAATGTTCGCTTCTGTCTGAAAAGGTAACAGAGCAAAGATAGGTATAAAAGTGGAAAGAATTGACTGCGTAGCTTCTCTAAAGAAAGGTCACGAAAAATTGTAGTCATAGAATTATTTAGCTTGGAAAGGACCTTTAAGATCATCAAGTCTAACCGTTAATCTAACACTGCCAGTCCAACCACTAAACCATGTCCCTATGTACTTGTAGACATCTACATGTCTTTTAAGTACCTCCGGAGATCGTCACTCGGCTACTTCCCTGGACAGACTGTTCCAGTGTTTAACAACCTCTTCAGTGAAGAAATTTTTCCTAATATCCAATTTAAACCTCTCCTAGAAGAGGACGTTTCCTCTCCTCCTATCACCTGTCATTTGTGAGAAGACACCAACACCCAACTCACTACAACCTCCTTTCAGGTAGCTGGAGAGAGCCATAAGGTCTCCCCTCAGCCTCCTTTTCTCCACAGTAAAAAAACCCAGTTCCCTCAGCTGCTCCTCATAAGACTTGTGCTCCAGACCCTTCACCAGCTTCGTTGTCCTTCTCTGGACATGCTCCAGCACTTCAGTGTCTTTCGTGTAGTGAAGGGTCTAAAACTGAACACAGTACTCAAGGTGTGGCCTCACCAGTGCCAATTACAGGGTGACAATCACTTCCCTAGTCCTGCTGGCCCATGTATCTGTATATTACATGTATTTGTATATATATTACATGTATTATGTATATTAGTCAATGTATTATTTACTTAAAGCTGTTTAATTTTCTCAATACAGTTGTTTAGTACTTTTAATAGGAACGATCTTCTGCTACCTTCAAATTTTGTTCTGTTCTGTTGCGAGGACTCCTGTATCTTCACATCTAACCAGAGGGGTGGGAGCTTGTGACTTGACGACTTATTACTAGTGGTGTCCTTTTTAAGCAATTATCTGACAGACAAGAAGTTAGCTGATGGCAAAAGGGAAGTTTTAAGTCAAATAAAGACATTTTGTATTGTTATGTATTTCCTATAAAGACACAAAAGATTTGCCTTGCAGAGAAATCTGGACAGATTAGAGAACTGGGCAATCACCAACCACACGAAGTTTAACAAAAGCAAGTGCCAGATTCTGCACCTGGGAAGGGACAACCCTGGTTGTACATACAGACGGGGCAATGAGATACTGGAGACCAGCTGTGCTGAAAGGGACTTGGGGGTCTTGGTTGACAGCAAGTTGAGCATGAGTCAACAGTGTGCCCAGGCTGCCAGGAAGACCGAACATGTCCTGGTGTGTATCAAGCACGGCATTGCCAGTTGGTCTAGAGACGTGATTGTCCCACTCTGCACTGCACTGCTGCGGCCTCACCTTGAGTCCTGTGTGCAGTTTTGGATGCCACAGTACAAAAAGGACATAAAACTATTGGAGAGTGTCCCAAGAAGGGCAACAAAGATGGTGAAGGGCCTACAGGGGAAGATGTATGAGGAGAGGCTGAAGTCCCTTGGTTTGTTCAGCCTGGAGAAGAGGAGACAGAGGGGAGACCTCATGATGGCCTACAGCTTCATCATGAGGGGAGCGAAGTGGCAGGCACTGATCTCCTCCCTCTGGTGACCAGAGATAGAACCTGAGGGAATGGCATGAAGCTGCAACAGGGGAGGTTTAGTTTGGAGATCAGGAAAAGGTTCTTGACTGAGAGGGTGGTCAGGCACTGGAACAGGTTCCCCAGGGAAGTGGTCACTGCACCGAGCTTGGCTGAGTTCACGAAGCATCTGGACAACACGCTCAGTCCTCTGCTCTGATTGGGCTGATCCTGTGTGGAGCCAGGACTTGGACTTGATGATCCTTATGGGTCCCTTCCAACTCAGGATATTCTATGATTCTATGATTACTGTTGATAATAGATAACTGACATTTTATGTATTCGTTTGCCAGTAAATTACGAAAAAAACCACCCCTTTCTATTCTATTTGTCAACCATCAGAGGCTTTGATCCTTCTTTTTCAGACTTCGTATCACCTGCTGTAATACACAAACAAGCATTGCTGAAAGTATCTAAAGGATTTATCTGTCTACCTATAAGCAGGCTCTTCCTTTCAACAAGTTAAGGGTTATTTCAGGATTTTCATTATTATCTTCCTTAGTTTGCCAATTTCATTTAATATCCATTCAACTACACACCGAAATGGGGGCAAAAATCCTTCAGACAACTTGATAACTCTCTGTCATCTTAGACTTGGGAGTGGTTTACATGAAGTCAAAACCTGGAAAGTAAATGACCACATAGGATGTAAGAGGCATTAGTTAAGGGTGTGAGCATGTGTGTATACCTCTGTATGTCTCTATATGCAATATGTATAAATCACAGGAAGTCTCCATCCTCCATACTCTATCTCTCTCTTTCGACTGATAGTCGCTTTGGTTTACAGCCAAAGTAACAGATACTTTGCAATCAGATAATGATGTTTCCTGGTATTTCAGAAACCTAGGGCATTAGGATGACCTTTACCTTCCTAGGAAATGCTGAAGATGTGGCTTTTGTTGATAATTTTAAGGTTGGTTTAAACTGTTAAAGGGTGTTGGGAAGCAGTTTGTGGCATGTGGTGAGTTTAGGTGTGGAGTAGATGCTCCTTGCAAAATAGTTGCTTCCCTTCACAGTTTGCTTTCAAGTGAAAATGAGCCACGTGTTTGTCATCTCTAAGTTTTGGTTATTTCAATTCATACTATTAATTTCAACTCATATTAGTTTAGAATGAATTTCCTGAAAAACATCTAGACAGTAAAGGATATCTCTTCTGTTGCAGAACAAAACATTGAATGCCCAAGGTCAGTTCTTCTATGCTGGAACCTCTAGGAGGCCTCACTAATTGAACAAAAGAAGGAACAGTTTACCAGGTATATGACTACAACAAAAATTCGGTAAGTAACAAGAGATTTTCTTATTCCAAGTATTTAGTATTTATGCTCTCTTTTCTAAATTTTTTTACTGTGCCACTTACGAAAAGAAAAATGAGGTGGTTTGGAGATTACTCATACAAACTACATCTTTATTAATGTATCTTGAAGATTTACTCAGCAAGAAATCAAGCATTGCAGACTGTCATTCCTTTTTTATTGCTTCCACTTGTTTGAAGGTTGCCATTAAATTTTCCTGTTCAAGCTGTGTTTTTGTTAGCCAGTGGTCTTCTATGTACTGGTTGCATACACCTCTAACTTATCTCTGTAATTTGAAATTCACCCAGCAAGAACTGCTTTCCAGTGCTTTTTTTTTTTCAGCCCAATTTTCCATCTGCCCTGTCAAGCTGAGTGGTTGTATAAACAATGATATGTTTTCCCAGCTTGGCTTTGATTCTCAGTTAAAACACAAATACAAGGCAAAAAGCATACTTACTCATTTTTATGTATCCTGAATGCTCTTGCACTCAAAGTATAAATTTTCTATACTGTTTCCTACAAGTAGGCAAATATAAAATATCAGTTCCTATAGTTTTGTGAAGTAGTATAACTTCAGAAATCTGAATTTTTGTCATACAGTGATGTTGATAAAGGTTGACAGGACTAGCCAACCAACATATATATGATTTTTTGCTACTCCTCCCCTCCTCCCTGCCCCTCTTTCTACAGGAAGAAAGAACCAGGGGAGTAGTAGATTTGCTAAAAACTTTAAGGCATTGACTTGCTTTTGTATTTTAATTTTTCATTTGTGTCCTATTAAAAAGGAGAGATTTTTAAGAGAAGTATAAATATTGACTATCATTTTGCCACTTTTCCTAATGTCCTTGGCTGTTTGAAAATATGACACAAAATGAAAATGAAAGAATAAGTATTCAAGCAGGCAAGTGTGACTGCCACTTCAGTTTGCCAAGGCCAAACATCATTATCTCCTTGGCTGCTTTTGAATATTGCACTTATTCTTGATAGCTCATGAGTTATAAACTTTCCAGCTTTTTATCTGCTATTTACCTCAGGAGTCTTAGCTAGAAACCACTTGAGAACACCCAGCTTCAGAGTCAGTCAGTAGGAAATGTGGTGCTGTCAGGACCATGCAGAGCAATTGAAAGGGCTGGTTGAGAGAGGGGCTCTTTGGGCAACAAGTAGTCTACCTGTCGCTCAGCATGACTGTGGCTGCCAGGACTGCCAGAGAACTCATTACAAATGGACTTGCTGGCAATCAGAGATGTGTCAGAGCTCTTCGAAGAAGGCTGATTGCACACAGAGACTGTTATAGGTAGTATAACAGCTTAGTTGGGGCAGATGGTAAATATAATTGCGGCAAAAACAGTAGGCACTGAGGCTAGTACAGAGAACAGGTGTGATTAGATACTGCAGGATCTCACAGTACACTAGGAAGCTAATTCTTCAAACCCCTGTGAGTGTATTAGCCCATGCTGGCTGGAGTCAAATCATGAATATATTTGCTCTTTATATTGTCACTTTAGCAGAGATACCATATTTTCCTAAAAATCCAGAAAAAAAGAAAAAAAAGCTCTTGCCCACCATGTGTTCATTTCAGTAAACCATTCTGATACAAAGAAATGGAGCAGCAGCCACCATCTAAAGAAAGTGATTTAAAAAATCCATCCTTTATCTAACTCAGTGCAGAAAGAGAATTAGAGATCTTTGGTTTCTTCAAATTTTTCTCTGCAGTTCAATCTCACATGTAGATTACACTATGTTCAAAAAGTACTGAAATCAAACAGGAACTTTTCCTTCAACAGAGACATTAGTAATGTGTTCACACAAAATGAGTAGAGTTCGTTTGATTTGGTATGGATGAGGCCTGCACTACAGGAATGGCACAAACAGCTGGTTGTTAAGCGAGCGATTTGTGGTGTAAGTAACTAAATAAGCTTCTTGTAAATATCAGTTGAGCAAATGACCATTGTTTCTGTTGAATAAAGCACTGAATGATGTTTCATTTTCAGTCACTAAGAGTTTGGAATTTTTTGCTTGTTTTAGAATCATCTCGCCTAATTCATTTGGTAGCTTTGGTGTTGCAATGGTAGAAAACCATTCTTTGTAACTTATTTGGCTCCTATTTCCTATTGTGGCACCCTCAGAAAGAGAAGCAATATGGACACTATTTAGAGATACAAAATGGATTTCAGGAAAATTTCCCAAAGGATAAAGTTATTGTGTTTTTTGTTGAAGTTAGAAAACAATCTTTTTCCAGCCAAAATTCCTATTATACATTATTGTATCTGTAATATCTTACTTTGTGTTCATATACTGACATTCTTCTCATTTTCTATCACTAGTTTAGCATGAACAATTACAGTGCTGAGAACATGTAGAGGTGAGGAATCAACTTCAGGCAGAAGCAAATTACCAAGGAGGACAACTTCTTGTTTTGTTTAAGGTCATTTTAAGGAGGAGGTTATGTCATTCTTTGTCTTTTCCACATACTTCAACAGTAAATTAAGAAATGTAAGGGTTTCTTTTATTTAAAACACCATTATTATAAAGAGATTTGTAAACATTTTGATGAAGATTTAGACAGTTGAGGAAAGCAATTCTTTTATGGAGAAGTCCAGCAAAAAACACAAATCCCTCTAAGTAATGACACATTTACTTTTAGGAAAAATTAGTTCTGATTTTACATCCAAGTAATAATTCTAAAAGAAAAAATACTTTTAAGAAATAATTAGCATTTTCATTTTATCTGCTTTCTTTTCTCTACTTTTCTTCTTTTACTAAAATTTTCCTTCTGAATTCCATCAGATAGACTATTATACATGTGTGTTCATAAAGACTGTAATGTCTCACGTATGCCAATACTATTTGCATCTGAATTCACTAGAATGCCATCTGTGTAATCCTTCATAATCTTATTGTTTAAAAAAATCCAAATTTCAAAATACCAATATCTTCAACAAAGCAGAATTTTCCTTTCTCTGTCCAGCTTCAGGCATTATGCCAGACTCATACTACTAAGAGTGGTAGCCACAGTAAAAATTTCAGAGAAAATGAAAACTGGAAAATATTTCCTGCATAATGACTTAGATGTTAGGAAGAGTAGACTATTATTATTTGTATTACCAATTATAAAGCAGAGAAGGGGACAAAATAAAACTAAGTTTGAACGAGACAGTTGTTGAGGAAGAGTAAACTATGAACATTTAGGTTTTTTTGATTGATTTTTAGATTTGATAGAGAAGATTAATAGATCAATCAAAACTTTATTGGACTGTTGTCTTTACATGTTGGTAATTTTCCTTTGCTTTACTGGGCTGTAGCACGGTATTTCTACATGATATGTATGCTAACGATTCTAGTACTCTACTGTAGGTTGTTACTGTTGTAGACCATATAGAGCTTGAATCTTTATTGAAAAATCATCATAAAAGGAACAATAAGATATGTAGTGGTACATTCATGGTAGATGAGTTTCATTTGCTATTAGAATTCTGGTCAACTTTGGAGGTGATGGAACAGGTTATTTATATTAAAGTGTTTCAGGATTTGTGAATTAAAGCATCTTATGGGCTTGTTTTTAAATTCCTAAAACAGTCATTGTAATTTCAAACACTCTGTATTTTGGTTTTTAACAGCCTGCAATAAAGCATAAGACAAGAGTCTTTGTAGGGTAAAAAAAGAAACCACAGAAAGGTTATGGAAGTCTCTGTGTGTCCCGTTGTCAGAATCTGTCAAGTCGAATTTCAGTAATAGAGAGGTTGTTCTTAAAGCCATGAGGTAAAAAGTGGAAGATATACATGAAGGATAGCTTTGATATTGCTCCTTTCTGATTCCTCCTTCTTACCTTCTCTGTGATATAGGAAATAGAGAATGTATTTCAATTTTACTAAGTTTCAGTATTTGTGATACTACTGTATCAGTAATTCTTTATCCATAAAAATACTGCTGGAATTTAAAACTCTGCTGAACACAATGGGACTGATAAACATTCCTATTGCCTTTACAGTGACTAAAGTAATCAAAAAATAGTTTGTGCCAAGAAATCATTGCTCTAGGTTACATTCTTTATGTACAAAAAAACCATATTATTATTTTTAAAACATTATAATTTGAATGCTTATGTACAATAAATCGAGCAAAGTATTAAAAACTGATTCGTTTATCTAGAACAAATGCTGATTGTACGTTTTTATTTAACCAACCTTAAAGAAAAGCTTTGAATGCTAGAGAAACTGCTCTAGAAGCCAATTGAGTTACAAATTCTGCAGTAAAATAATGAGGTTTATCTATTTTCTTCAAATTAATTAGTTAGCCCTACAGGAATGGGCTGTTATTAAATTATTCCTGACACATTAAATGTAGAAGAATTTTGTGGTTTTCTCAAACTGTGTCCTGTAAAACAATGGCCTACTTCTTTAAAAATGAAGTGAATAAACCTTATAGGTCCATACGTATATCATATACTAGACAATTTTTGTTACAAGGACATAGACTAGAGGACAACAATGTAAATATATGCACATTTACTTATTTTCTGTATTTCCCTAATACACCACCACCAGAAAAATCTCTGTAGTTTTTTCATTTCCTTTTAGAAAGAAGTCTTTCAAGTACTGTGTGTACATCCCATGTTACAATTCACCATTTCTTCATCTCTGATACATTACAGGGAATTTATCTCCACTTGTAGTTGAAGGAACTATTGAAAAAGTCTGTTACAGAGTTGTATTATACCATTTGTGAAAACTTTCCAGAGTATTTTGAAAGAATGTAATTTGAATGGTCTACTTGCTCATCACTTTACTGAAGAGATATCTGATAGCCAGAGAGTAACAAAGTAACAATTTTTTAAGCATTGTGGAACAGAAATAGACTTAGTTCTTGGACACATAGTTTCTCCTTTGATCTTCATGATCTCTGTCACAAGTAAGTGTATTTTTTTTTCTTTGGTTTCAATATCTTACTTGGTTTTTTTAGAAATTTGTGGGGTCTCTAAGAACAGTAAGCTGGGACAGAGTGAGGTTTTAAAGACAAAAAGGTGGATATCATTCTGTTGTTGAAAGACTAGACTGTCTCTTTCATGCAGGCCCCAATAATCTTGAATTATTACTAAGATTATTAATAGTGTCATAGTTCTAATAATGACTAAACCCCCTCGGTCTGTTCAGGACCCCACTTTATTGAGTTCTAGTTGGACTTCTTTTATCTTTTACAAGAAACTAAGATTTATATATCCTGCTTAAGCTTAAGGTAGACTTGTCTTAGCTCCCTGGAGGCAAAGGTCTCCTGATGCTGCTCTATCAAAGAATCTCAAAGTTTTCCCACTTGTATCACAGTGAAAAGCCAAAATCATCTGAAAGGGGATAGGAGTTAGGATTCTCTAAGTATCTGTACCTCAATATACAGTAGTGTGCAGTTTTTCCAAATTGTTGTATCTCTTAATTCCAGTATTTGCAACTTCCACATCTATGGAGTAAAATGAACCTATTTTTGTAGCATTATTTTGTTGAATAGGAAGCACTTTTAATAATTGCTCACTTTAACATGTAGCACATGAAAAAAACTTGATGTCAATCTCTTCAAAGGATACAGAAAAGATGTAAAGCAAACTGAGGTTGGACTGAAGCAGTATGTTTGAAAATGTTTCTTTCTATTTTCTCTCTGTTTTATTAAAATAAAATACATGTAATTCTTGAAATAAATAAACAAGATTTCTTTATACCAATTTTATTTTTTGAAAGTTGATCATTCACTCACTCAATTCTCACATTTAAATCTGAACTAAATCAGGAAAACTATTCACTAGTTTCTTGTAGCTGATGAAAATATTTCTATGTTGGTAAAATGCAGAAAAACTGATGTATAACTAGTAAGTGAATTTATTTAGTGAAGAAGACCTAATCGTTAACACATCAGAAAATTTTTTACACACTCCCTTCCTTCGGCGCATCAACTTTAATTCTACAAGAGCCAGAAATGGATTTTACTTCATAGAATAGTCATGATCTACTAGATAAACAGGAGTATCCAGGGTGATTAAATGTGCAGAATGAAAATTTAATACATCTGAGGCCTTGAAAGAAATTATTTTATGCTCTGCATAAACCGGTATCATTGTGGTGTTTCTCAAAGTGGTCAGGCAAAACCTAACACTTTCCACAGTGAACTCTGTCACGTTGGAAGAAATCTAGGAAGTAAGCGAGCCCCAACAACAAAAAGGTGTTTCTGATTGTCCATAGCTGGGGTCCTCCTGTGTGCTTTCATAGAGGAATGTTACCTAGGTAGAGGGGAAAGGGAAAGTTTCTGGGGTTTAGTAATGTTCAGGTTTTCTGTTTCCTCACAAACTGTCTTCCTCACAGCTCCATTTTGCTTCTCATATGTAGACAATAGTATACTGAAAGCAACATTTATACTTGTAAATGTTCTACGGGTCTTTGTGCCTTTCTTTTCATTTCAAATTCTTATTTCATTATTATAAAAGTCCATTTCATAATAGATTTAAGTGAATGACTGCAGTTTTCCTGTGCCAAAATTTGAAGAAAAGAAAATGGTATCATAAGTTACAACTGTAATGGAAATTCTCTGTCACCTGCAAATATAGGCATTAAAATGATGTTACAAGTAATGAACCTACTCTTGAAATAATAAGATAAAAAGCAAAAGCTGGATGATAAAATTGACAATATCAAATCATCTGTCACTGGTGTACCTATAGAAGTAGGAGGATTTATTGATTACTTTCAATGCATACAAAGGCACAGTGAGCTTGATTTTGAATAAGCTATGTTTGATGAAACAGCCGAACAAGTTCTCTCCTAGAAAGTGACATTACTTTGAAAGTACCTTTTTCTCTCATCTAGTATCGATTATTTTTTTAATTTACAAAATTGGTGATCTATAACAAATGATCCAATAAAGAAAAACTCTGACTCTCATAGAACCAGCCATGCACTGAAAACTGTTTCAAGATTTTGAGGTTTCCTATGACTATTGAGATCTATCACCTTGCTAAAGTGAAATAGCAGAATAGCATCAACAGTTCAATCAATGATATGGCTGCTATTGGGAAGATATGGCTTTTTTTTTTTAATGCACTCTACAACTTGAGTATTACACCTTCCAGTAGAGTCCATACCATTGTCAATTGTCTTGTGGGCCATCAGCAGAGTTTTTGACATTTCCAGTAGGCTGTGATCAAGACCAGCAAGGTTCTGTGGGCTCGTTAATTTGCCACTGAAGCACATTATTGGAAACAGCAGAATTACTTGCTATGATATGCTCATTAAATGCACAGTGCTTAAATTGTTGCAGAACTGAAAGATAAGCAACTGTGAGTACATACGCAAGCAAGTTGCAGTGTCTGATGTAAAATGCAAACTTAAATACTATTTTTTTAAAGAAAAAAATGACACTAACAAAATAAGGTATAATTTTCTTGTGGAAAAGAACTGAAGAAATGTTTCCAAAATTAGATTTTATGTTACTCTGTCAAAGTCCATAAAACATGGCTCCTTGCAGCCTACCATGGTTACAGTATTAGTTATTTGGTAGAAATTTCCCTTGGAATTATGTTGTTCTTCAGGGGCACAGAACTGAAAAAATACAAAGCATCTGTGCTTGTTCTCCACTTTCAGTATGAAGAGCATGCTGGTAGCTGCAAAGATGAAAAAATGATAAAATTAGTCCTTTAATGGTAGCTATGAGTCTCTTGTGTCATCCACATGATGTGTAGAATCTGTTAGAGCATGGCTGGTTCCCAAGAGGGAGGTCTGTCACACACCCAGGTCATTTACAGTTTGACCAAAGCTTAACAATATGCTTTGCTTATCTTATTTTAAGCAAAAATGTTTTTTACAGCAGCAAGAAAGAATTTTTATGCCACACTTTCTACTGTAAAAACTTATTTTAGATAGATGTTGTCATGGGATTCACGTTTTGTGCTGATGATGTTTCTTCTTATGTTGGTCTAAAATATCCCTTTCTTTATCAGACAAATGAATTAGATATTGAGTTATCAGAGCTTGTATGGCACTTTTGAGAATGTGTGCCAAAGGAGTATGCTGATAAAAGTATGTTTCTAATTTTTTATTGTGAAGTCATGTAAACAATAAAATACGAATTCCAAGATCTAGGACAGATTCTAATCACCTGCGCTCACATACAATAGCTAAGGACCTGAAGGTATTCGAGGCCAGGTATGTATACATAATTCTCAGTAAGCACTTGTAGATTCAGTTTTTAAATAAAGTCACTTCATTTTATACAGTTAGTTTATTTGCTAAGAATTTTTTCTGTGCTGAGTCATCTGACCTTGGAGGGAAACAGTTGTTGATTTTCTGAAACCAAAGTTATTTTACCGCAACAGCTAAATTGCTGACCCAGTTTGGAGGGTGGACAATTCTGAATAAGAGCCTGTTTGTAAATGGAATATGAAATAAAGTATCTACTTGTCTGTCTGTCATGAATTTCTTACTTCAAGCTAAATAACCTTCCTCCCATAAGCATACACGTACAAGCATGCACCTGGTTCATCTCAGTATCTAATCATAGGCAAAAGACATTGCTGGTTCCCATGGCAACTGCAGTTCAGTGTATTCATTGACCTTTTCCTCATCAGTATTTGCCTTATTGTTGTCATGGTTTAACCTGGCAGGCAGTTAAAACATCCACACAGCTATTTGCTCACTCCACCCCTCTCATCGGGATGAGGAAAAGAATCAAAAAGGAAAAAAAAAAGTCATTGGTTGAGAAAAAGACAGTTTAATAGAACAGAAAAGGAATAATAATAATAATAATAATAACAATAATAATAATAATAATAATACATAAAACAAGTCATGAACAGCACATTTTCTCACCATCTGAAGCCAATCCTCAGCTGGTTTCTGAGTTACCCCACCTTCCAGCCAACCCCCAATTATATAGGGAGCCATATATACCATCATATGGTATGAAATATCCCTTTGGCCAGTTTGGGTCAGCTGCCCTGGCTGTGTCCCCTTCCAGCTTCTTGGGAAACCCCGCCTTCCTGTTGGCAGGGCACTACGAGAAGCTGAAGACTGCAACAAGTAAAACATCAGTGTGCTATCAACATTATTCTCATCCTAACTGCAAAACACAACACTGTACCAGCTGCTAGTAACTCTATCCCTGCTGAAACCAGGACAATTATTCAGCACAAGAAACTTCCTGTCATATCAGTAAGATTATAGGTCTTAACATTTTTCCTCTGTCCAATCTAAGCAATATTACTCTTCAGAAATCCAGGCTTTCACTAGGAAACTTAATTTAAATGTAAGAATTATTGGGGCTGTTCTTGAGTGTTATTTATGTATGCTGCATCTATTATTTGAACACACAGCAAAAGATTCTTTTTCCATCTATTTTGACAGGCTCAGCTCTTCAGGGAATTTATTTTATCTCGAATGCGAGAAGCTGATTCCACTGGCACTTCTGGCACTAACTTGAAATTCAAAACACAAAAGAGCCAGCATGTCTATTCTTGTCTGAGAGAGATAACATTTATTGTAGAGAGAGGGAAGAGCTACAAATATCCTGATTTACTTTTTTAAAACTTTTATAATGGAAAAGGAACAAATAATGCAAGCTGCAGTCCTTCCCTGTACCACTCTGTAGGGTCTGAGCTTGAACTTGAAAAGATATTTGCCTTTCATATATCTTTATTCTGCTATTTGTAGAGAAAAAGTGGGCCTCTTTGCTTTCCTGGCTTAATCCAGTTTGAGTTTTAAAGCCTTAGCTGTCTATGATATGAAACTACTGAATACTTTAAATGTGGGGTTTTTTCTTAGCATTTTATATGTGTACATTTATTCTTTGTGTATACATATATATAGGGCAGTCATTTCATATAGCTTGTCTGTGCCTATCCATAAACTATTGATAAGTTTTGCATTTGAAGTCGGAAATGATCAGGAGTAAAACAACAAAATACATCAGCATTTGTATTTTAAAAATGTTGTAAAGGAAAAAATACTTTTTATGAAACAATTCTAGCTTTTGATATGAGA
The DNA here is from genome assembly GCA_013399095.1 of Psophia crepitans. Taxonomy (NCBI): domain Eukaryota; kingdom Metazoa; phylum Chordata; class Aves; order Gruiformes; family Psophiidae; genus Psophia; species Psophia crepitans. Next base: position 1,605 of record VWZZ01007030.1, on the reverse strand, counting down.
CAGGTAGTTCTCTTTAAAATGCAGATCAGACATAGGGAACCACCAGGAACACAAAATACATGGTGACATTGTTGTTTAAAATACAGGCAATGAATGATTTCTCTGGATTTTTCTGTAACTTTGCACTTAGACGGTCTCTTTCATAACTCTCACAGACAATTGATGCAAATTGCTCTTTGAAAACCACAGGGTCAGCTCAGAGATTTGTAGATTTATTTTTTTTTTCAGGATTCAAATGATATTAAAGTTTCATCCTGTAGCAAAGTGAAAATCTTCTGGTCTGAGATTTTGATTACTGTAATTACAACTTCAAAAGAAGGATAACTGATATTCACTTCATTCAGAAATTTCATGGATATAAATTAGGCAATACACATGCAGACAACCATAAACACATTGTAAATCACTGTTTTTTCTGTTTGTGGAAACTTGAAGCTATCCAAGAAAAGAAGCACCAAGCTGCTTCAGGCAGTCTTCTCAAAAGACCTTCCATCTGCTCTATGAAAACACCAGTACAGGCCTGGAAATATGTATTCTACAATACCCTACAAAATTAACATACTTATTCTGCCCAATTAATACTTTTCCTCTCAAACTTTTCTCCTTTTTGGTACACAGAATTCAACTACTAAAAAATTGTGAATACAATAAAGTGACAAAGGCTGAGGAAAAGACTGAGGTACTTAATGCCTTCTCTGACTCATTTTTTAATAGTTAGACTAGTTCTCTTGCTGCCCAGCTCCCTGACCTGAAAGACAGAATGAAGCCCCCATAGTCCAAGGGGAAATGGTTAGCAACCTGCTATACGACACTTAGACACACACTAGTCTATGGGGCTGGGTGGGATCCACCCAAGGATACTGAGGGAGCTGGCAGAAGTGATCACCAAGCCACTTGCCATCATTTGTCAGCAGTTCTGTGTAACTGGGGAGGCCCCAGTTGACTTGAAGTTAGCCAGTGTGACACCTATCCAGAAGAAGGGCTGGAAGGAGGACCCAGGGAACTGCAGGCCTGTCAGTCTGACCTTGGTGCCAGAGAAGATTATGGAGCAGATCATCTTGAGTGCCACCATCCAGCATATACAGGACAACCAGGTGATCAGGCCCAGTCAGCATGAGTTTACGAAACGCAGGTCCTGCTGGACTAACCTGATCTCCTTCTATGACCAGGTGACCCACTTAGTGGATGCGAGAAAGGCTGTGGTTATCCTGGACTTTAGTAAAGCCTTTGACACCATTTCCCACAGTATTCTCCTGGATAAACTGGCATGGATAGGTGTATGCTTTGTTGGATAAATAACTTTATCAATGATCTGGTCGAGGGGATCGTGTCCACCCTCAGTAAGTTTGCAGATGACACCAAGTTGGGTGGGAATGTTGATCTGCTGGATGGTAGTAAGACTGTACAGAGGGACTTGGACAGGCTGGATCAATGGTTGAGGCCAACTGTATATGGTTCAACAAGGCTCAGTGCCAGGTCCTGTACTTGGGTTACAACTACCTCATGCAATGCTATAGGATTGGAGTAGAGTATCTGGAAAGCTGTCTGGTGGAAAAGGATCTGGGGGTATTGGTTGATAGCTAGCTGAATAGGAGCCAACAGTGT
>VWZZ01007029.1:382926-427415 GCA_013399095.1 Psophia crepitans | reverse complement strand
CTGCCTCCATACCTCCCTGACTCATGATGCCCATGATGTTTAGATGATGCCCATGAAGTGTAATTTGGTATGTAATTTTCAATGACTTTTTTTTTAACGTAGAGCTGAGGGGTATAAGGAGAGGAACATTGGTTACTGAACTTTTTCCTCCTCAACACATTGTAATTGTTCTTACATCGGCACTTTCAGTCACAAACTCCAATGTTTTGTGATGCTCTGTCATCAGAGGAATCAGCCCTCCTCCAGAAAGCCTGATGTGAATGAAAGTGATTACTGTTTCCTGGAACACATTGCAGATAAAATAAAATATAATTGCTTCAGACTGGAAAGTTAACCATAACAAATGTTGTCATCTTTTATCAATGACAACAACAGGTGAAATAAAGAAGAATAAAAAGCATTTTCTTGAGACTATGCAATGTGTATTGTAATTGTCTGTGACAGGCTGAACCTGAGGCTGGTCTTGACCCTTTTTTAATCTAGTTAGTCTTAGGAGACAAAATAAAAGCCATGACTTTCCCATATTGGTACCACATGCTTAGGGATAGGCTGGTTTTGTTTTGCTTGTCTCATGAATAAATTTTCCTCACAAAACAATTCTATCGGGTTCAAACACAAACATTTATTTGCTAATGATCTAGTGTACTACTGTATAAAAATCAACTCATATTAGTTTGCAGATGAAATATATTTATATGTTAAAGTAATTACTGTCACAGAGAGAAACTGTATAAAAAGCCTTATTTTGTGTGCATTTCTAAGGGTAGCTGACTGATGTGTAAGAGATGATTTATGAGCCTGCTACAATAAGCAATGGCTTGAAGGCTTAAGATACTAAATAATGCATACAAGATGAAAAGTTTTTATTTGGGGGAGAAGGAGGAGAAATTGTTTTGAATTCTTCTATAACTTAAAGTAACACACTAATTTTGCATACTAATTTACTTTCATTTACTATAGTTGTGTAATCCCAGGCAGACTAACTTTTCGAATGTATAAATTAAAGAAACAGCTTGAGAAGAGCAATTCTGTAACAATATTATATTGCTGTCTTACTTTCTTCCTTGCTAGAAAGCCTCTGTTTAAGGTTTTATTGACTTGTTAATGGGATAGCTGAAGTTCTATGCGTTGTCTTGTTTAGCCTCTATTTGTATTAGACAAATACTAGATGTCCTAGATATCAGCCACCTCTTAGGTAGTAAATGAAAGTGTCTTCTCCTTTCTGAAATCAATTCTTACATTCTTAATGGGTTTATTTCTTAGATGATCTTTTTCTTGGCAACCTTCTGAAATGGGAAATATTTTAAATGTTGTTTCACTTACCTCATCTTTTGCCTTTCATGTCATGCTTATACGTGCTCATAGAGACCATGTTTGTCATCAGCGATGATGTCCTTTTGAAGGATTTTTTGCAACTCTGTTCCACATTCTGTGTATTTCTCATTGCTGCAAACAAAGCCTGTGCCATTTGGTGGTCTTTTCATTTTTCCAATCAGTTTCTCCGTATTTAGTCCAAATGAAACAACACTCAACTAAGCTTTTGGATTTTGAGGCCTGTTTTAATAGCCTTACAGCAGGCTTTGGCAGATCTCTTGCTGCGGCTGGCTTATTTCAGATACATACAGGATTTGGTCCAAAATCTCTTGTGGTCCAGGAAGTTCATCTAATCAAGTCAGTAGAAGGATTTAACTTGATCTTAGTAGGGAAAAGATTGACAATGGCATACGATTCATTTACAGAAAAGACTGGTTTATCTTCACTCTGATAAATATTAGTTTGTCTATAACTGGTGATTTGTAGCAGTAAGTTCTAAAGTAGTCAGTTAATGAGTGTGTCTACTCTAAAGTGAACATTTTGTATGAATCTAGAATCATGTAAGTGAACTTCAGATGTGAACTTGCTATTCTTTAAAATAAATTCTATCTAATTTGTGCAAAATATATATATATATATTTAACTAAAATGGCTCTAATGCTAATGTGGCTGGAGAAATCATAGAATGGTTTGGGTTGGAAGGGACCTTTAGAGATCATCTAGTCCAAACCCCCTTTTTATGGGCAGGGACGAGAAATGCCCTGAACAGGTATTTGTGAATAGATGAGAAGATCTAGTTTATACCTTTTGTTTTCACTGTAATCCTCATGGCCTTTAGGGATACAATTTTTTAAACTCATTAACCAAAAGACTTGTAATCTTTATTTCAGGCAGTATTTTATGAGGAAAGATAGATTTAAGGAAATTTAATGCTGCTGTATACCCATTATTAAAAAATTTAATTGTTTCTACACTGGTTTAAGTTTTCTTCTAAAACGTATGAGAACTAGTATGTGTAATATTAGTAGTATGAATAATAAATATATTGGTCTGTAAATATCTTGTATAAAAATTCTCAATGTATATTTATCTTACTAATTCTCATGGCATCTTATCAGGAACTGTGCTGTGCACAAGATTGTAAACAGTTCTTTTGTGTAAAATGAGATAAACCATAAGGAGAGTAAATGTGAGAGGGGTACTTAACATTTTAGATAATCTACTGAGGAATTTCTGGTGTTTATTTTGAGGTCAAAATCTCAGATTCCTGGGTTAATATTCTGGAAATGAAGAGGACCTCAAAATTTCACAGGAAGTCTTACAGGAGTTCAGTATTAAATCCAACTCTCAGTGCCCAGTGGACTACTTAAAAAAAAAGCTTCCTTCTAGGTTTCTTGTTCAATGTTATTGAAATGAGAGGGACTAGAATTGGTAGGTTTCAGATTTCAGGACCAAGCCCTATAGTACTTTTCCCCCTTACTTTTTCAGGTGAAGCATGTCCAAGATGATACTAAATCAGCTTTGTGTAACTGTGAGAGTCTGAGATGTTGGTTGTTTTGCCATCATCACCATAGTGACATATCCAGCTATAATATTATGCTAACCACAGAGCACTCTCTCTTTCCCTAATGCATGAAAAATATATCCAGTTTACTGGTCAACTGAAGCCTTTTGCAGCAGACTGTTTTGGGGTTTTTCCCCTTCAAATCAAACAGTGCTGTAACAGAAAAATTATTAGATAACTTGACCTGTTTTTAGCTTGCTGACTGTTCTACTGTATTTTATTTTTGATAGAACACCATCATACATCCGAACAGAGCCATACATGCTTTTTCAATTGGAGATATTGGCACTTGGAAAAAGTGTGGAGAGCAGTACAAGCTAGGCAGCTTCCATTTTAAAGTTTATAATGCTTCCATAAATTTGAACAGCACTTAAGTGATTTGTAGACTCTGCATTAAAATCCAAGCAAATGAAGTTATTTGTGGAACTTCTCAGGAAGACAAACTTGGATACATCTAGAGGAATTCTAAAGCACTGTACTTGTTTGTAGGCGTGAGTTAGTGGTCTGACTCTGATGCACTTACTGTTGTCTCACTTCTGGCACTTTTCTTCTCTAACTGAAACAGATTAATCCAGTCAAGGAAGAAGATATTAATCTATGTTAATATTGAATCCTTACGAGATATCCAGTATGTTATTTCAGGCAAAGATGGTAACTGGCAAAGTGTAAGCAGTAAACACAAGTGTGATGCTGTTCTCTAGGTACCTTTGTAGGATAGCCACTTCTGTTTCACAGATGGCTACAAATCTAAGACTTTACCCAAGTAAGAAAGTGACAGCTCCCCAGCTTGTGACAAGAGAGATGATTCCTGAATATGAATTAATAGTAGATTAAGGGAACAAAGGGTCAAGCAGTTTTTGTTTAGAAGCTGAGGTAACCAGCAGGATCTTCAGAGCTATATGCTTTTACTGTTGGTACTCAATGAAGTAGAAAAGACTGAATATTTTGACAGTCCAATTTGCTTGCTGTCTTCCTGGTTAGTCAAAGCTGATGCTATCTGCAGATGCATCGTACTTTACAACTGTGTGTGAGATAAGGCAATAATGACAGATGAAATTGAAAATTCTTAATGTCACAGTAAGACACAGTCTGCAACAACAGGCTCTAATTTAGATATGAAACTAAGAAAATAATTGTGAGAATGTTAGCTCACTTCACAGCAGTAAAATATCTAGATAAAATACCAAGAAATATTGCGGAAGCACTTTGCTGGAAAAAATACTAGATGTTTCCCAATAAAAACTGCGTTTAAAGTTTGTTCAAATATTATAAGACTGCATTTTCGAGTCCTTTTTTCTTGATAAAACTGTTCAGGAAAGACCATGTACCCACAAAAACATGTTCTTTGTTTTGCTACTGATACAAATGTAGGGAGTATTTATCTATCGGCTAAGCTCACATTCTCTACTCTGAGCTATGAATATGTCAGAAGAAAGACTACTCAAAGTAAATAAGCATCAGAATCCAAAGCTGAGTAACTATCTTTTCTGTTAGAGTAATATCTAAAATGAAAAAATGAAATAAAATATCTGTAGTCAGCACATAAAAGATACTACTGTAACTGGATTGCTGCTGCAAGGAAAGAAGAAAAGTGATTTGGGTTTGCAGTCAGTGAGGTCTTTTCTGCTTCTAAAATGGAAAAGAAAATATAATTTTAGGATTCTGGGAGGCATTTCTGTCCTTTGCACAACATCCTGTGATACTCCTTTGTGCATCAATAGATGTTACTGCTTGCTTGGTAGTGAGGTGGTTTCTAACTTCATGTCCTTTTACCATTACAATGGTTTTTTGCCTTTTCGTATTTTTAAATGGAAAGGAGAAACTAAATTAAAAAAATGAGGAATAATATGTATAACCGGACTTCACACTTAGCATTTTGAGCAAGACTGAGTGATTCATGTAAAATGAATAGAACTGTCTGAACGTTTGTGCTGTTTGCCTGCCCTTTTCCTTCCTGCCAAGGATGCTACACAATATTTTGTTCTTTAAGATGTTATTTCAGCCAGGGTTTATTAAATGGATGATAATGTAAACATTTCAAAAATGAATTTGAAAAATAACTCAATTCAAAAGTGGAGAAGGAATGTAATATGGAAATAACTGCTAAAAAGCAAGATTTTTTTTCTGAAAAAACCCCTCTACTATTCAGCTGCTCTAATAGTATGTCTTTTGAATATATTAAGGAAATTAATACTGAACTAAATATTACTTGTACTTCTAAACCTTTTGCAGAAAGCTCCCACTAGTGCTTCAAGATCATAGAATCATAGAATGGTTTGGGTTGGAAGGGAACCACAAGGATCATCTAATTCTAAACTCCCTGCCATGGGCAAGGACACCCTACGCTAGACCAGGTTGCCCAAAGCCCTGTCCAACCTGGCCTTGAACACTGCCAGGGATGGGGCCTCCACAACTTCTCTGGTCAACCTGTTCCAGTGCCTCACCACCTTCACAGGGAAGAATTTCTTCATAATGTCCAAACTAAATCCCCCCTCTTTTATTTTATACCCATTGCCCCTTGTCCTGTCACTACACTCCCTAAGAAACAGCCCCTCTCCAGCTTTCCCATAGGACCTCTTTAGGTATTGGAAGTCTGCGATAAGGTCTCCCCAGAGCCTTCTCTTCTCCAGGCTGAACAACCCCAGCTCCCTCAGCCTGTCCTCGTAGCAGAGGTGCTCCAGCCCTCTGATGAGCTTTGTGGCCCTCCTCTGGACTCGCTCCAGCAGCTCCATGTCTCTCCTGTACTCAGGATTCCAGAGCTGGATGCAGTACCCCAGGTGGGGTCTCACCAGAGTGGAGTAGAGGGAGAGAATCACCTCCCTTGACCTGCTGGCCACACTACTTCTGATGTAGCCCAGGACACGGCTGGCTTTGTGGGCTGCCAGTGCACACTGTGGGCTCATGTTGAGCTTTTCATCAACCAGCACCCCCAAGTCCTTCTCCATAGGGCTGCTCTCAATCATTCTCTGCCCAGCCTGTAGTTGTGCTTGGGATTGTGCTGACCCACATGCGTGACCTTGCACTTGGCCTTGTTGAACTCCATGCAGTTTGCATGGGCCCAGCTCTCAAGCCTGTCCAGGTCCCTCTGGATGGCATCCCTTCCGTCCAGCGTGTCAACCACACCGCACAGGTTGGTGTCATTGGCAAACTAGCTGAGGGTGCACTCAATCCCACTGTCCATGTTGCTGACAAAGATGTTAAAGTATCAGTACCGACCCTTGAGGAATGCCACTAGTCACCGAGGTCCACTTGGACATTGAGCTGTTGACCACAACTCTTTGAGTGCGGCCATTCAGTCAGTTCCTTATCCAGCGAGTGGTCCATCCATCAAATCCATGTCTCTCCAATTTAGAGACAAGGATGTTGTGCAGGACAGTACTTAAATCTTGTCTCGGTAAAAGCCAGAAATTATCCAGCCTGAATATACTAGTAAAATGGAGTGTAGACTGCAGACGGGGCAGAGAATGTTGTCTCACTTTTCCATGTCTGCCATATAATACACAACTCGCCTTCAGGGACCTACTGTTTCTGTCATTCCTGATAATGGGCTGATTTCTCCTGACAAAATAAAAGAATTGTTGCTGATGATACTGGATAATATTCAGAGACAGAGCAGTATTGGTATACAATGCAATGGGATTGGAATTACCAACAATTCAATGCATTTATATTAAAAGCTTGTGCAGTAATGAGATTTGGTTTTAGTGCCAAGGTTGTGATCTCAGAGTTCTGGTTATAACTTTGCTGCAGTGTACTTTAGTAATATTTCTATTTTTTTTTTTTACTAGGTGCTTGCTTCTAGTGTGGAAAGGACCTTCCTCTCACGTTTTCCCTGCACTTTATTCACAGGCCACTTCATGACCGCACACATTGTCATGTAAACTAGAGAGTGAATAACCTATGTAAAGTCTTGCTGCATATTGATTTGCTGTTTGGCAGCAGTATTACAACAGTTGATGTGTTACAGCTTATCAGTAAAGAAATCCCATACATTGGTGACTGTGGTTAAAAAAAAGCATAAAGAAAGAATAAATGTGCAGGAAAGAAGTGTGCACTGTTACTTCGCAAAAGTATAATAATGTGTAAACCTGTAGTAAAATAGTTGGATGTAAAAGAACTTGTAGAGAACCTGCCTTATATATTCATGACTTCAGAAAACACTGACTCTCCTGTGGAGTGTAACTGGGATCCTTAAAAGAACATGAGATTTAAAAGTTGTATGAAGCTTGAATGATGCTTAATCCTATCTCGCTTCAAGGCAGGGTCCCTTCTAGATATTTGACAGTAGTAGATGATTCTATCTAACTTTTTGCAGGTTTAAACAATCAAAATAATTAGTAAAAAACCTGAAAACCGTTAAACTGGGAGATAGCCAGTCCTAGATGAATACACAGTGGAGTGTTTTAGACTAAAGTAGTAAAAAAATGCCTTAATGTTTCCTAGACATTCGTGGCTCTCATCTAAAACTTTCAAATGAACACTGTAAGTAGAGTTGCCAGATGGCATCATGTTATAGTTGATTTTAATTTAAAAGTGAAATGTAAAAGTTCTAGTAAAGTTTTTTGTTACTTGCAATATTGTTCATTCAGATAGGGCCAGATTCCTCAAAGTCGGCTGATTCACTCTCACAAAAGACCTTTCGTTCCCTCGGGAAGAGAGAGATACAGGTATTATTTCAGTCTGTAATCAGCAGGTTTTAGTTAAACTTAAGATTTCCTAAATATGAAAGACTATATTCTACCCTCCTCTACATGTACTGTTTAGTCATGAAAGCAATACATAGTGACTTCAGACCCTGCAGCACCCAACATCCCTGTATTTAACCTGCATGTTTTGATTATTCCTTCAGAAACCAGTGATAGAAGGCAAATCATCAGTGTATGCAGAATTCAGCGGTATAATTCTTGTGACCTTATTCATGGGTAGATGCAGTCATGTATTTTTAGATTCATGTAGTGGTTTTATTGGTTGGCTTTGTGGGTGATGTAGTGTGGTGGTTTTTTTGTCATGGAGGTTTTCTTATTGTTGTGGGTTTTTTTGGTGGTTTGGTTTTCTTTTTTAATGATGGTGAGCTTCGGACTAAATTATCCAGGTTAGATGTGTAAGAAATATAGTAGGAACCTGGTAGATATCAAAGTAACCTAATTTCTTAACAGTTGCTAGTTCAATTATGATTTTATATCTATTTTGAAAATCTGAATACTTTAATCTCCTTAATTCTTCAGAAAATTTGGCCTTGTTACCCTCCCTTTTGTGTGTAGCTGAATGTATCTGAAAAAAAGAATCTGTGGGCAGAAGATAAACAACGTAAGAGTATAATGCACTTATTTATTGGCTAACATGCAAAAAATATCTAGGATTCAGTGATCTGCTAAGCTGACCCTTAGTATGCTCACTGCCTGGGATAAGATACCCAAAGAACCTTTGCTGGCAGTTGTCCGTCAAGAGAGGAAGAGTAGGCACCTCATGCTTTCCAAAATAATTTGTGATATTGTTGGTTTGCCATCTTCTACTCATTGCCTGTTAATTTGTTAGGAGTTTATACCATGTTGGTGTGGATTTTTTTTTTTTTTTGGTTTTTTTTTTTCCTGTTGAATACCAGAGCAGCTAACAATCCCCACTTCGACCATTCTGCCTGTGAAGTCAGTTTTACCTTTGTCTTGAGTGGCTCTTCACCACAGATTGATTCCCTCACAGCTTTCTTATAGCACAATGGTTTCTGTAGATGTCTCAGCCAAGACATCGGACTGAGATCCTTGGAAGATGGACAGCACTGGGGTATGTGGGGCTTCTGATTGATGACTTTATCCTGTCAGTAATCAGAACTGTTATCTGAAGCACAGGAAGTAAAGATGTTGAACAAGTCTGTGAGTTTTCATGTTTCTTGAGCAAATTGATTAGAATGAGCTTAAGGGTATGCAAATGGAGAGTATCATAGAATCAGAAAGGTTGGAAGAGACCCCAAGGATCACACAGTCCAACTGTTCCCTTTCATTTTTACAGATCTGATCGCCTGCAATATTTGGTAATCATTTAGAAACTGTGGAGAAGCGGGTGCTCTGAGGGGTGCTTATCATATTTTACCTATTTTTTTAATTTAAGTGAACTACTTTTTTTTAACTTTTTGGAAATAGCCTTGGCTTATAAGGCAAATTATTTTCCTTTATACTTGAATAAGATTCAGTAACAGTTTAAAGGTGTTCTTCAAATGGAAGAAATTTTGGGGTTGATTTTATTTACTAATGTTAATGTCATTTAAAAGTACAAAAAAGCTGTTAAGTCACAAGTGTTGAAAACCGTAGTCAGCCTGTAGTTAGGCATCAAGTGGATGTATTTCTTTTTTTCTTGTACATGTGCTTGCTGGTTAGTTCTAGTAATAAATAAAATCCTGGGATTTTGTGTTTGAAATCTAACGGTTCAGAACCTGGCTGGCTGATGCCTTAAGATCAACGCAATTCACTAAGGGTCTTCAGGCCAAAAGACACCCTTGAATACATGATTGGAGTAGCTAGCCTCAGGTTTGAGGATGGTATAGAGTTTATTTTTTGGACACTTGAAGAAAAAGCTACTGAAATTCCAATATTGTTTAGAATCTTTGTTTTTTACTCCGGTTAGGTGACTCACAGGCTCCTAGTTAGTGCGGGCAGTTCTGACTTGTCTGTCTTCTGCTGTATCTGACCTTTTGTCTTTGTTATGTTCTTGTAAGCCTTACAAACTTTGTAACTGCTTCTCTCGATTAATTTTATACGTTAAAGTTACATAGTGCTTTTATATGTGTATTGTAAATTTCTTAGAGACCTTTTTATCCTGAACTGCCTGGTTGAATAAATAGTGGTTGTCCCAAATATTTGCAGTACTTTTTGTATATAACTGGCAGATATGTGGAGGGAGCTGTAATCAAGTTATGTGAATTTCTGGGAGGTGAGCACTGGCTGTTCCTGGATAACTTAACAAAATTTTCCCTTCGAGGCAAGTGTTTTTTTCAGTCAGCACTTTTTCATTATCATAGTGTTACAAAAGGTTTATATTTGGAAAAAACAGTCCAATTAACTAATGGAAGAAGAATCAACCATACTACTGTATGTTGCTTGGCTTCAGGCTGTTTAAAAACAGTCTACCCTGGAGATGTTGTTACTGGGTCTTGGAGAAGAGCTATGAAGAAACTGAGAGAAGATCAGGTAGGTGAAGGGAGGAAGCAGAGCAGGAACTGTTAAAGCAAGGATGTGCCATAGGACAAAGAAGAATAGGAGTAACAGAGAAAAATACTTGTCTTTTTTCTTAAAAGCATTGACTGGAAAGTTGGTCAGTATTACATTGCAATTAGAAATGCTGTTGTGTGTTTTATGTTACCATTAATGTTTACAGTTGAGAAGATGCAACTAACAGAGGTTTCTCTTCTTGTTTTGATTTCAAGCTAAGTAGTATTGGGTTAGGGTCCAAAGACCCAACATTGAGTTAGTATGCCTGTAACTTTCAAATATGTACATCATTGCTAGAAGTTTTTTTTGGTCTGTGTACTGTCTTCATTATAATGAATTTGTTAGCGTTTACTCTTGCCTTATTTGCCTTTTGATGGTAGCGTTCTTTGGAGGCAGTCAGTCAATGTATGGACTGATATTGTGTGCTTCAAATTATATTTTAATCTTTCTTGTATATCAAAGTACAATAAATATCTTGCCAAAAAGCTTTTGATAAGGATGTGTAACAAATTTAGTACAGAGGAGAGGGATGCAAGCAGATCATAAGACTATTTTTGCATGCACTTAAATGCTTGCAGAAAATCCCCCAAACTGTTTTATATTACCTTAAACTCAGATAGAGAACAGGCTGCAGGATGTCTAAGTCAGCAGTCCCATAAGGTAGAATTTACAAAGACTCTGATACCTACCAACTTCTATTTTGGGATAATTAATAGACTAAGCTATAAAGAACACAAACTGGCAATTGAAAGTATAAGGAGACTTATGTTTCTTCAGATAAATAAAGATGACTGTAGCTCTGAAAAATGTTCCATGTGAGAAGAAACATTTTTAAATGAGCCTGAAACTTTGAGAAATCAGTGCAGAGACTGAAGAAGGGGCAGCATGGCAGCAGTATGCTGGTAATTAATCTTGCCACAGGCATTCTGTGCCAGCCAGAGTTTTTTCCAGTGTGTTCTGACAGAAATGGAGGTCTACACTGCAGTTCCTAAAGTGGTGAACAGTCTCTAAATGTCAGGCAAGGATGTGTATAACTTTATCACATGAGAAAATAATTTTATTTTTCTTTCTTCAAAACCTTGGAGAAGAGATTTTGACTGGTGTTGCTGTGGTCGATGATAAAACTGCTTTCACTTCGGTTTTTTTTTTGGGGAGGAGGGACATATAGAGTATCTGAAAAACATTCTGATGTTATGTGACTAATAGCCATGGATAAAGTTAATGAGTAGCATCTGTTCTTATAGAACAACAACTTAATGCGCTGTTGAAGATGAAGGATGTTTGTATATGGGTGGCAATAGCAGTTGTTGTGGGCTAAAACAGCTATTAGTTTCTTAAAAGGGGCTTCTGCTTCAGTGAAACCAAGGCTCACTAATTAAGAGCAGAATCCATCATTCCCCTTTCCTGACTTATCAACACACCAGTTTCATGCTTTGGATTCTCTGTAGATGCATACAAAATGAATGAGCAGAAGTTGCTAGAAGTGGATACTTGAATATTTGACAAGTATGATTACTTCAAATTTTACATGTGGTTTTGCTGACAATTAATTGAGTGAAATAGTTGTCAGTTCTGTTACAGAAACATCATGAGTAGAGTTTATTTAAACTTCTTGAGTTGCAATTTCGGGTTATGCTTTGCTTTATACTAGTTCAGGCAGTCTGCTGACTCAGAAGCACAGATTGATATTGCTGGCAATGCTGAGCCCGCTGTGTGAGGGGGCTGAGGGTGAGGAAAGCAGACACATCCTGCCACTGAGTGGTGATGAAGATGTGCTGCAACTTCATTACTATAATTAGTGCCTATGCTGAAACAGGGGTAGGTGATGGTTATTCGAGGTAGAAGAGATAGTTGTGGTTGTCCCTGTCTATCACTTTTCTCTTTGATAGCTTCTTTTGGCAGACAGTGCCTAGCTATTCTGGTTCCTTCCATCTTGCATTTCTTGTGCTCTCCTATCCATATCCAGACACACTGATCTGATTCTCCTCACACGCCTTTCAACCCGCAGGAGGAGGCACAACCTTGGCTCATGATATTTTTCTTCCACATCACACTGGAGGCATGTCCTTTTTTGCATAAGGTATTGGCACTTGCTTACGCTGCCTTGAAGCCAGTTGTTCTTCTTTATACTTGTCCCATCTCTTTTGGAAGAAAACCCATGTAGCTTTTCACAAAAGCTGAAAGTAGCAAATGAGTACCACTTTATGAGGCTATGTAGATATGAACTGAAGTATCTGCAGTGTGGCTGTTGCAGACAAAGCATCTAACTACAGGAGTAATCAATCTCTATAAAGCATTGTGCTGATAGGAAAGTCTTCTAAAATAGAGATGGCTCTGGAGCTGGGTCCCTGTCATTCTAGTATCAGCTACTGCAAGTACTTAGTGTAACTATTTTATTTTTTTTTCCTACTCCAGTGATGTAAGATTCATCTTCAGTGTGAGTGTGACAACTATGTTCTCTTCTTTATATACTATTCCTGCAGCAACAGCACAAACTTCACATTCTGAGTTTAGTTGGAGGAACATGGAAGGATAAAAATATCTGGATGGAAATAGACTTGTGCTATCATTGAGTTCTTTCCGTTGTAGAACAGGAACAGTAACACTAACCAGTATTAGTCCACCTATGTTTGAAAACCACCACCAAAGTGTATTTGTCGCCTACATAAATATCATGCTCTGGTGCCCACCTAAAGTTATAATTTAAAAGATTTCTTTTATAGCACGTCAACTTCTTTTGCTGTAAATGAAGTTGTTTAGTTTTTGCTTTGCATTCAGTGTAAATAGACCAAGTGAATAACCAATGAGTTCTTTATGCATCAGACTTGTGTTATCACTCAATCTTTTAAAGAGGTTTCTAATCTTTCTGTTCTGATTTTTTATTAGAAAATATAATCTGAAATTTCTTGATGTCTTCCTTTAAAGCATATCTGGTACGCCAGAGGAAATCACCCCAGTGACGAATACACAGGACTTAGTGCCTTTCATAAGATACTAACATGTCCTGTATAATAGCACATCCTCCTTTTTTTCTTTTTCCCAAGAGCATCAATTTCTTGTTTCTTTCAATTGCTAACTTATAATAATGCCCCAGACCATTATTTTGCAGTACTATTACCAAACATATTCAGGAGACTGTGCTGCCTTATGCATGCTGTTTCCCTTGGTCATATTGCTTCCTATTGTTTTCATGCTGTCCTGTAACTTACCATGAAAATCTTCTCCCAGAAATCGTAACTTCCACAGCAACCCATGTTTGCAAGCTACAATTCATTTGTAGCTTTGTTTCATTATATAGGTCATTTTTGTAAACACTGAATAGTGCCAGACTGAAAATCGGGAAAGTCTTAGAAACTACTCTTGGATGGATTTTCATAGCTCAGGGATGAAATGTGAGTGTGCTAAGAGAACTGTTGGATGGTATTGTAACCATGGAAGCTTTATGTTAATCATAGCTTAGTTTTTACTACGTATGAGCTCATTCTAATAAAATCTTCCACATTTCAGGCAATTTGTTTAAATCCTGCGTTTTAGTTCAATGATCTATTCTAACTTCTAGCTTGAATTTTATAGCTTCTCTCTGAAATAACTCTATATTCACAAATGTGCCAAAATATGCACATTCATCTTAATCGTATCTGTTAATGAGTTACAAAAATTAATTCGTAGGATGGCTAGGTACATCTCACAGTGGAGCATATTTGTTCAGTGGTGGTTCATAGAGCTAGTCAGAGCTTTTAATAGAGTATGCTCACTTAACTTCATTACAATACAAATACAGTTGTTATTTTAGAGAAAATCTAAATGAATGGTTCAGTTCAAGCTGAAATTAAAAGGAAGAGAAAGGGAGGAGGGAAGGGTACAAGAGATAATAACGCTGAAACAACACGTGTAACCAACAGCTGATGAAAGGAGTACTTGTTTTCCATTAACAGCACCAAAGACAAAAGAGGTAGAAGGCAAGCTTGAATTGTTCTCTGCCTGACTGTAAGATGCTGAGAGTAAAGGGAATGCTGTCTGTCTTAGTGAAACAAAAAAGAAATTTACTAAAATTAAGTTCAATTTTGTAGAAATTGCTGGCAATAAAACATTGTCATGTACAATATTGATTTCCAAGAACTAGAGTAAATATTTTGAAAAGGTTGAGTGAAGTGATGTACATGAATAGGAAAACTATGGCGGAGGATGTTAAAAGATATTATTTATAAATTTGTTATGGCTTAGTTTTAGCTGCAGTAGATCACAGAAATCAAGATAAAATTTTGCATTTGTTATATACCTGAAAAAAAGACATCTTCAGATTGGACTTGAAACCAAACTTGTGAATAGAAAATTATGCAGTATTTTATTGCGCATTTCCTGGAAGGATGCTAATGCGATCCAGGAATTGAGCAGAGTTATAAAATCAACTTTCTTAGATTTAATCTTTCACCTTGGAGAGAAAAACATTGTAGGACTTCTATATTTTATTGTAGTTATTCTGAGATGCTTTGGACCAGAACTCTGCAATTGTTTTCATTTGAACTACATAAAAGACTTCCTGCAAAATTTTTGCTTTAATAACTTAAGGTGTTATTTTATGCATCTGAATATAATTAGAGTTTTTAGACTGGACCAAATCAGTCAAATGCTTTTATCTTAAAATCTCTACGTCATGATTCAGTCTATTGTATCTTCTGTTTAAATATTTATCACGTTATTAAGTATGTATACAAATCAGTATTTTCACTGAGCAGAACAGGTACTGCTTATTAAAAGCTGATAAGTAGGAAGAAAAAAAGTAGTTCATAACATAGCCACCTGAGCCGCAGTTGGTGAAGTGACCAGGAAAGATTTTCTCACAGCTTAAGTCAAAACATTTCAAGAACACAAAGGAGAAAATACTTCCAGCCTCCGACCTCAGTGAAAGAGCACTCACCACAGACGCCTTCCTTCAAGGTCTAAGGTGGATAATGGCTCCCAGTGTTTTGTAGTTTATTTGGTTCAGGTTTTCTTTTGTTTAAAGAGATCAATCATGCAGGGAAAATGTGCTCACAGTTTCTGTCTAGTCAAGAAATTTGCTTATTGAAGGTATATGAAATACTGCTGCTTACCACAATATTTTTTACTTTAACAATCAATTCCTGGTTTTGTTGGGATTCGTCTACGAAGCAGGCAGCTGGCTTTTACTAGTGCTATTCTTTACATGAGCAAGGAAGTCTTGCTGCCAAAATATTGCTATAAACGTAGACTATAACCCTTAATAAGTTGGTAAGAAACTTGTGTTTAAAGAGAGAGAATTTTTTTTTAAAATAAAGCCTTACTTCAAATGATTCTATCAAAAAAACATTAAACCTGAAGAGGCAAAGAAGCATATCAGCAACAGCTGTTCTCGGGAAGTCCTCTGTGTTAGGAACTATTATTGGAAATTGAAGGTCAAGCAAAACAATTGTGTTCACTTGATAACTCACATGTGTCCTTCCCCCAGTATAAGTTAAAGAGCTCGTCATGCCTATTGCACTGCAAAATATAAATAAGGTTTTAATAATATTATCTCTAATAACATTATTTGCAGTTGGAAATTAAGAGCATGTCATGGTAACTATAATATGTTATCTTTTTTTTTGGAGTGATACATGTTTTATGGTAACCTCAAAAGACACGGCGAACTTATTTTTAGCCTTTTGGCTGAGCATTGCAGGAGTGATAAGGAGGATTTGCATTTGCGGAGACCATTCTGGAGGAAATAATGTGGTGGTGTTGGCCTGGCCAGAGAGGAGGAGGTGGGAGGGAAGATTGGACAGGAAAACATTTCACCAAGGAAAGCTGAAAAGGCAGTGTCAGTAAGGACAGTGCAAATCTCCCTAACAAGAAGCATAGTTGGGAGGCTCCATGTAAAAGTTCGGATGACAGTAAGTGCAGTGGCTGTAGTTGCACTGGTGTAATTAGATTTGTTTATCAATATTGCATGTTGCTTTGATAATTGGCATGTAGAATATAGAAATAAATTACTTATGAACTTACATA
Source organism: Psophia crepitans (assembly GCA_013399095.1). Lineage (NCBI taxonomy): Eukaryota > Metazoa > Chordata > Aves > Gruiformes > Psophiidae > Psophia > Psophia crepitans. The sequence continues at coordinate 411,332 of VWZZ01007029.1, read as the reverse complement.
AGGAAAAAGGGGAAAAAAAAGAGGAGGAGAACCCTCCTCAGATAAACTTGCAGCCTGTTAATGAACAATATCATTTGTGCCAAAGATCTGAAATGTGACAGATCTTTGGACAAATATAAAGAAGAGGAGCCTGTCTGTGGAAGAAACACTTGGACAACAGTTCCTGTGACACCAGAAGTTAATTGCATTAACTGTAATTTCATTGCCAGTATGGAATAGTGTGTGTCTGTGTGAAACCAAAATGCTTCTGTTTGAAACCCTTCTAAGGGGAGTTTGGCTTGGCCTATGTGCACTTACTCTGGTTTGTTCCAGAGCTTATTTACGCTTACAGAGGAAGCTGTCAGTAAAGGCAGAAGGGTCTTTGCTTTTGTTTTGCAATATAGTGAAATAAAACACTCCAGATAAAATTTTGCTCACTATGAAAACATTGTGATTTATTTGGTAGTTTAAGGAGAATCTTATTTTTGAGAAATTACGTTTTCAGTTTCAGATGTGTAAACATGTTCTCTCTGCAAACATGATCAGGAACTTTGGCTTCTGATGCAGTATTTTATTTACAATTTTGTCTGACACCTCTGTATGACTTTACAAAAATAAACATAAACAATTTTACCTGTTAAGAACTTCCTGTTTATGCACTTAAAATTAAAACATTATTGTATCTTATTTTTGGCTGTGTGTTCTTGATTATGTGAACATTGTGGCTCTCTAAATAAGAATGCTTGGGTTTGATTCTGTTGCATCCAAATTTGGTGCTAAGATTCAGCTTCTGTGGTTTTCCTTGGTCTGTCCTTCATTTTCCATCTTCTCTTTCTGCCTGTTAAAAGGTGTTTTAAATTTAAAACTGGTAGTCTACAACTCAGTTCCATTTAGTATTTATGTATTAATAGTTGAACAAAGTTATCATTTGGTATGGTGAAAGAGGACGACATAGATCACAGAGTATTACAGTAGAATGCTGGAAACAAGCAGTTTCTGGATAGCGTACATCCCTCGTGGATCTGTATGCTGCCAATGATTTCTACCATTTCTGTGGTGAGTTTTTATATTATGTGTAAAGTAAAAAGTAACAGATTTTTTCTTTATTTTTTTTTAAAAGGCAATATGTGTAGCTGATATTACAGCAGTCCTCACCTGAAAAATGAGCACATTGATTACAGGATTCAGGGCAGGATCTTTTTGAAAGAAATAATGGATTGTGTACAGGGAGGAAGGGCTTTCATTCTTGTGATTGTGGCTAGTTAGTGTTGCTTGTTCGGCTTCTGGCCTTTGCTTTGTTGGTACCCTGACCCATCTGCCTCTGTTTCTTCGTAGCATGATTAGCATTTACTTCACGTACCACTGCTTTGAATTTTGTCTTTTCTGGCAAATAGATGTAGGAAAACTGCACGTAGTTTGGGACTCTGCACCCTTGACTGGAATGTAAATCTTCCTTGGAAGAAAGAGTATTGAGTGGTACAGGGAAAATTATGCAGAAGTGCTTGCAGTACTGGTACCTTTTGTTCTGTGTCTGAATAAGTCATGCAGCAAAACTCAAATGCTGTTGAATAAATACGCAAATAAATTAAAGTAAGTTTAAAATACTGAGGAATAAATGCCCAATTGTTCTTGCGTGCAAAAGACTAGCTCCTCCTGGTGTTAATATATTCAGGTTGATAATTGGTGTAGCTAAAGCTTGTTTGCAAATTTATTGTAATCAGTGTTATTTAAATGAAGTGTTGCTCCCATCTTTAATGTTTCTTAGGAATAGGAGTACCTTTTTATAGAGTGAAATCAATTTCAAATAATAATCTTGCCTGTAACCCTAGTGACTATTGTCTTTGAGAGGATGCTTGACGGCAGCTTCCAGTGATCCTTTTAGTAGCAGCGGAACTGGTAGTAACAAAAGAAAGGTAAACATGGTAAATAACCTAAATACTGAACCATATGGTTAAACATCACTTAGTTTGTAGTTTTTTCTTGTAAAACAACAAGGAGATAAATTTTGGCTTTCAGGCACTTTTCTAGAGATGTCTAAACCAGACAAAGAGAGCATCCTTTCTACAAAGTATAACAGAAACTTCAGTGACCGCAGTAGCATCTATGCATCTTCAGGATTTGTTTCTAATACTGGGGATGCAAACACAGCAAAAGCTACAGTCCTTTGTTATTTTAACTTTCATGTGGGAACCTGAATAATAGTGGTTGTCTGTAGAATAAAGCAGTACTTTTGTTCAAGTTTAATGCTCAGCTTATATAGTCATGTAGGTTCTGGTTAACTTGGAACTCATGAACAGTGACGTGCACATACCCTGTTACTTTTTCAGCCTTTGCTCAAAATCTTGCTTGCGATATTCAAACCCTTATTTCTAAGAAGACACAGGAATATGCATGATCACAAACTTGAGTTTAGTAAGTCTGTAAGACTACTCACCTTGTTAAGGACATGACTTGTATGCCTAAGATTTGCCTCGAATCTTGACATTAAACTATAGTACGGGGATTAAAATAGAGAGAATGGCTACATATAACTTATATAGGTGTTTGCAGATACTAAAAAGAGCACCATCAAATGATTTGGGTAAACAATTCAAAACCTTATAGTATTTAAAACATTAGCTGCAGAAAAGACATTTCCTCGACTTCTAGGAACCCACTTGAATTCAATAGTGGAAATAAAAATAATGAAAAGAAAAAAATCTGTAACTAAAATACAGAACACCTGGATTTGGATTTTTTTCTTGTACTGTATCACTTGCTTTTTTTTAAATATGCTTCACTAAGTTCTGGATTTAAAATTGTATTTTCAAAATTTTCAAAATTAATGACTAGTACTTGCTTAAAAAGATTCACTTGATCTGTGCTTGAACTTCACTCTCATTATTAATTTTACAGGCAATAAAAAGCTCTTTGGTTAACACCTTCTGTAATTTCCCAGACAGGAAATTTGAATGTAAGTTTCTGCATGTAGAAATGCAATGACCTCTTAACAGCAAACATAAGTGAATGGGAATAATTTTAAACATTTCAATACAACTTGCCTCCTTGATTTTACTTAACTTTTAGAAACCGGTCACAACTCGTATTAAAATTGCTAATGCAAGATCAGTGTGAAATTAAAAAAAATTGTGCAGAATTTTTCATGAAGGTTGTACTATATTGCTTTGCCGGGTTACATATTTTGTAATCTTGACTAATCAGCAGAAAATATATATGAAGCATGTGTTTGTATGCATGTACGAGATTTATAAACACACAGAGCAGGGTCAGAAACTTGGATTCCTTTTTTCTGTTTTATTTAATCACTGTTTCCTCTTAAATGAAACAAATATAACCAAGTATGTTGAAAAAAATCAAGAGAGGATAAGAATTAATTCTGCTACCAACTGTGATGTGATCGAATTCATTGTTGCAGTAGATCAAATGAAGAGAGTAGTTTAACCACAATGAGACAGTATCTTCCACAGATAGACTTACAGACATGCTTGCATTGTATGTTGTATAGACTGACTGTTTGAAAGTTTAGTACAGACTTGGGTATCTCAGCAGTAGTCATCACCCAAACACTGTTTTGCAACTAGTGGTGGAAGCTGTGATGGCCACCTGAGTTCATACTCTATCCATTATTTGCACTATGCAATTTTCTAGATCTTAAAATGGAGTAAAATGTTTTTCTGAACATCTATACTTAACATAAAATGAAAAGGTTTTTTTTACTATTAGCTAGCTGGTGTGTTCATGAACTCGACACAAAGGCTTTCTTTGTGTCCTCTCCGATTGTAGCAGTTGCAGGTAATTACTAACACTTTCCCCAGAGGTGCATTGGCGAAAACACTCATTATGCTGGTGCATCAGCATTGGAGTGTACTGAAATGGGTATATTAACTTATGTGGTAGTAGGAAAAAACGGAGCAAAAGAGGAAATCAATGCTAACCAAATATGGAAAGATGAACTATTGCAGGGAAGTTAACATTTGGCTTTCAGATTTTGAAAGGAATAACATTATATAAAATGTTAAAAACTGTTTTCAAAATTTATGGTGATTTTAATGGGGAATATGTAAGTTGCTTCAAGAACAGCGCTGGACACTGAGGGTGCAGAAATATTAGCAGGTTTGCAGTAAATAGGAAACGATACCTTAGAATTGCTGAAATGTGAAACAACCTCTTTCATATATGAGCAGTTAGAGGTCAATACCCTAAATAAGGAACCTTACAAATATTTTAAAGACACAACAAATTGGGGCTTTGTCCCACCAGAGATGTGTTATAATTGGTTGTGCTGGGAAGGAAGATTGTGTGGAGCTCTTGTGGTTCTTCTGTTTGGTTCTTGACACCTAGGCAGTTGGTTTGCTGTCCAGATTCACCAGCTTCAAGTCTGTTCCACAAGGAAACAGATGATGACCATGTCACCAAATATCTTGCAATGAAACTGCTATTAATGGAGACTCCTGTAGATATCTGCTAGCATCACATTTTTTCTCTTGCTGTGCAACTGCACACTCTGAAGAGTCTTACCAAGGACAAATGGTCCCCAGTGGCTTTTTAAAACTATTTTTTTGATAATGCTGAGGACATTCCACCCAAAAAAGAAAAGGGATGCTGATTTCTCTTGACCAGTATGAATAAGACTTCAGATTCTTTAATGAAATTGCTCGGGGGGGGGAACACAAAACAAACAAAAGAAACCAAAACAAACCAAACAATAGGGTAAGAATGTATGTGTTGAAACAAAATCATAATGGATTGGATTATTTTTTTTGAGGTGTGTTTTCTGAATAGATAGAAAGCACCTGTGTTTTCCCAAAATAAGTTTATTGTTGTCTTTAATGACTGCATCTGAATAGGTCTTGGAAGTTACACTACTCTTGTGTTTAATATCATATTTTGTGTGGACTTTTTCCTCTATCCTTCCAAAACAGCAATTTGAGGAAGCCAGTCTGCATTGGTGTTAATTAATAAACATGTATTTACAAATAAACAATAAATATGTGCATCTCACCTTGAATGAGCAGTTAATACTTCAAAGGCTTTGGCAGCGATGTTGCAAAGTTTGAACTTGCAGCTGTATTCACTTGCTAGTAAATAATTGGCTATTGAAATGTGTTATAAAATACGGTTTGTTAGTTAAGGTGAAATAAGGTGTCATCATCTTATGTTCTGGAGTTTGTAAAACGAGTAAACCTACTTGAAAACTAAATACCAGCATTTTCTTTAGTCTGGTATAATGACATAGCCTTTTATTAGTTGATATTTAGCAAGTAATTATTAATGTTATTTAAAAATCAGAAGTTTATTCCAGGTGCATCTATCTGAAAGTAGAAGTTTAAAAAGCAATATTAACAATATATGACTGCCTCCGTAGAACTGTACTTCAAGGAAAAGTCAACAAAACAGTCACAAAATTTTACCATGTTATTGTTTTGTATTAAATTCATCCCCTACAGTGTAATATAAACCAGAAAGGATGAAAGCATTGCTATTCTTAGTAATCCAAAGCACATGTCTTGTATGTGTCTCCTTATTTAACTGATCTCAATGACAGTTATTTTTAAAAATGGTGAATTTGGAGTCACAGTGGGTTAAGGACAAGTAAAGTGGAAAAAAGTTAAATACAACCAAATAATAGCCATACAAAATAATAAGATTGTTAAATGCTTGAATGATTTTTATTCCTGAATAAATAGCAAAAGTATAATCCAAATGAATGAGAAGGACAGACAAAAAAGAGACTTTACAAAGGTTACTGGTAGAACTGAGGCAGAGTCCGCAACAGTTACTCCAAGGGGTGAGTGCAGGCTATAATGAAGTTCTCCAGTCCTGTGTTAAGGTAGCCATCAGTTTACTTGTGTATTCTCAGAGATTTATATTTAGCATATGGTTTTATACTAGGGACATAATACTCCAATTACTATGCTGTATTTTGCTATATATAGTTACTATTAATTCATGTATTTGAGAACTTAATTTCTCGGTTATAAAAAAACCAACAAAATATGCAATTAGTCTAGCTGGAGGGAAATTCTTACCATAGTAGCAGTCAAATAACGGTAACTCAATAGAAGCATAGAAGGGTATTTAACATACAGAAACTTTATAATCAGCTTGATACATATGCAAGCAGTCTGAGTGGATTTTGTATATTGTTGATGTCCTTGTTATAGAAAGAACTAATCGTTATGCATTGAAAAGCAAAGGTAGCATGCTTGCGTTTCACTGTACTGTGTGTGCAGCACCTGGGCTTTCTAGCAGTGGATGTTCTTGTGTCCTGCCTTGTGAGAGCAGAAATCGTAGTATGACTAAAGGGTGTGCTCTTGCTCCTCATGTCTGGCTGCTCACTGCATTTTACTAAGACGGAAGAGTGCCCACTGTCACTTCAGGTCCTCATAGTGAGTGAGCTCTGAATTGCAGCTTTCTGGTGGTGGGGTGTGCAGGTATAACTCCACACTGCTTGTGTGTCTGCATTTTTAAGTCCATTTCCTGTTGAATTGTCATTCCCTGGTGTAAGGCTTCCCTGTTCTGGGATGTAGACTATATCGGTATCTGCCGGGAATGGCTCCCTTGTACATAGGAGGCTATGTTAGCAAGTACAAGGAATAAATCATCACCAGTGATGCACAGACATAGTACCTCATGTATTTTCACTGTGGCACAAGAGATCAGAAATGTTGATGCTGGCACTGGCAAAACACAGTTATACCCAGAGTAGTCATGGGTATAGATGCCTGTGTGGCCTGCCTGTATCAAACATACTGATAACCTCCCTTTTTTTCATCTGTGATTTGACCTAGAAAATATTTTCTCTTCAGGGTACTTGAAAATAGTCTGTTACTGTGGAACAGACCCTCGGATGCCGGCACGCTGACATGCAAGTGTATCAACTGCATGTTGTGCAGAGTTCGCTACCTGTGTTCAGTGATTTCACTAAGGAATCCCTTGCATTTGTGGGCTAGAAAACCAGAAAAATTAAAGTATTCAGCATGACAGAACAAATGACAGAGGCGGCAGATTGGTTTTCATTTTATGAGAAAAAGTAGTCTTTATTAGATTTTGCTGTTGTCTTCTGCTCCAGGCTCATGCATACTGTGTAGTCTAAAACATTATGGGGTCTTGACAGTGAGCTCTGTAACACAGGTGAGATGAATTAGTGTCAAATAAACATTTTTAAGTCTAGCAAACAATTAAGTTATTTCAATAGATATATTTTTCTGATATTTGCAATCATAATATTTTGACACTGTTTCTAACAATAAGTAGCAACACAAGGTTTGTTTTCCCCAGTTGGCTTAATCCCTTTGAAAATAACCAAAAGACTCATTATTTGCTTTGAATAAATGCACAGGCTTTAATCTTCTTCCAGCTGTTCCTAGCAGCCTCTGGGGACCAAGTTTTTTGTCTCCTTCAGAACTATAGATTGTAAAACTATCATTGCCCTTAATCCAATTTTTGTTTCTCATGTAGGTACTCTGTGATCAAATAATTTCTTAGCCGCCTTCCTGGGAATGTAAGCTTTTGCAAACTGTCATGATTTAAAAAAAAATAAAATTGTAATAAATGATGTTCCAGCCCTTTAACCTTTATTCCAGCTGTGCAATGTCATAAGTTTCTATTATTCAGTAGTGAAAACTACACACATTTCAGGGATTTTGGGGGAAGTGGTTTTTTTTTTTTCCTGACAGGAAGGTACTTCTGCCAGTGATATCTGTTTATGTCCAAAGTATGAAATGTTTAAAGGAAAATGAAAATGGGAAATATGCAGGGAAAAATTAATGCATAGACATTATAGCTGAGTAAATGGCTAGGAAAAGTAGTTGACTAAAAGGAAGATAAATTTACTTAAAGGAAAAAAAAACAAACCAAAAACAAACTCACAACTCAAAACCAAATAGCTTCTGAGTAACAGCTGGTTTTAGGCCACCAAAAATATCCATAATTTTGAATCATGTGAAAAATGCTGTTATGTTTATTTCAGACTGCATATTCTGAATTTTAGATTTGGGTACTGAAACAAAATCCTGATTTTTCTGCTGAGAACTGCAAAGCTGGGACTTGATTTTAGCTACCACAGTAATTTGATTTATTTAATTTGCTTCTTAGTTTCATCCCTGCTGTTCAATGTTCATGGTGGTGCTCATGTTGTTATGCCTTTTTGGGTCAAGGTTTTATGAAAAATGGTTCAGATTTCTAAAAGGTTCTTTTTCTAAGTTTTTAACTTCTTTAAATACATGGCCTTTAATAGTAGATTGCAGTTGTGTCTGAATAATTTTGTTATGAAATTCAGAATAAGAAATCATTTTAGGAACCCTCAGAAGAGCTGAATGCAAATGTTGGGGAAAGAGAAAAAGGGTATGATGTGAAGCAACTTTTGCTCAGTATCTTTCTATTTCGGTCCTAGCGAGTATGCGGGTTGTCATTCACTTCCTCGAATGCTGGAGCCGGCTGTCACTGATGTGTCAGTCCACATCGCATCCAACAGCTCTAGTGGAGCAATACTGCAATAATGGCTGTACTGTAAATAGTTTTAGGAAACTGCTCTGAAACATTGTTTGTACTGTTTTTTGTAATTGGTATTGATACTGTGTGACGTGACATGACCTTCCCGGTTGTAAGCAGGCTTCAATCCTTCATTTTACTTTGTTTCCCTGTTCCACGTTACATAGTTAAACTTGCATAGTAAGAAAACAGCCTGACGTCTTGGGTCCTTGTGCCTTTTCTGGATAGCTATCTTCAATAACGTGAATTGAGTGGCACTGTCAAAGAGGAGGAGGCTTAGTGTTGTCTTTTCTTTAAATTGGATGTCCTTGAGATGTAATACAGTCAAAATACTATTATGTTTAATCCCCAAATAAAATTTTGTGCTCTTGAAACTATCAAGATTCCTACAGATGACTAGAACCTTTTCATACGAAATGAGAGGTGAACAAGAAACTGTATTAGCAGATCTTAGGATGATTGAGAGAGACAAATTTATTATCTATTCAGCAGGGTATTTCACAAAAAAAGGAAGTATAATTGTACAAAGAATTGGTGAGAATTTGTCTTGGGATGCTGTGCCTGTCTCTGGTTGCTCAAGATCAAGGAAAGTGAATTCAAAGAAGATTGAGTGTAAAGTGCTATTCTTTTGAGGTTAAGAGGGAATATACAGCAGGGAGGATGGGGGAATGGGAAATGTCAGGGAGGGAGACTTAGGGTGTTGATACATCACCGGAGTGTGAATTGTGTTACACCTCTTAATGAAAATTAAAAATGAGACCCTCCTGTAAAAAAACAGTGTTACATGAGATCCACACAGTGATTTGAATATTATAATTATGGAAATGGATTTCCTAGATGTAAAAACTTGAGCCAGAATTCATTATTGTTATTCACATGAAATTTTCTGCTCATGAGCCTGTGAAGTGACTTCAGCTTGTGCAGATGTTTTTATACTGTTATATATTTGCATAATGTTTTCAATAAGTAGCCTTTAACCTATTCATTTGATCACAAGCTCACTGGCTATTAATTATTTTACAGTATGTAATTGGTTACTTAAGTAATATGCTATGGCTTTTTACTTGATTGAAAACTTAGCGAATAGTGTTTTGAATAGCATTAAGCATAGCCAATAATGAAAATTAATATATTCCCTGAATATTTGAATATAATCAATAAGCTATGTGATTTGCACAATATCAATATGTTTTATATAAAGATTGTTTTCCTCATCACTACTTTCGAAGCTCTTGAGCAATTTCAAAGTGATCAAGGTCTCGGTTAAGATTCTGTAAATTTTGAAGAGCAGTGGCCCACGAGGTGGAAGGATACCGTAACTACCTACTGCTTGATACCACTGAAGGAATTACAGTTGCAACTGTGATTCTCAGCTGTTCTGAGACACAGCAGCTAGCTCTCCTAAAGGTTACTGCAGAAGCGTGCAGCTCTGAACAGACCTTGATCCATGAGGCTGTTCAGCCTTTCAGATGGGTAGGAAATTTTGAAGGGAACAAGAGAAGAGAGAGATGAGCAGACAGTATAGCTCCAGGGAGTCAGATCCAAATAGCTCTCAAAAGTTAGGACATGCATTTTCAGTAAGGGAGGGTTCGTTTCTTCTGCTAAGGTATGATTTTGGGATGGCAGTATGCCAGGTAGCATAAAAACATGTACTGAGCATTTAATCCCTGCCCAAAGGAGTTTATATTTTTAATGTGAAAATAGAAACACAACATATAGATACACTGACTACCTGGGAGAAGTAATTAGAAAGTTACAGTTAATGCAGTAAAGGATATAAATGCAAAGCATAAATGGATGTGAAGAGAGTAGAACTGTAAACAAGGTCAGGCTACAAAACAATGCAAATTTATTAATTCCCAGAGGAAACAAAGAATACTTGCTACTCTCCCATATCTATTATTTCAAGGAAATTATTTCTATCTAGAATTGAATCAGATTGAGATATGTGTTTTTTAACAGGAGGTTATGAATCAGAGTACACTAAATGTGCCTGTAGAGAATTATTACTCAATTATATTTAAATATGACATCATCCAGATATCTGTGTAGGCATATAAAGATACCAACCTTCTTTCTTACTGTCCAATGTTAGGACATCTACTCATAGTCTTCTATCATACTTATTTTGCTTTGTGTTATTGTTTTTAATAGATTATCTTCTGTTCTCAATGACTTTTTTTTTTTTTTTTTTTTTTTTTTTTTTTTTTTTTTTTTTTTTGCTTTCCAAAAACTAGTGACCCCTGCCTGAGAGATGCCTCTCCTAAATTGAGCAGAGCTGATTTCCGGGAGGAATTTGGAAAAGACAAGGATAGTTTGTGTGGATGGGGATGTATTCTGGTTTTGTAATGACTTTAAAACTAATTTTAAAGTAATACTTAGACTGCTCAAAGTCTGTAGGAGGCATTGTGCAAAGGCATATACAGACCAGAAGCAGCAAAGTAAACTAAATAACCTAGAATCAGTCACTACTACAAGAATAGAATAGAATTCAGATATTCTTATCTCCTGCATGGAGCTGTGGAGTGTAATAAGGGTAATAATAAAAATACTGACATTTTTTAATGATCTTAAAGATCATGAATTGTATGGCTCTTGTTTTCTGGTTGTGTGTGGTGTTTTTTTTTCTTCTATAAATACATTTATATTTGTTCTAGCCATAGTCTTTTCATGGACTTCCTAATAAATAGTTCCAAACAAGATGGCTTTTTAGATACAGGAGAAAATATGTATTTTCTAAATTCCATGTATTTTGACTGCAAATTATTTATCTGGTTGACAGAGGAATGAACTAAAACCATTGTGGTTTTGTGCAGTCCAGATTAGTTTTGTTAAGAGCATTTTGCTGAGCTTATATCTTTCTAACCTCATTGCTGTTTTCTGACTATGAAATATGGCAGTGTTTGTTTTCCATGGAGTATTCCAGGCTGATCTAACATGCAGTAGCTATTAGTTTGTGTAAAATCATCATGGTTCAAGATCTGCCTGTCAGAAGATACTGTTAGAGTGTAGAAATAGCTGCCTCTATACAACAAAAAGGGGAGGGGGGGTAGCTTCTCCTTATATTACTGTTGTTGAAATCAATGGTGAATGCCTCTCATCAGAAGCCAGAAGGATTATCAGGCTGTGTATTAAGCATCCCAAGTTTGGTCCAAATTTCCCACTGCATGTAAGCAAACTGCAATGGAATTACAGCATACGTTATCATCTGTGAAAATATTACTTCAGGGAGGATAAGAATAAACTAGTTAAGTACATTTCCCCTTTTGGGGGGAAGCAAAGACTTCTTTGCCAGTTAAAGACAGGGTGGGAGCTTATTACAGTTGGTTACTCACCTCAGCCACTACTGTGCATATGCTTGTCTTGTGACAGCATTGATCATGGCTGCTTGTCTTGACTTTGTGCTGGTTGACATGGTGTACATTTAGAATGGTCTGTCAAATTGACACTAACTGAAACTTAAATGCATGACTTGGTATGTATATGAGAAGTTGATTTCTATCAAAGGTACTATCTGAGCTTTTTTGATTAGGGAACTGTTCAGTCGTATCATCTTGACACATCTACTAAAGTTCATAAATTCAGGATCTTCAGTGCTGTAGCAACAATGAGAAGACACTCAGGCTCTCAACTGGAGGCTGTATCAAGTAAACTCACGAGATGCATTCTTCCAAATTAACCTAATTTATAATTAGGTTATCTAAATAATATCAGACTTGCCATGCATATTCCCTTCTGTTCAAAAGGAAAAGTATAATATGAGGTGCTACTTGTTCTGTGGAATGATAGTGGTGATGGGAAATTGATGCTAGTGGTTGCTGTGGTAGTTGTAACTTCTGTCCTCCCATGGTGTTAAAATTGGGCTCCAAGCAAAGTAGGAGCTGGAGAAGAAGAGAAATCAGAAGCAAACAGTGCTATTCTCTTTTTCAGAGGAATAGGGCTTCTTGTTGTGTGGGTATTGATGGGTTACTAGCCAAAAACTCAGCACAGTTTCACAGACTGATACAGTGATTCCATGTGTTGTGGTCAATATTGTCAGCTCAGTCTCCTGAGAGTTATTTTTACAGGGAAAATGAAGTATTGCAGCAGATCCTGTTGAAAAACAGCAGACAAATAGTTCTCTGAATCAGTTTTATTATCAAATCCCTTTTTCAACATGGTTTGTCATCAACTAGTGTTGCAGGGTCTGGTGTATTTTTGGGGAACTAAGAAAGAAAACAAGTTTTACTGTGTGAGCTGAGATCAATGTATTTTAACTCATATCCTCTAGGCAAGAATGATTGTATTCTAAATGAGTGTTATGAAAAGTATCAATTCTCTGAATTGAAGTTACAGCTTGATCTTTGTTATCAATGCAGACTAGCATAATGTGTCAGCTGACAGATTATGATTTTGTGGTGTTCATGGTGAAGCAAACACTTGTTCTTGTGCCAGAAACTCTGAGAAGTGCTCATGTGTTATGGTAAATGCCTAGTAATTATTTTGACTCTTGGGCTTCTCCGAACCTGTCTTTGATGCATTAATTTGCATGGGAAAATGGCTTTACAGTGAGTGAGATGCAGACATGTGATTTGGTAAAATAAGGATTCATTTATTGAATGTCATTCACAGCCCATCAGTGGTCTTTATACTTTTTAAATAGGATGCAAGTGCAGCGATGAACTTTATTTCTAATCTTTATTTTGTTCTTAACTTACTTAAAGCAACATAAAAGAAACTGAGGAATAGAAGGAAATTTTACCAGTGATTATGTGAACTCATTCAGAATAGACCCAAGGTGTGTGTCTGTGTGTAAGGATGTTGAGCAACAAACCTTGCTTGGTTTGTATGAAAGTGAGAAAAATATATGTTAGAAGCAAACTGTTTAGCAGATGTCCAGAAGCTCATAAAGGCTTTCAGCATCATCTGATCCAACAGAAAACTAAGTACTTCTGTATTTCTGAGTTACTACATATACTGTATGCAGCTTTATGCTGCATGCGTGCACACAAATTGTGGTATTATCAAACCTTGCTGCTCTGAACAGTGTTATTCTCAGAAGCAGTGTTTGCAGAAGGAGAGTGTGGGAGGCTGGACATGCTTGTTCTCAGTGTTGGCCTGTGTTTTCTTCCAGGAAGAATAGTTCTGAGAATACTGACATTAAATTAGCAGGAGCTTCCCTAGCTGAGATGCAGGAAGACTAGAGAGAATAATTTTGGCCTGCTAGGAATATAATCCTCTTTTCTATTTGGGCGTGTTTCTGTTGCAAAAGCTACCCTTGTAACTATACTCGAATCTGAGGTACAGGAAACATAAACCTTTTAAAATGCATGAATTGCTGTGGAAGTGTGGGATGTATGTCTGCTACAGAGATAGTTGATAGTGGACTGATAGACTTTGCTGTTATTCATTGTATGTTGTACGCCATTGTAGACTATGCTTTCCTGTATGTAAGCTATTAATCGGCTACTTTTATACAGGTTATTAGATTTATATATTTTGTTGGACTCTGTAAACATATTAAACATATACAAATATGTTTCAGACTCAAGGCAAGATGTATTATGAATTAAATTTGGTCTCTCAGTTCTTGTCATTTATCCTTTCTTCTTTGACTTTACTGTGAAGCTGGAAGTGTTGAAACTACCTTTCACATTGTAGCTAGCATAGAAAACTTCATAAACTCTGAAGTGATCAGGAAAGGAACTGCAACTCAGCAGTGATGTGCCTGAACGTCTTATCTCTGGTTTATCAATCTTTCAATCTCCTTTTTCCTTTAATTCTTTTTCCATTGACTGAGAAAATACCTGAGAAACAGAAATGTGTTCTCAAGCTAAGCAGATTTGTTTCTCGCCCACAAAATCCACAACCACTTGAATTTGATCTGGCTTATGTGATATAAGCTCAGAATTAGCTTTCAAATACACTATTGCATAGACCTGGAGAGAAATTTCCGGTGAGAAAATGAAAAGGGCATACACCCAGCTTTCCTGCATTTAGAACTGCTAGGATTTTAGGAAGCTCAACACTCATTTAGTATGTTTTGTGTAAAAGTCCACCAGATGTACAATAAACTATACAATGAGGAGCTATGGGTATAACTGACTTGAAAATAATTCTGCAAACTTGCTTAATTTGTCAGCACTTCAGAGCAAGTCATGTAATTCCTTGTGATAATGTCAGGGAATACAGCAATTAGATAATGCTTTAATGTTATGAAAGTAAATACACATATTTCTGGTTTAAAAGAAAAATAATTTCATTGCTTTATTTTCAAGTGTTGGTGGTTTTGTCCATTAAATATACAGTAGACTCTGCCCATGCTTTGATTTTTCCAGTTACTAGTTGGTATATTCACATAATAGTGTAGTCATTGCAATGCTCTGTTGTATGATTTTTGATTAATAAGACCTCAAGTAAAACATGTTTTTGTGTTTTGAATGCAGCACAATTTTCTTGCCTGTGTCTGTAAATGCTCTACTTCAGTATTTTAAGTAGATGGCATTTTCATAGGGAGATTCAAGTGTGTTAGGAAAGTTTAAACTCAGGAGGATATGGATTCTCATTTTAGTAGATTTCTAATACCTTACATTTTGTAATGATTCATTCTATGGTGGTGTACACAAAATATTGTGACTTTTAATACAATGTTTTTAATGTTAATGTGATGGGTTTTGGAAAGATTTTTTCCTTCAATATCTATTTTGTTGGTGGTTTGATTTCAAGAGGGGGAAAAAAAAAGGCGCAAGGAGTGGGGGAGAAGAGCAGTTAGACTACATTGAGGCTTTTTTTCTGTTTCCTAAAATATTGTCCTTACAGTCTCCACTGATATTTCCTTATATTTAGTTAATAATCTAAGTTACATGAAAGCAGCTATTAGTTCTCTTCTGTATTCCACATTTGTTCCCTAGCATGAGGTGCCGAAGGAGGAGATAAGGGTGTGAGCTGAAAAGCCCAAGATCATACTGGGATGGCTCAGAGGTGGCATGGCAATTGCCTGGAGTGTAGAGAAAACAATAAATGAAAAGGATAATTTTAGCAGTCAGTGGGAAGGGAGGAGTTGTTCAGAGAAGTATTAACTGACTTGGGAGTCAACGAGTTAATTTGTAGTGGTACTACTCATCTAAATCCAAATACCTCTATCCTCTAAAACAATAGAATTTGATATTCAATGTTGGTTTTTCTTTTCTATAACAATACAAATCTAAAAATGCCTTTAGACTAAAATTCATTAATTACGAAGTGACAGAAGCAACCTTCTAGTATTGTTTAACATTCACTTTGAAAATCCTTGTCTATGTAATAAAAAGGAGAAATTCACATAGATATTTTTTTTCTAACCTCAACATTTTGAAAAACATCCAATTTGAGGTATTTAGATAATAAAATTTGCATGTATTTTGCAATCCTACCCCCTTTTTCCTCTCTTTTGTTTTTTTTTTTCTTTTTTAATTTCTTCTGTTTCATTTTACATGGTGTTAATATCTAGTGACACAGTGCATTTGGGTGTATAATGTGAAGCCCGTATTGTAATAATTTTGCTCAAATGAGTAAGAGTTGGAGAAGTTGCTGCTTTCTAATCTTGAACCAAGGTCAAGCATTGTTTTTCTTATGTCTGTTTAAATTTAATGGCATATTACTAAGAATTAGACTAGAAAATTCCTAGAGAAAAATGTTAGATTATTCCTGCCCCCATGTGGATTGTAGTGTCTTTCAAACATTTGTTCTGTCATCAACTTTGGAAAAATCTAGTTTGAATTTGAATACTACAGGTGAGGAGAACAAGAGAGACTCACATATATTCATGTGTGTACCTTATCATGATGGGTACATGGACACATAATCACTGACACAGCATTCTTCAATCATTTGTGCAACCTGGTCTAGGTTTGTGCAACCCTTCTAGGGTTGAAACTAGATGATTTTTAAGGTCCCTTCCAACTGAAACCATTCTATGACTTCTCATGCCCTTGATAAGCCAATGCTCTTTCAACTTCAACTTCCAGAAAGCTATACCTATGGCTGTATATCAATGAGACTTTAAAAAAGCTCTTAATTTATGAACTGACATAAGGAAATTTTTGTCTGCGGGCAATTAGTTCTGAGAAACTGACGTACGCTTTTAGGCATGATTCAGTTTCATGCTGCTGCCACACCTGGGCTTAAATGTAACTTAATAGACAAAATAATTATATTTGTGATGGATGGTCTGCAAATAATTTTCCTGTTTGTTTTAGTGATGGTCCTGATTTTTTGAAGATAAAAATATAGCAAATGTGTATACACTTTCAACTGTTATAAAAAAATAAAAATTACACAGAAATAAATTTTATTCTAAAAGTACTACACACAAGATAGATTTCCAGTTTGAAAATACTGAGACTATTCTTTATACTTTTAATGTGCCAGATGTTATGAAATCTATCTGAAAGATCTAATTGCTAATCTGTGTGCAGGCTATAGAAATAACTTAACTGAAGTGTTAAAAATCTGGCAATTTATTATTTAATATTGATTTTACTGCTTGTAACAAGAAACTGGACCAAAAAAAAAAGGATATTGAAAACACTGAAGGGCAAAGTGTTTTGAGAATTAATGGGGCTAAAATGTAATGCGCTGCTTTATTTATTTATTTATTAGTATTTTGTTACACTGCTTATACATTTTAAATACCACCTGGGAAGAGCTATAATGTGCATCAGTTAAGGATCAAATTTTAATCTGTTCAGGTCACCCAGTTAGACAATATCCATTTACCTATGCTTAAGGGGTATAGACTGTTCATGTGGATTTCTCCTTGATTAACAAAAAAATCCAAACCAATAAAACAAGAAGGAACAAAATTAACAGATTTGTGTGTGTGTGTTTTGTGGTATGGTGTTTTGGCAGTGGTTGGGGTTTGTTTGTTTGTTTTGTTTTTCCCTTCTTTAATAGCTGTATTTATTTTTATAGGTATGGAGAAATGCGGTTCTGGTAGATGCTGTCTGCAGAGAACAGCTCTTCTCTCGAAGCGTGCACTGAGCACAGGTTTAAGCAAAGAAGATTTTATGAAGAAGCTGGACACAAATGACAGAACGGGAGCCTCCAAGGTACTCCAAGACTGAAGCTTGCTTATGAGTTATGCTGAATATTTTCAAAACCTCAAATACATCAGTTGTAATCTACACCTGATAAGGAGTGACAGGGAGAAATTGAGATTTCTATAGGAGCACAAATCTTTTTGCAAAAGCTTGGCACTTATGAAGGGGAGTGGGATGGAAATGGCAAGAGGACTTTCAAGAAACTTGATTAATTTTTGTTAGGAAGTCCAGGTTTCCATGATCCACAGCTTCAGTATGGCTGTTATCCACACAGTCTTTGCGGTTAGCACTGTGAAGTTAAAGTAATTTGTTCTGGGAAAGCTCATACAGACAGGAGCTTTGAGTCTTCAGGTGTCTGCAACCCTGTTGATCTGAGAAGGAGTGGGCTTTAAAGTTTCAGCTGAGCTGAGATCTTCACCATAGATATTTCTTCTGTTTGCTTATAATGTACTTTTTGGTACATTTTTATTTATTTATTAATTTTCAAAAGCTCTACTCTAAATACTCCTCTACTGCTGCAAAATGAGGACAATAAAGTTCCAGCAATGATGATGTTAATAGTGAAATAAGGAAAGAAAAAAAGATTAAACTGTGCAAAGTGTTAAAGGAAACAAAGAAAAATAGTTTTTATGGGGAGGAGTTGTGGGAAGAAAAACATTCTTTTCCAGAGAATTATCTCTGGCTTATTGCAGATAACCTTTCCTTTGACAATCTGAAAAGGGTCTTCATGCCCCACAGGAAGCACTGTATTTTGAAAGCTTTTCTGATATCAGAGATTGCTGAAATGCTGTCAATGCACAAGTAACTGTATTGTGTTTATTTACATTGAAATGGAGGGGAAGGACAGAGACTTTGAGGAATAGCATGCAGGATCAAGGAAGCTCATTCTCAATGATGAATATATAGAAAAGATTGTGTGCTCCTTATTGACATCACTGAAGGAAGCAGTGATGACTTGGACTTAATTTTCCAGCATTCATATGGGAAAAGCTCATTAAAAATGCCAATGCTGCAAACAAGGTAAAAAGCTGGAAATCTCACTACTTGAAAACTAATTTATCTGCTATTGATTTATATGCATGGCACATTTGAGCTACAGACTTCAGTCGCTTGTTTTGTTGCCATGCAGACTGTGGTGGAAAAATAAAGATTCCTATAAAAAGTCTTTGGAGTTTATAGATTCTAGTAATAAATAATTTTGTTGGACTCATAATAGACCATTATGATCAGCGTAGGTTTGCTTACTAGCTCTTAGTCCTTGGCAAAGGCTCTGATTGTATAATTCTTTGTCTGTTGTATTGCTGGAATATTGAACTGCAAATTGGCTCATGGTCAGAATCCATTGCATTCACTCTGGGGTTGCATCTTCCACTTAGATCACTTCTAGTTCTCTGGCAAGCCCAAATGTCATGCCTTTTTGGTGTGACCTGGGGTAAGGAACCACTATGGAAGTTGACAGCTATCCAACTTCCAAGGCTGTGAAATGCTTGGCTTCAATTGTTGCCGTAGTCTTTTGTATAGATCTGTATCTGTTTTATTGAAACTTGAGAAGAAATAGTTGCTGAAACTGTTTAAGGAATCAGAGATGGATGTGGCAAATATGAAGATCAGGTCAAAATTGATATGCATTAATCACTTAGACTCAATTCTTGTTTAATGTAAAGGACTTTCTCCTTAAGTCTGAAGATCTACTACACTAAATTCTACTTATATTAACATGTTCAGAGGTTGTAAATCAGAGAAGCTGATTATGTCTTTACTGAGAAAGACTAGAGCTTATAGCTTTTGCATTAACCATTAAAACCACCTATTCTGAACTGTAACACAAGTTTTGTTTTGGTAGTGTTGTGAGCCAGTTTGGAGGAGTTAAAGAAAATAAATAATTAAAATTATAGTAACTTTTTAGGTGGACAAAAGGCTAAAGCTATTCTTTGGCAAACAAGCAGAATGTCTGAGCTGACTGCTACACTTGGCTTTCCACATATTCATATAACTGGTTTGTACCTCAAGATAATGTAATCAGTGCTAAGTTAAGAAAGGAGATAACTGCTGTTCTGTACAGCTGTGATCTGAAATCACAAATCTGTCACTTCACTATCACTTAAACAGTTTCCTTACTCCAAAAGTCTGGCTCACAATTCAGTGGTTCTCCTTGAGCAACAAGGTAGTACTCTTTATAATCAAGGTGAAGACTGAACTCTCCCACTGACTTTTTTGCTAGTAAAAACTTGAAAGTTGGACTGAGTTTGGGTCTCATTAACAGTCAGACCTGGCCTAGTCCTTGAGTAGCCAGCTGAAAGCTGTCTGCCATTTAAAACAATTTTCACACTCTGCTTACACATAACCTGGTAGCAGTCCTCTTATTTACATCTCTAGTTATGTCCTGTTCTGTGCTGAGACCCCCGTGAGACACTGCAAATGTAAATATTCAAATTTTTATTTTTTTAAGTTTTTGTGAGACTACTGTGTGTTAGTGATCCTGCATTGTCAGTTCTTGAGATCTCACTGTACAGATCTCGTAACAAAGTTAATTGAACTGTTTGTTTTGGGAGGTTATTTGGGTGGAAAAAAAAGGTGTTCATGTGATGTGTATAGATGAACAAAGCAGATTATCTTGTGAATCCTAGAAATTTTATCTTTCGACAAATTAAAAACTGGATTTCAGTAAGTACAATTTGTTTTTACAGATATTTAATTAGTTTAGGAACACTGGTAAATTGGAAATGAAATTCTTTCTCTCCTTCTTGTAGCAGTTGTGAATATTTCACAAGCATGAAGACTAACAGAGCACTGATGCTGGCGCTAAATATGTTTGAGCCAAATGTAGCTCAAATTTGTCATGAGAGCTATGCAAGCTGCTCAGCATGTTCCTTTCCACATCCAATTGATGTTTTTCTGGCTTGACTTTGTTCTTGCATGCAAGTATTCTGTGCAATCTTTAAAATCAACAGTCTAGCAGTGTTGGAAAAGTAAACCTTATGCTTGTGAAGTTAATTTTAAAAAGTTTATATATGTAAAGTTCTGCAACAGAAATCCATGGGTACAAGGCCACACCGTTGAACACTTAAGTGATGTTGAAGGAATAGCCTAATGCATTTTTTCCCCTCTTATCTCCATATCTGAAAATACATTTGTGCATCTCCTGGCACTCATGTTAAATATCTTCTGGTCCTCTTTAACTCCACTTGCCCCCATCTATTTTTTTTTTTAAAGGAGCAACCTAACAGTTTTTTTATAACTTCTTTTCTCACAAGACTAAATTAGTCTTTTAGTATTAGCTTCTCCTGTTCACACAGGATCTGTACACGGCATAGGCACAATCTGAGCTGTAAAATCTTGGCTTCTCTGAAGTTGGTGGGAGTTTTGCCAGTGAACAATGGGATCAGGTTTTCAACCACAGCAATTGGACAAATGTAAATCACACGTAGATCTCGTGCAGCTTCTCTGCACAAAGCTAAATCTCTCCCAGAGGACAGAATAGTAAACTAATATGAATCTTGACATATAGTGGTTTCTAGCAGATGAGACTGGAACCCATCAGAACAGAATTTTAAATGGTTATTTTAATTAATTTCTTGAGCTCTTTTCAAAAAGAGATGCCATAGAAGAAGGGAAGATTACAAATTTATGTACATGTAAATTGAAAGAAATGTTTTCTTTTAAGAAGAACTCTTTTTTAATGTTTTATAAATATATCAACCTTGCCATGCCTACTGTATGACAGCTAACATTGAGTTTATAGCAATGTTGCTAGTATGTACCATACTTCCTCTCAGCTGAACTTGAAAGTTACTTTAATGTGGTTTGTACTTAAGGTAATTTCCATTCATCATTCCGGTTTAACCTGGGCCTTTTTGTTTGTGTGTGGTTTGTTTTTTGTTTAGGGGTTTGTTTTTTTTTTCTTTTTCTTTCTTTTCAAATGGGGGCTTGAGAAGGAAACTTCAGTTGAACTTCACTTTTTTACATCATCCCTAGATGAGTCTAAATGGTGCCAGGAACAATATTAAAGATTTTAATCTCTGATCTGTTTTATGGACAGATATTGACAGAAGAGCGACTTCAGGTGCACTTGGGAAGTGCAATACATGCATGTAATAACCACTGTTAAGCTATTTAACATAAATACTGAGTTCTTTAATAACAGAATACAAACTTGGGCTGGAGCTATTGAGTATGAAGCTCAAGTTAAAACATGTTATGTATGTATATAACAACTGACGTATTGAAGAAGTACTTAGTATGATCCTCCCGTATTTTCCCTGTACCTGCTGTTACTTCCAAATAAGTAGTCATGATTCTTCAATACTTGGCCTTCCTGACTGCCATAATTCTCTGAGAATATAAAGACTAGTTCTAGATCATTATTTTAAAACTGAGATTAGAAGTTCATTATAGGACATTATTTGAAAGAGAAGTTTTCCTATTACTGGGGATGCTGGCATGAATCTTGGACTACCCAACACGTGCTTCTGTAGGCAAGTCTAGTCCTGCCACTTCACTTGGCAAATCTGAGTAAGCTCAGACTAAATAATAAAATGTACTGTTAACAATCTTCGTAAATTTTTTCTGATTTTGGGCTTTGTTTACCAGATGGATCAATTAGAGCTTAATAACTTTTTACTCTGAAGTTTATGGTGGAAGCTTGCTGTTTCTGACTCTCTTTTTCTGCTTAGACTATGGAAGTATTTAGCTTGTTTTACTCCATGGCTCTAAATGAGGGATTCTTGCTGTAAATAGTCTGTCTAGACGTAATGCCTTTGAAGTTTTCTTCCACTAAACAATCTCCCAGGCGTTCTGTCGCGTGTCTCCATAACACCTTTGGTCTGACACTGTTTGCAATATTGGTCATCAAATCTGAAATACCACTTTTACTCTTGGAAAAAGAGCTGTATTCTGTATTGGGGACAGCCCTAGTTTAAATCCATGGTATCATTCTACCAAAATATGTAAGGAGAGTCACTTGAGTGAAGTGCTTGGGTTCAGCGCAGCCAATTAGAATGCTTCTCTAGCTGTACATACTTGGTCTGTAAATGTTGCCTAAAGTCAGCTTTCATGTAAGTCTTAAAAGGCTGTTTCAGTGACTCTGCCAAGATTTTGTCATTTGTGCTGGAAGAAGCAGTCACGTGCAAAATTCCTAGAACAATTTCAAAAGCATTGCTGTATAACCTGCTTTCTCTCCACAGATTTATCCTTGAGGCTTACTTTAAGGTAGCTGTAAATTCCAGTGATCCCATAGCCTGCCTGTCTGGATAAATGACTCAGGAGTAAATATAAGAGCATTTGCTGTGCATCCCCCAACAAATACTGCCTGTTACTTTGTTGTGCCATGCTCCATTTTCCCTGTTACCTGCTAAGCATTGTCATAAGTGTCTGATTTTTTTTTGTTTTTTTTTTCCATTTTGGTGTAGTAGCACGAGCAGGAGTGTATCTGGAAAGACGAAGCATACACAACCTCAGTAGACACTTGACTAGTTTACTTCTCACTGATATGAACTTCCTTCCACTACAAGTCCCATTCACTAAACTACTTTCCCCACAACGTCTTGACAGTAAATCTTGTTACTGTGAGGTCCTGCTCATCTTTTGAGAGCCATACCCTTATCTTTTTTGGATTCATGTATTAGAAACTTTTTTTGGATCAAAACAAAAAATCAGTAAGTGTAGCCTCCTGAGACTATAGGATTCTAGCAGTTCTTTACAGCACATCAGATATGGGCACAGATGAAAACAGTAAGAAAGAAAACTAATAGCTTATTATATGTTGTACTTTTAATTAATGGTTTAAAAACTAAGCTACTGAAGTGAATAATTTACTCTTGGATATCAGATTAGACTTCAAAAATCAATAGCAAGGTTTTATTCTTCCTTTCTCTATTAAAGATTAATTATTCTCCTCTGGCATTTGCAAAGAGGCAAAGCTTTAGTAAAAATCTTAACTGAGAAGAATGAGAAGTAATGCAGATCTGAATCTTAATACTGCAGTTCAAAACTAAGTCTTATTTCTTGTAATATTGGAACAGTTTTTAACTTCTGATGAATTTGTAGAGTTTCTATGTTCCGTTCAGTCCAAACTCAGCACAACTGGAAAATGAATGAAGAATGCAAGAAAAAAAAATTAAGGAATATGCTGTTGTATGCAGCACAGCCTAAAAAAAATTTCTTACATTTTATAAAGCCGTACGACACCTATTAACTTTAAACCTTTATGATTATTTAGAAGGATTTTTATTGAATGTTTTGGGGGGAAAAACGTTCAGTTGCTTGATAATGAACATTACACTACAGATATTTAATCTGGCAAACTCTGCTCTTGATTGTTTATTTTCTGAAGATGTCAGAACTTTCTGTAATTATCTTAATTTCTAAACTGGTTTAATGTAAGTATTTCCTGTTATTGATTTCTATTTTTTGATTTGAAGGATGAGTAAAATTTATTTGGAAGAGCTTTTGATTAATTGCTGTCTAGATGTGCTATGCACTTTATATAAATAGACTGTCTTGCTCCTCTAGCTCTTCAGATTTGAAAAATGCCAGTGAAATAGTATTGAATTAAATTTAATTATTAACTAATGTCATGTAGTCATCAAAAATCCATACAGAATGGTTGATCTGTGGTAGTTTAATTTGTTTGGCTGTAACTCTCATTTCCTATAACTATTTTAAAGCAGTCTACAGTGAGGACTCAGGAATTGGTAATGATAGGAACATATTACCTTGAAAGGCTTGATATTGAATCCTAAAAGTAGGATTTTCAGGTGTAATAATTCAGCTTAGCTCTAATGACAGTAACAATTTTTCTGTTCCTTCTAAAGATTGTACCCATCTGCTTGAGGCTATGATATCTTTTGGATGCAATTGTGCTTTTTCTGCTGTAATCTATATATTACAGCACATTGAAAAGCAGAATTAGTCACGGAAATGTTCAGTTTAGGGCTAGAAATTTTGGTGTTACTTAATCTGCTTTAGCACAAATGAAGAAATACCCTACACCTTGCAGAGCTGGTAGGATCTTCTGCAGCAAGAAGTGAGTGTGTGTTGGAGGCAACAAATTTTTTTTTGCTTCTGAACTAATCCCTGAGTAATTGCTGTGATGCATAGCCTTGTGTGAATGTTACTCTTGTTGTGAATTTCAGAATGAACCCCGCGTGAATTACAGGAGGAATTTTTCCTTGCATTTACAGAGTAGATAGTGCAGGTCAGTTATGCAAACTATTAATTTATCATCTTAAGATCAGAGGTAGTGCTGGCTGCACTTGAAGGCAAGATCTAAAACTTTGTGGCCCAATAAGGTGATACCAATGGTTATAAAATGGTCTTTTATTTTCTTAATCTGTAATCCTTGTTCTGGAAACCAGTCTATTTAGCCAGGCCTCTGTATGAAACATGATGGCCAAAAGTATGTTCTGGGGATCTCATGTACCGTGTTTTGATAGATTACTGAATATGTAAATAGTGTTAAGGGTCTTTAATGTGTGGATTTCTTTGTCTTCTAGAGCTAAGGCTGTCATAGATTCCATTCATCTTGTTTCTACTGTAAAGGATTGCAAGTATGAGAAGCCTTGTGTGTTACTGGAACTGATCGTTATAAGCAGTATGGATAGTTGTCTTATTTTTGTTTTCTTTGCACAACAACTTCTGACAGCAACTTCTGTGGGTGATTTACCTTAAGAGGGCTGACTCTAATAATAAGCTAACAAATGTGCTCAAAAAGTAAGCAGTTAGAATAGGAATACAGTAGTTTAGATTCTTTTTCCCCATCAAATTTATACAAAGTAGTGATGCAATTAGGTTGTTATTCACTGGCTACTGTTTGGAAGTGTATCAACTTGTTGATTCTTAGGAGTTACTGATTCTTTAAACCAAAGTAGAAGAGAGGTATGGAGTTCTGAGGTTAGTACTTCGGATGTTATTTTATACAATCTCCTAAATCCACTGGTATGCTCTTTCTGTATAACATGATGTAAAACTACAGAAAGCTTGCAATACGGAATTCAGCGCAGAAAAAGGAAGCAGTGTGGATTTCAGCACAGGTTGTGTCAGTGTTCCAAACACACTAAATCTTTGCATCCCCCCCCAGGGCTAGGATACAAATTGTAACGAGATCCACTTGAGTGGAACTGCTAAGATGAAAACCAAAGCCTGCGAGACTGTAATTATGAAAGCTGGCAAACTGTGAGATCAGAAATAATCAACTGTGACTCCACAGTACGCATGGAATGGTTTAGGAAAGCATACTCTGGAAATACTTCAGTATTCCGTGCCATTAAATAACAGCTTCTTAGGTTCTGAAGAAGTTATTTTGCATATGGAAGCAGTGGACCAAAGCACATGGAGACACTGCACCTGAAGTGCTTGTTCTGTTACTTTACATGAAGGTAGTATGTTCTCTTGGACTTCTGAGCAGTCCCAGAGAAATATGGTACCATGAATCTGATGCTGTACGATGACTCTATTGACATCAGTCTCTGAGAGTGCTTAATCTCTGAGGCAGAGGCACCAGATTAGAGAGCTACTTGCCAAGGGAAGACAGAAATTAAGTGAGCATCTCATCTCCATTGTGCATTACTGGAGTTCATACGTGTTTGGGTTTTTTTTTTTTGTAAGCCAAAACCAAATTGGTCCAAAGCATCAGAACCAGTTCTGGTTCTTCCAGATGAGTGTGACATGGTGGCTGCCAGATGTTAACTATTTACACGTTACCTGTGGGTCATCTCATTTTTCTCAGTAGTTGTAGACTGACTGCTGTTATCTTCATTGGGTACATGATTGTATGCAACTATGGCAGGCAGTCACCACAAAATGCTTTGCTGCTTCCCCTAAATCAAGCCGTCTGAAGGTATGTTTGGATACAGAACAAAATCACAGGGAGACCTTCATTTTCCAAAACTGTATTTCTGAAGTGTAGGAGGAGAGGAGACTATCTTTATGAATGCTGTCACTAGGTGATGCCTACATGCAAGCACTACTCAGAGCAACCAGATCTTGTCAGCATCTGTCTAGCTCTTCACTGAGCTGGGAAAACAAGCAAAGCACAGACAATTGTTACAGTGGAAGCTTACCTGAAAGGTCTAGCCTACATCTATCCCCCTGTAATGGTTTATCTAAATGTGGCAAAGCAGCACAGCTGAACTTGTAACAACTTTGCACCCGCTATAACACCTGTGGGGCAGGAGTTCACTCTGCGGTGGTAACCAGGCTGCTGACTGGGTGTAGATAGGCAGAAAATGAGAGATTGGTCTGCGGTTCATGTGACTGACAAGGCCACAGACTTGTGCCAGTCACGAAAGCTGGAACACCAAACCCAGGCATCTGGCACAGCAGATGCCTGGCCAGTGATGGAAGCACCATTTGCAGGCCTGGGCCCCAGAGAGGGTGGGTCAGGAGCGTCCAGTTCCCATTACCATTGGTCAGTGGTATGCTGGTTTAAACTGGACTAGAGGGGCAGGAGCCTTCAGTGGTATGACTATGCGTGTGTTGTTGAATAGAAATCTTAGACTAGAAATCTCTACTCCCACACTGATATTGGTTAATAATGACAATGATGATAGAGTAACAGCATCAGTACAGTACTAACTGATACACTATTACTTGCAATTTGACTCTGGAGTTACTTATTGTGTATGTTTTTTAAGAAAATCCACATTCAATGTAACCATATGCTCTTCCTATTTTTTTTCTCTGGAAAGTGATGCTATGAGCAGGATATTGGACTAGAAGACATTCAAAACTCTTTCAACAGTAATTATTCTGTGATTTTTTTGGTACAATGTTTTCTTTGAATATGTGCTCATTCAAACTTTTTTTAGTATGGTATATGCATAGATTTTTCAAACAGTGCTCATGGAAAGGATTTGCATTGTGAAGACCTGTGAGAGAAAATGAAGTTTATTTAAATGACCATGAAATGGATTTAGTAGATCAATGCTATGTTTTTGACATATTTCTTAGTGCAGCTAGCACGAGAACTAGGATTGCTTCTAGTAACTACCAAGCATCCAGGCTAAACTCTGTTAGTCACTTTGAGAGATTCCTTTTGACCTCAAAGACTCAAACTACTGGAGAAGAAAAAAAAAAAAAGTAACTCTGTCTTCAGTTTTATATTCATTAGTGAAGAGCAAATCCTCCCAAAGCAATTTATGAAAGATAATGAAACAACTTAATTTGCCATCAAGATGCTTCAATTTGCATTCTTCTCAGTTGCGTTCAATCTCAATAAAATTAGATCATTATTTATCTCTAATTTTAATTCTTAAGCTAAATTGTTTACCAGAAAGAATTTTTGCAGTCTCTTTCTCCAACAACAATCTATTAAGCACAGTGTAAACACTGAAAATAAATCAAAAGCAAATTGAGGCTCTTGCTGACTTATTGAACTTGTAGTTTCTTCATATAGCTCTTCTTATGCAAGGCAAAGAGACTCAATTATTTGCAGTTGATTGTATACCACTGAAAGAATTTAACCTATAAACCCCAAAGTTCATGAAAGGCAAGTCCTGCCTGACCAACCTCATCTCTTTCTATGACCAGGTGACCCGCCTGGTGGATGAGGGAAAGGCTGTTGATGTAGTCTACCTAGACTTCAGCAAAGCCTTTGACACGGTCTTCCACAGCATTCTCCTGGAGAAGCTGGCGGCCTATGGCCTGGACAGGTACACTCTTCACTGGGTTCAAAACTGGCTGGATGGCTGGGCCCAGAGAGTGGTGGTGAATGGAGTCAAATCCAACTGGCAACCGGTTGTGAGTGGTGTTACCCAGGGGTCGGTGCTGGGGCCCATCCTCTTCAACATCTTTGTTGATGATTTGGATGAGGGAATTGAGTGCACCCTCAGTAAGTTTGCAGACGACACCAAGTTGGGGGGAAGTGTCGATCTGCCG
>VWZZ01007029.1:142989-382731 GCA_013399095.1 Psophia crepitans | reverse complement strand
GAGGCCCTGGAGCGTGTCCAGAGAGGGGCAACGAAACTGGTGAAGGGGCTGGAGCACAGATCTTATGCGAAGTGGCTGAAGGAACGGGGCTTGCTTCGTCTGGAGAAGAGGAGGCTCAGGGGAGACCTTATTGCCCTCTACAACTTCCTGAAAGGGAGTTGTGGTGAGCTGGGGCTTGGCCTCTTCTCGCAGATAGCTAGTGACAGGACAAGGGGGGAACGGCTGCAAGTTGCACCAGGGGAGGTTCAGGTTGGAGATGAGGAGAAATTTCTTCTCTGAAAGGGTGATTGGGCATTGGAATGGGTTGCCCAGGGAGGTGGTGGAGTCACTGTCCCTGTGGGTGTTTAAAGAAAGGTTGGATGTGGTACTCGGGGACATGGTTTAGTGGTTAATAGGTGGTGGGGAGACATTTGGACTTCGATGATCCTTGAGGTCTCTTCCAACCTTAATGATTCTATGAAAGTGGAGATTGTACATGGAGATCTCTTACATGATAGAACTCTTAAGGCTTGACCCATTCAGATGAGTTGTACATAAAACATCTAAAATAGGCTTAAGAGGTGAGGAGAGCAGAGATAGCTCAGTTACCTAGATTGAGAGGGGAAAAAATGAGTTTTGTGATGGCACAGTGGAGTCTGACAGGGGTATGGAAGATGGTAGGGGTAGGTCCTTTTCTGTTTTTGTGCTCGTCCTCTGTCCTAGGCAACTGCCTGCTTTGTGCAAGTCTAAGACTAGCCACATCTGTGCTGGCATCTTAGTGCAACTCTGTCTTCAATGTCTTATTGAAGTTTTGTGCCTGCTAAATTCTTTTCACTATGTATGTGACTAGGTAGAACTTTATCCGGCAAGGAATATGTAGACTCCTTTCTCAATATATCTCTACTGTGTGATTATGCATATGAGATACTAAACTTATGCCAAAATGCAGAGAACTACCTTGGCGAGAAATTTTTTTAGATATGCAATGGCAACTGTACAGTTTTTCTCCACTGATAGTGGTATGATACAGGGAAAAAAGGTTCATGGTACCTGATTTCCACCATGTAAGTACTGATTTAGCGTAAATCACTGGTGTCGGTTTATGTGGCACAATACAGATTTGTTTATTGAGAAATGTATCAAATAGCATGATCACATCATTAAAGTACATCAGAGTATTAAATATTAGTGGTTGCAGAGTTCAAAATGCAGAATCCTTGCTTTTTACATATTAAAACAAACAAAACAAAAACAAAACCACAAAAAAAACCCCCCAACAAAATAAAAAGAAACTACAAAAAACCCTACAACCCCAAACCAACACAAACCCCTTTCTAGTTCAGTTAAATGAAAGGAATAGATGGGTTAACATACTGAAAACTCTGAATATAGGAGTCAGGGTAAGATGCTCTACATATCTGCAGTAGATTTACTATTCATAAAGGCAGGATTCCTGGAATACAGCAGTAGAGGAATTGTTGCATTGGGATTATACATATTAAATACCAACCTCAAGGTAAAATGCAGGATGATGAAATGCTAAAGACTGCAGAGCTAGTAGTAACTGTGTTGCATTTCTGTACTTGACTGCCCAAGAGAATTCTGTTGCTTCAAAATAACATGTGTTTAGGAAAAGGAGATGAAGGAGGTAAAGTTTAGAACTTGCTGGGATGGAAGACTATTTTTGAAGGCTTGTATTGCCTTTTGTATGATTGATGGGTAAGACTGTGGGAGCCATAATGTGATAGGATATTGCTATTTTAGTCACATTGAATTATCCTTTTAGAAATATAGGTGCAGTGAATAAATGCAGATAAATGGTAAGTGATGTTTTATGATAGTAAACTCTACACACTCTGCATAAGTACCTTATTTTCATTAGTCAAGTAATATATTGTATTTTAGTACCATAATATCCCCAAGGAAATATAAACAGATTTATCTGTTGCAGATTAGTGTATAAACATACTGGTGATCCGTGTGCCTACAAAACTGCATTAATGAAGATAAACATTCAGCTGTTACTCTATTAAATGTTATGAGAAATAAAAGGTAGATAGATATTAGAAAAATATTAGATATGAAAGATGATGTGCAAGTTTTATAATCAAATCTCATTTTACATTCTTTTAAACCCACCTATTCTGTACACTTGCACTGCCTTCCTCATCTCTCTCTCTCTCTCTCTCTCTCTCTCACTATTCGTCCTCTAGACACCGAGCATTTGAAGAAAAAAAGAAAACTACTAGAAAACAAACTGTTCCAAGTCTGGAGAAAATCAAAACATTGAAACCATAACTCCATTCAGTACACACCACTTTGTGTTTGACAAGTGGGCAGCAAAGAAGGCTTTGCTGCCCGGAAGGCTTTTAAACAGCCGTAGACATCATGTAATTTAGAGCACAAGCTCAGGATAAGCTATGATTCTTGGTCTGGATAGATAAATCAAGTAGTTTTTGAATTGTAGGTGTTCTTCACTTTGGAACCTCCTTTCTCTAAAGTCACAAAAAATTGGTACAGTCAATGAAGGAGTAAAGAGAGATAATTCTAAATGGATCAAGCAGAACTTGAGCAAGACCAAAGAAACAGGTTCTTACGCTGAGTATGAAGCGGGGAATTGATTACACTTTGATTGTTTCAGTTCAAGGGTTGAGTACAGTATTTATGATAAACGTTTAGTCATAAGTTCCTTCTTCTAATCGGCACTTAAATATTGAGTATAATATGGGTTCAGTTTTGCAAGTGGTGATTCTAAGAGGTCATCGCCCAGAAAATCACAGGTTCATTAATGTTAATTTCTGAGAATTGATGTATTCCAGAAGAGCTAAGAATGAATGGTTGAACTGAATCTTACAGGGAATGGTATTTCAGTAGAAGGGTATGAGGACAAATTATTTAATTTCAGTAGCAGGTAAACCAGCATATAGTCTAAAATCTAAAATTGTTAATCAACTGGTGCTCTCCAAAAAATACAGTCGACCTGTTTGTTCATTTCAGAATAGAAAACTGAGCTATTAGGACAGCTTCCTGCATGAAACTTAGAGGGCTGAGTTCTTCTCCCCAGGCCTAGAGGAAGGCATTAAGAATTCTGTGGGTGGTGTTACAGACCTCTTAACTGTTTGCAGAGATTTTTGTGCCTAGCTCTAAGACCCTTTTCTTCTACCTTGAACTTTCCACCAAATTTGTGAAAAAACTTTTGTAAAAGACTCTTCAGGAGGCTGCAGGGAATAGTCTGAACAAAGAATGAACAGATGACTGTTTTCATGTATTTTTAAACCCTGTGGTTTCTAAGGTCCATGTGTAAGCAAATTCTTAGAAATGTTATTTGCTTTTTCCATCAGTGAGAACTTCCTCATTTAAATCTGCAGCCTTTATATTTTATCATTGGCTCTTAGACTTAAAGACATGCAAGTTTCACGATACTTTCAAACACACTTTTTCCACTTTGCACTTAGTTATTTACAGCAGAAGTCATTGACTCACACATATTCTGCAGATACGTACGTCACTAGTCTTTAGCTCTTAAGCTTTTAACATGAATTGGGAAATGAGGAAAGAAAAATTTAAGATTACTGTTCAATAAATTCTTGAGATGATTAGTTTTTCAGAATGTTAACTTAATATTTAGCTTTTAATTTCTGTACTTTTAACTGAAACCATTTATTTACTGTTCAATATTCAGGTGTCCCAAAGATTAGCGTAATATAGGTGTAAGTGCATAAGCAGTGAAAAACTGTAGTTCTACACACATAGATGGACTCTGCGTGTATGTACACCTTGCCAGATAGTATGCATATCAGTAGATCTTCCATGCAACACAGGCTTTGTTAAAAGAATGTGAAATTCCTCAGAGAATAGTTACTGTTCAGTAATTACATCCATTAGCATGAAGGACACGTGGCTTTATCTCGTTCTCATCCCTTTTCTTGGAGAGGCAAAATTATTATCTCATAACTACCTGACTTGCATTGTCATATCTTATTACTTGACCAATTTAACAACATGCAGGGCAAATATACTACAAAGCCAAAGCTCTCAATGTTAATTAGTCAGAAGTAGATAAGGAAGAGAACATTTTAAGGCTGAAAGAATCCATGTCTCAGAAGGGAAGCACCATTTTACAGAATTAGGATATTTCTTATTTAGGAAACATTTGTAAGATCTTTGTATTAGAGAAAGAAATATTGACTTTTCACTGACTTTGTGCAGGCATTTATATTTCCTCCAGCTCCTTAAAATCTCTAATAATAATTTTTGTAGCAAGATCTATTTTTATCTTTCACTGCAACTGCCTCTGGTAATGATTAGGTACTTTCACAGTAGTGATATGCACAGTAGAAGATATTACTGTGTGACTAGTCCAGCCATAGAGAAAATGAGTGTATGTGAGTATATCAACATGAATTTTTTACCTTTGAAGATCATCGTCTGTCTTAAGATGCCTAAACAAAGTACCAAAGTAAGACTATAGTGCCTAAGGAATTTTTGTTGTTCAAAGGAAAAAGTTATTTCTAGTTAATGATCCAGGTCACCTAACATTCACGTTCATTTCAAGAGTTGTCTCTGTAGTGTTTTTTTTTTAATCTTTTATTGCTATGTATGTTTTTCAGGACTTGATTTTCACATGAAATAGAAATACCTATCTATGAGTAATCTGGTTAAAATAATTGGATTTGAAATCAAGAAATTACTCTTTTGTTTGGTTTTGTGGTTTTGGTTTGTTGTTTTTTTTTTTAGTGGTGACTTAACTGAACTCTCTTCTAGGGTCCTAAAACAAGAATTTTCTTGAGTGAATGATGAACTTTTTTGGCATGGGATTTGAATAAAGTTATTTGTGTCATACGTCTTATATGGATATTCCACATCCTGATTCCATTTCCATGTCCTTATATGTTGTCTGTTGCCAAGAACAAACCTCAACCTTGGCTTCTGTAAGAAACACATTCCCATATTTCAGGTTGCTAAGCACAGATTTGTATGAGAAACATGGACATTAATGTATGAGTTCAGGCCTCAATTGGTTATGATACTTAAGCAGGCAATTAACAGGAAAGAGATGTCTGAGTCACTTGTTGAACAGGGACTGTCAATGAGCAGTAGATGACATTTTTAATTTTATAGAATCCAGAATACTTTGATAAAGTAGAGATTCAATCCTGTAACTTTTTTTACTATAAAATTTTTGACACTGGAACTATTAATGTGATTGTGTATCTACTCACAGAGACTACAGAGCCAGGTTCTACATTTTATCCTAATGCTTATTTGATAAAATCAGAATGACCTTAAGAGCAAAGTCAAGAACTGAATTTCACATCTCCTTTGAAGGCCCAGTCTGCTTAGCTGCAGCCACAGTCTCTCCCCATTCTCTTGTCACCACTTCACTGTGTAGCCTTTACAGAAGGACTGTTAGACACTCTCAAGACAGTTTATAGTTTGATAGTTAGGGAAAGGAGATTGAACTTAATTTCTGAGCTGTTCAATTTCCTGGATGACTGCTGAAACAACTGGTCTTTTGTATAAAAGATGCAGCCTTCCTAAATTGATGGAAGTAAGATATAAATTTCCTGAATGTTAAGAAACCACTGGTAAGGCTCTCTTGCTATTCACTCGTGTGTGTACCTTGCAGTATACCAACACAAGTAATTTTCATTATCAAGACTTTAAAATAAAGGAGGGCATGCATAATTAAACAAAGCCTTGAATAAACTGCCATAGATTCTGCTGAAACAAGGATGAATGCTCCTACTGAGCATTGTTT
This sequence comes from Psophia crepitans, assembly GCA_013399095.1. Lineage (NCBI taxonomy): Eukaryota > Metazoa > Chordata > Aves > Gruiformes > Psophiidae > Psophia > Psophia crepitans. Next base: position 376,991 of record VWZZ01007029.1, on the reverse strand, counting down.
CTAGTTTAATATAAACAAAATATATTAGAAACTATAAAAGAGGCACCATGTATTTCAACAATTTATCAGCAGATCTAGACTTTGATATGAGTCTTCTATGTGGCAACTAAACTGTCAGGTAACCTAAAGATCAAATAATTGTCCAGCTTTGTGAAGAAAACCAGCATAGTTAAATAAATGTAGAGGGAGAAAAAAGCCCTTCAAGAAAGTTTTTGTGACTGCAAACTTTAAGGTATTTGTGAAAACAAATGAGTAAAATAAGTAAATTCAGTAATTTAGATACTCTACCAATAAACCTGTCACTGGGAATATTTTATAGGGATTACCCTTACGAATTGAAAAGCAAGAAGCTATCTCTGTTGGTTTCAGCATGATCTGATCAGCAAAAAGGTTACCCTTTTAACATGAAAGTGATATTTTCATTTAAACATGTAAATTTGCATCATTGAAGCAGCAGAAGCATAGGCATCTATAAACATTTTACAAACACGTTTAAGATTTCTGAGATCAAGGAACTTAATGAACGTTATTTTTAAGAGACTATGATTTACCGTTTAAGTTATGCTGTGAAAAGATGATGACTAAGCAAGAATGTATGGCATGGCAGGCATGCTACTGGCCATCCAAAGATCATGTGAAGGGGACCAACACCAACCAAATGTCTTTAGTACACTTCTGAGTGGAAAAGTTTAGGGAATGTAATGTATCACTGGGTTTAAGGGATTTAATGTCAGAGGATCATATGACTCTGTATGTGCTGTATCTAACAGGACAGGAAAGATTTAGACATGGAATTAGAGATATCAGTCAAATTATTTCTTCAAAGCACTAAAAAAGTGTAACTGCCTTTCAAGCAAGATTCTGTGGTTGTTTTTCTTCTGTTTTTCATAAATATCATAAAATATCCTAGGTCATAATCTCAGTCCAAACCAATTAATTTGGAACCACTGAATTTTAGAACTACATTAATATTTATCAGTGAAGTGTCTGCGATTCACCTCTAGTTAAACAGCTAGCTATCTATGCTATTAAAAAATAACAAGTGGATTTTTTAATGCTAGCTGTGAATGATCTATTTTCATAAATTGTGTAAAAGGTACACACTTTTTTAATCATCCTGAACACCAGCATCCAATATGTTAGTGTATATTTAGTAACTTCAAAAGCATTTTAATCTTCTGTTATGGTTTTCCTTGCTGATTACTAATATAGAGCCACATAAGTAAACATACCTTTGGAAATGTATAATATTGTCTGACAAAGGTAATTTAAAAAAATTCTTACAAGTCTGCGTGTATGCTAGATAATAGAATCAGTACATGGTATTAAATGGAGGGTTGTTTCTCTATTGCGTTGAATTGTACAACCCATAATCATACCCTATCTCGCTATATTCTGACTTCCAGTACTGGAATATGCTTATAAAGCTTGCTAAATGATTATGACACTGCTGGGGTACTGACCTGAGTTGTTTGAGAGTTGAAGGACAGGTCAGAGTTTTTTCCAAAGTCTTAAATTCAGACTTGGAAGTTCTCATATTCACTGTGGCAAAGTACTACCATCTATTCCCAAGGGATGACTTGTCAGTGTAGGTTAAGTTTTTCAGTCTTCGATTTCTAGAAAGGTGAATTATTGAACCCAACTCTAAACAACTAAGTGATTACTCCCAAGAAAAAGCTCTAGAAAGTTCATCTAGACTTTAATTTATTTAACCAAAACAGGTTTTTATCAACCTCTATTCCACATGAAATCCAGTGTTTTAAAATTCATGTGGAAATCAACTGACTTCAGTATGAGTATCTAAGAGTAGTAATCCCAGTTTCCCAGGAGGAGGTTGTAGTTTTAGGTTCTTGAACAGTAAGATTCCTGTGGCTTTAAGGCTCATCAAGAAAGTAAAAGTATTGGTTATTGGGAAGGACACAAGGGGAATTAATGAAATCCTACACTTTAAAATTAATTGCAGAATTACTAGTGATTATGAGAGAGACCAGGAATTCACTATATATAACCAAGAACTGATTAAAAGGGGTGGAGAAAAGTGGTCTCTGATGGCTTTAGATTTTTCCTGCAGAATTGAATTGCAGGCCTTCAAATAGAAATAAATCCCGAATCCATGGTGTTGGTGTCACCAAAAGCATTGCTGTACCATTTAAATAGCAATGGCAAAGTTGTAGCAGGGGTAGCATTTTCCAAAGATTTTAACTACAGTGTTTTCATAATTGTTGCACGTCTTAATATTCAGAGGGCTGTAAACATATGGTTCATTGTGGCTTTAATTAAAAATTAAATTTTTATTAAATTATGCGCTGCTCTCTGTGTGTGCACACATGTATATTTAATGTGCTGATATGTACTTCATAACATATTTTGAAGTTTTCTCCCCATGTCTCATGAAACCCATTGTTCCCTTATCCTTGGCCACTGTACTTGGGGAAGTGAATAAATGAGTGACCAGCATATATTTACAGATACAGCATGTATGTGCTGTGTACAGGGACCTAGCTAAGATATCTTTGTGCTCAGCTGCACAAAAATGTTGGTTAAATGACAGTGTAAATATAGAAAGATCCCATGCCTTGCTCTATTACTTTGCAGGATATCTGGGAGATCAATAGGGAAGCCTTTTTCTATGAGCTGCATTATTTGTTGATATTAGGACTCAATATACTTCTCTTTTCTTAGTGTAATGGGGTTTCAGTGTCATGCAAAATCCAGCCTTGCTCTGTCGTAATGGCAGATGGTATAAAAAGATACAGTTGATTCCTTGGATCTGTTTAACTGCCAAATGAGTTAATAAAGTTAACCTTGATAAAATCTTTAAGGCTTCTGATTAGATAGTACCAAACTATTTTCCGTATTTTTTTGGGAATTGTTTAGTTGCATTTAATTTCTAGAAATCAAAGTATTCAACAGATATCTTTATATACATATACCACACGCACAGAGATGGAGCTCTGATGTTCTGGGTTTCAATTGATTGGTTTCGAGCAAAAAAAACTTTCTTAAGTCACAACATATTAAACGATCAATACGACATAGAGCAATAATGTATGCTTTCCTATTTTAATACTCTGAAGTTTCTGGATCAGATCTTTTAGGGAAGGGCTGCTTTTGTGCTAAAGAAAATAAATTGATTTACCGTATGGAACAAATGCCATCTGACAGCATATCAAGTTGTGAAATGGAGCAGAAGCAAATATATACAATGAGGAACAACTTTGTTTTCAAAGAAAGAAGTTGCAATGACTGCAAGCTGTGCCAAAACAAATATCCCCAGTCACTAATAGTAACCTGACAAGAAGCCATGCAACTGTGTGTTGCAAAACTGAAAACTCAAGCTCAGGAATCTTATTTAGCATGGTAAATAAATGACTGTTTCTGTTCTTATTACCATTATCATCTTGGCTGCCTCAAGAAATAGTGAGATTCCAGAGGAGGGCTATGAAGATGAGAGGGCTGAAGCACCTCTTCTGTGAAGGCAGGCTGTGAGAGAGTTGGGGTTGTTCAACCTGGAGAAGAGAAGGCTCCAGGGAGACCTTAGAGCAGCCTTCCAGTACCTAAAGGGACCTACAGGAAAGATGGCAAGGGCCTGTTTACAAGGGCAGGGAGTGACAGGACAAAAGGGAATGGCCTTAAGATGAAGGAGAGGAGATTTAGATTGAATATTAGGAAGAAATTTTTCCCTGTGAAGGTGGTGAGGCACTGGAACAGGTTGCCCAGAGAAGCTGTGGATGCCCCGTTCCTGGAAGTGTTCAACACCAGGTTGGATGGGCCTTTGATTGGATTTGGGATCTTGTGGAGAGTGTCCCCGCCCATGGCAGGGGAGTTTGAACTGAATGATCTTTAAGGTCCCTTCCAATGCAAACCTTTCTATGATCTCTTGCTACCCATAAGTAAACCCTTTTGAGGGCATTACTTTAGATGCAAGTATAATATTGTAATCTGGGGAGATATGCTAATATATGATCAGAATAATTGTAGTTGTATTTGCTTTTCAGTTTATTAGTTTAATAATTTTATTACTCCTTGGCTGGCTAGTTATTTTGTGTTATTGGAAGTGCTTTAAATGAGTCGTTATATTAGCCAGATTGAACATCTGATTCAGATAGCCTTTCAGCTGAAAGGTAAAGGAGAATTGTTGAATGTATTTCAGTAACTTATTAATTTTTTGTGTATATTCCATATCCTATGGTAACTTTCAGTCTGTTCTGGAAGGATACACACACACATGCAGTAGCTGCAGTGATTTCTGTCCCAAAGATACAATGAGAGCTATTGTCTCTTCTTATAGTCCTGTTAGTTTCCCAGAGCACTGTATCATCAGACAAGAATACTTAAAATAATCCTGAACTCCTGATTCCCTGACCTTCATATTGTAACTCTCTAATAAACAGGTTTTGTTTGTACCCTAATGAAATGGAGGTCATCTGAATAAATATATGTTACAGTGGATCAACTTTGTTAAATACAGTCACTACAATTTTTTTCTCCTGATATAAAAGATCTTTAATCTGTAGAATTGCTTGTAGTTAGCTGTTATTTCATTTTACCTTTAAAGTAGAAGCAGGTTTTTTCAAGATTCAGTAACTGCACTTCTTTAAGTTGACTAACAGTGGATTATGTTGAATTTTGGGAGTTTTCAACACAAGCACATATTTTACTTCTATCTCATGCTTAAACTGTACATCATAACTAGAGACATTTGGTACCTAACTCCAAATTGCAGAATAAGTTCTTTTGACAGGTTGGTAACAGGCCTCTTGGGCTGGAACTGGGTTCTCATGCAGTGAGCATAGGGCATAGTTAGTGTAAAGCCTGCGGCCTTCTGCTAGTGATGATAATGTTGGTTTTGATTGTGCTTACGTTTGAGTTCAAAACAAGCTAAAAATGAAAATCTGCTTTGTGTGCTTCTAATGTTAGGGGTTCAAAGAGGCTCCAGCAGAATGAAATGTTGATGTCCTAAAGGTAAAGCCTCAGAGCAGCATCATGGCAAAAAGGAGTAGTGTCAACCTTTGATGTGAAAACAGATGATGAGTGCAAGAGCCTGTAGAGGTAATTTTATTTCTCTAGATGACACCAGTTAGGCTTTTAATGGAGCAATATGTCTAGTTCTGGTGTGCTTGAGGAAAGGTACAGAAAAAACGGAACAGTCCAGAAAAGTACCCTCTAGAATTATTTTCAAGCTAGTTAGAGTGCCTTAGGTGAGACTTACCTTTTGGACGCAATCTATCTTTTCTTTTTTTCAGCAGCAGAGTAAGAGGTAGGAAAAAATACCATGTAAATATGTTTAAAAGACTGTTGTCAGTACTTGAAGTAAAACAAGTCATACAAGGCTTCTATGTATTTTTTCAATAATAGTAATGACGATTAACCATTGGAACAGTTCCCTAAAGGAACAGTTCCCTAAAGGAACTGTTGTCTTCTCTTTTGGTTAAAATATGAACTATTTATCTCTGGAGGGTTATTTTCCTTTAGGAACAAGTTGTTAGGGTGAATACAAGTAAGCAAATTAAATATAGTAGTTTTTCATATACAGTAGTTTAGACAATCATATGCAATAATTAATTTTTGACCAGTACTGTTAAATTAAAATGTAATTACTTAACACAATGGACAGAAATTGTTAAAGGAGACAAGTCTAACAGGAGTAAAATTTTCTGAAAAAGTTTTCAAAAGCTTCAAATACTCCATTTCTGATAGAGAGAATGTTTAGCCAAAAGAAGTAACCCAATAAATAAATGAGAGGAATACAAAATCTATCAGAAATATCATGAAGATCTTATTAGACAATGTGAGTTGTGACCTATTGTGCCTTAAGACTGTTGGGATAAACTGAAAAGCTGTATCCATTGGTAAAAGAGAGGCAAGGTAGATGATAATTGCAGATAATGGACTAAAACCAAAATAAAACAGAGTCTGGATTTTGAATAAAATGTTTAAAACCCATGGAGAAAAGCAGTAATTGAAACAAAACCCATTTCCAACTTACACGTTTGAATAGTGGAATAAAATTATGCTAATCTAACATATCTGCCTTATTGTGCTTTTCTGTTCATTATGCTGCATGCATAAGTATGAGGTGGTTATTATCCCTTTGATAATAGTTCTTACTTATCTGCTTCAAATTGGTATGCTCTTTCTGAGCACTGCAAATGCTGTCTTCTGAAGGATCTTGTTTACCAAATGAGCTTTCTCTGCTTGTTATATTGTATTTTGATTTAGTTTTGTTTACATCATGTAAAATGTATTGCAAATGATATTTACTAAATTGTATTATAGGTTATTTGATGCCTACATATTACTGGGAACCTCCCACATCATCTCTGGAGGATTCCACATCCAGTTCCTAAGAATTATGCTGCAGAATAAAAGTTGGTCATGACTGGCATCCTATATCTAGTCAATAAGCAGTACCGGGCACTTCAGGGAAAGACTCAGGCTGTCCTTATAATGCACCTAATTATGGCCCTTGGAGGTATTTCTTTAGTAATTATAGTTGGTGATTGTTTCATGTCAGTGGCCTTAGTGCTTTTGTGACTTATGTATTCCTTATCACTGTATCTAGTGTCTTTTTTTTTTTTTTTGTGGTTACCTGAAGTATTTACTGTGACACGTTTTATGCCCTGAATTTCAAAATCAGCTCATCAATCTAATGCTGAGCTCTTAAGTTTGGTATTAAACAGCTATTATGATCATGTCTCAATGTAACCTAGATGTAAAAATAAGATGTGCAATACTGTAAACCTGAAATGATCATCCTATCATTTCTTTCTCTCTTGTGCTTAGCTTTTATGTATTTCAGTACCTCCTGAAATATTTTCTTTCTAGCACAGTTTCAGCATGAGGGCTAGAGAAAACCTTTCTTTGCCTCCCATGTTAAATTAGCCCTAGGACATTTGGTGAGAGTCCTCACTTGAGAGACAGGAATTTGAGCAATCTTGGGCAAAAAGTAGAATGGCACTTTGGTTTCCATTACCAAAGTTTACTGCGAAAGCTGGACTATTGCACAAAAAGTTGTTTGGATTGTTTTTTTCACTTTTTAAAGAAAGCTGCATTTGTTGATCCTCTAGGTGTGGTTTAGTTACACTCTGAAAAGTAGTATGTGAACCTCTGTCAGCTTTAGGCATAAGCTGTGCACTGAAATGCTGAATGAAACTTGCCAGAATTTTTGAGTTTCTCTGTGTGTTTCCAAAATTAAATTTTCAGGCCTGGAGGCGTATTAAAAATTTAAAGATTTAAAAAATTCAGTCTGTACATATTCTAGGTACCACTGGGGTAGACAATAGTTTTCTGGGGACAAGGTGGCAGAGGTTCACTTTCTCTATTTTTAAGGTGTGCCTAGAAGTTTATTTTAATCACCGAAGAGTATTTTTTGAGTGGATTCTTATGTGAGTCAGTATAACGTAACAGATAGAATTCATTACTTACTGTATTGGGATATTCTGGTAGTTTTTAAGGAAAATTATCCTGTGCACTTCCTATGTGCATTCTCCCTTTTATATGTTTCATTATAGTGAAGTGGAGTTGCAGACAAACCATGAAAGTTGGGCGTGGCCCAGGCCACAATACTTTGAAACTTGTTGTACATGATTGTAAACCAGGGCATCGTAAGCACCTGTTAAGCAAGGATTCAGAGGAACAAGCTTGCTGATGAGGTTTAGGTGACAGCCAAATCAGTTGTCAGTGAATACTGAAGACAGAGGCTGTCCTATGAGGCTGGCTCTCATTGCAGCCTGGGCATGAGACTGCGTATTTGTGAACTGTAGGTTTCTGATAAGTAGTGAGTGCTCAGCTAAAACCATGGTGTCTCAGAAAGTAAGGGAGAATAGAACTTTGGATTTCTGACTAAGCTTTCTGCCAAAATTCAGGTACATGGTTTAGTCCTTGGGTTTTGGGGCTCACTTTTAGATTTAGGGCATCTAAAATCTTCTTAATATACTTCAGGATGTCTAAAGATCCACTTTTTGAGTCTCACCCTGAGTACTTTGCACAACCATAATTATTTTCTGAGGCAGTAATGCTTTCTCACAGATGCTGCATGACCCTTTTCATTCTTTAAATATCCAATCAAATTCTACCCTGAAAGTGTAGCCAGAAATTTGGCAATGATTCTTGGAGCTATAGTTTATTAAATGAATTATACAGCTGCAAAGTTTTAGCAATTTTTATTTTGGAACTATATCAAAAGCTTTGCATTGTGCAAATGTGCATAAAAGACTTGTTTAAATTTAATCAGTCATGCATAACCCAGATTTTAATCATGGCTGGCTTTCTGCAGTGCCCAAATCTCTTTCTCAGTGGGGGATGAGAGTTGAATCAAATACCATTTAGAGATTTTATTCTGCAAAGTAGAGATTAATCTCAGAATGGCGTGAGAATCTTCTCATTTAATCTGATAAGAGGGCTGCAAATATGGAGCGGTTGAGTGTTGAGCTGGCACACTGAAAAACAGTAGACTTAGATTACTTCAAAGTTGTGTTTGGTTTTAGAAGAGCGCAACTTTCATGTCCACCTGTACTATAACTTTCTAACTGTTACACCGTTTCAGATCTATAGACGCATTATGGTAAATGCACAGTCACCAACTTTCATTTCTAAGACCTTCTCTTAGCATTTTACTAATTTTAGTTACTTCGTCACACATCAGATTTGACAGATTGAAAAAAACAGCTTAGAAATTTCAAGTGTTTTCTTGGAAAAAAATCTTTGGATTAGAAGAAAAGTAATCAGAATGTACTCATAAAAATAACTGATTTCCAGACAAGTACTGTCTCGGACTTACCTTCGCTGTGATTTTTAAAGGGGTAGTCCACAGACTTTCAAAACCCATTTTGACGTATTTCAACTTTGACCTGTAAATAACTGAGAAAGAAGGTCTTAAGGTAAATCGAAATAATCCATCTGTACTTAGTCTTATTTGTAGGATTGGTTACTGTAAATCATTGTGTCCAGTTTTGGGCCCCTCACCACAAGAAAGACATCGAAGCCCTGGAGCGTGTCCAGAGAAGGGCAATGAAACTGGTGAAGAGGCTGGAGCACAGGTCTTATGAGGAGCGGCTGAAGGAACTGGGACTGTTTAGTTTGGAGAAGAGGAGGCTCAGGGGAGACCTTATTGCCCTCTACAACTACCTGAAAGGAAGTTGTGGCGAGCTGGGGGTCGGCCTCTTCTCGCAGATAACTAGTGACAGGACAAGGGGGGAACGGCTGCAAGTTGTGCCAGGGGAGGTTCAGGTTGGAGATGAGGAGAAATTTCTTCTTGGAAAGGGTGGTCGGGCATTGGAACGAGTTGCCCAGGGAGGTGGTAGAGTCACCATCCCTGAGGGTGTTTAAGGAAAGGTTAGATATGGTACTTAGGGACGTGGTTTAGTGGGTAATAGGTGGTGGGGGGGTGGTTGGACTAGATGATCCTTGAGGTCACTTCCAACCTTAATGATTCTATTCTATTCTATTCTATTTACTTTTGCTTTTGAACAACACAGAAAAAGATATTACAGTGCGTATTGCAATCTTTGGGTCAGCTGTAATAGCAGAAACGACCATTTCAAGAGCTTTTCTGGTATGTTCAGAAGAAAAACAAGAGTCTCATCGTCTTTTACAGTACTTACAAGAAGTCAAGCACATATTTTTGCAGATTAAAGGTTTTGACAGTAGGAACAATTAATGTCATCCACATATTTAGGCCACCCATGAAAATCAAGTGCTTGGAACTGGAACATCATGCCATGAATATAGAATAGCATGAGTGTTTTCAAGCATAAAACAGGAGCGTTTACTAATTTGCCAGGATACATTGACTGAAGTGTTTCATGACTTCCTAGTTTGTGCAGCAGAAATGGCATAGAAAATGTAAGAATTAAAGGTTTCTTTTATAATAGATGGAAAACTTGAAAACAAATCTGATCTATCCTCCAAAGTTTTTTGCCTGAAGATATGTTTTCAGCATGTTCTCGTGCATTTAAAAGTAGCCTGTATGATATACTCAGACAGTTTAGTTCTCTGCCTTGGAAGAGCATTAAAAGCAAGTAAAATTTGTCTTTAATTTTTTTTTATGCTCTTCTAGTGGCAAATAAGTTTCTTGATTCCTTGGTAATAAAGGAAGAAGTAATACCTAAAACTTTCTGGTGGCATAACTCTTGAGCTTATTTTAGGTATCTTTTCATCAAATTTTAATTCAAAAATTAATCTATATTATTTGCGCATAATAAAGATAGCTTTCTGTTGAGTTACATTTAGTTCCACTTGTTAGGAAAATGCATTACTGTGAGTCATCAGTAAGCATTTTTACTTTATCACAGAAGTTTTGAGCTCAATCTGATATTAACATGGCACCAGCATCTGTATTAGCTAATGAATGCTTAACGCTAAACTAGAAAAAGGAAATAAAAATGTAAGAAATAATATTTCATACTTAACAAACAGATTGCTATCACAGATGCATTTTACAGGTAATCTCCGACCTCTAGTTATCAGCTTCTAGGCGGGTTTTGTATCATTGATCATAACCCTTTGGATCTAGTGACAACCAGTTTTCCACCCGCCTCCGTATCTCACAAGTATATATATGTCTCTGGCTTGGCTACAAGGATACTGTAGGATACTGTGCTGAAAGCTTTTCAAAGCGCTATGTCTGGTGCTCTCTTCCTGTCCACAGAGCCAGCCATCTTTCAAAAAAAGGCAGTTAGATTAGCTATGTACAGTTTGCGTTTGGTAAGTCATGCTGGTTGTATCCAGTCATGATTTTATCGTGCTTGAAAGTGATTTTCTCCTAGTCTTGCTCCATAACCTTCCAGGGAGAGAAGTTGAGGTGACTCAACCTGGGAATTCTGTAAATCCCTTTTGCCCATGAGTGTGATGGCTGTTTTTTTCCAGTTATCAGGAACCTCCTGTTTGCTGTGACCTCTCAATGCTGATAGCAAATGATCTCACAGTGCTGTTTTTAATTTTATATTTTTTTTTAGTATTTATTTTTTCACGTCCCACTAACAGGCAAAATATTATTCAAAAGAATGCAGAAAGGAGACTGGTTTTGCTTATTCAGACAAAACATATAATTGGTAGTGCACTCTAGTGCATATGACAGAGAGCTTCAACAACGATTTTCTAGTTCACCAACTATTGCTTTCAAAAAGTGAAACATTAGTATGGCATTAAATTAGAAGGCCACTTTTAATTTTAAATTTAAGCTAAAAAAAGAAAAAGAAATGCATTAATAAATATGAATTAAGTCTTTAAAAAGCCTCTGTTCTTCCCTACATTCTCTCAAAAGAACCTCTCCCCCGCCCCCCAACAAACAATATCAGGTGCAGTATTCCAAAGAGAAAAATACATGACACTTATTCTCCCCTATGGTGTGCAGACTAGATATAGAGATCACATGAAATAAATGCTTATATTAAACTATTAACACATTTTAACTTGATTACTTCCTTATCTCCTCTTTTTCTCATAGAATGAGTGAAAGTACACTTTAACTTGGTAAACTTGAACTTAAATAGGAGGAGTGGTGGTTTGCTTTACCTTCTTTTGATATATTTAATGAATATCTACTCTGTGTCAGAAATTTATATAAATAAACAAAAATCTGTTACTAGAATGGTTACGTACATATTTATTTTGGTAAAATTTTCTGGACAGGCTAACAGCAAGCGTATTTCTGTTTTATTACTGCTTAAAAGTTTCAGTTGGTATGTGTAGGATGTATGTATTAGGTTAAACTTATATTACGCGTTAACTATGCTACCTGGGACTTTGTTTTGATTAGTTCATTTAGGACCTAAGTTCATGGCGATGTTTGTAAACTCTCCATTGCTCCCAGTGGCTTTTAAATCAGAGTATATATTTCATTGTTTGTTCTAACCAAGAATTTCATGGAAATATTAAACATTCTAAACTGTAAAGAATATTTTGGAGTATATTTACACTAACATCTCTTAGTTTGAACCCAAAGAATACTAAATAAAGTATCTATAAGAGATTTAATGAAAACTTATTTATTAAAAATCTTAATAGTATTATTTTTAATTCAATTTAGCTCCAAGTCAGGAAAGATCCTGAAGGAGCCATAGGTGAATGTTGTTTGGGTCGGTAGAGAGGGGGAACTTGTTCCTAGTCCTTTTCCAATTTTAGTTTTCTGTCTTTTCAATATGCCAACTCTTGCTGGTTAGTAAACATACCAGCTGAGTATGATGGTTTCCACCACTATTTATAGATCTGCGTTTTCAAAAGCAGGATCCAGCAAGTCTCATCCCTCTGTGTATCCATTAGGTCTGTGCTAGCATTTGATAAATAATTACACCATGTTGTAAAGAGGTAGACAGGTGTTTTAGTCATCTGTGAATCATAAACCTGAACCTATATACCAAGCTCTTTCTTGATTTTACTCCCAATCTTTTCTACTGGATTATGGTTCCTTAGAGCAAACATGTCAATATAAATCAGAAATATCCTGTTTTCTGCAACCTGTGAATTAGAAATGCTGTGTGTAGACCTGCTGTTCTGATAAAACAGTCTGTAAGCACTTCATTCATTAAATATGCCAATCTCTCAGCCTGAACTCTTCTTGCTTCTAATGTGTGCTTAATCAGTAATGAATTAATTCCAACTCAATCTATATAAATTGGAAGGATTTTTCTGTTGTCTATACAAGCTAGATACCATGGCATACTTCTCAGTGGGGTGCAAAATGTGTAGTTCCTGTATGACATTTCCAGTGTTGCAGGGACAGTTGCAGGTAGGTTTTAATAAATTACTCTGACTGAAATATTTGTGGGATAGTTGTGTTTTACTGTCACTTTACCCTGAAGTGTAGAACTAATACACCTAATCTTCTTATTAACTGTTGAAATTAGTTAATAATAGGGAATATCTTTTTAGTTTCTTACTTTGATAAAGAAAGAAAATAATAAATATATCGGCACTTAAGCAATTATTTGTGTTAATACTCAACCAGATTAGATTTGTGAGTTAATACTGCATTGAGAAGGGGATATCATCTAGCTTGCCATGTGATTGTTTCAAGCTGTCTGCAGCCTTAGGCAGACATCCTATACATGCCACATTTAGAAGGTTAGCTCTGTATCTGGAATAATGCTTAGAGCCTCAGGCTCAAATTTGACTATGTTTTGCTTGATATCTACTATTGCAAGGATATAAAGCAACTGTAAACCTGTTGAACCAACTTGTTAATCCCAGTTTATAGCTGTTCTGGACGTCTAGAATGATGTGAAGTAGTGGGAGTAAGGGAAAAAATCTGGCCCTCAGTTCTGTTTGTAAAAGAAAGTTTGGATTTTCAAAATTTTGTCGAAATCTAAAAATAATCTGCAATTATGTGACATTTTACATGCTTGCATAGTGAAATTATACAGAAGACCCTGCTTGCACTTTGCTTCGAAAATATTCAGCAGGTGCACAATCCACTCTCCCTTTATACACACATACAGAGATCTCTTTCCGTGTCATAAACCCTTGAAAACTATAACCCATAGTGTAGGTCATGTAATCTTTTCTAGTTTAAATGATTGAATATCAATAGCAAGGATGGACTGAGGAAAGGAACTCTGTTGATTAACAAAAGTATGCATTTGCATGACTAAATATTGGCTTCAATTTAAGAAGAATATTTTGGGAAAGTCTATACTGACTTAAAAGCATACTCCAGTGGGGTTCATTCTAAAAAATGGTAATATGCCAATCTATTATAGTTATGTGCTAGGGTGATAGAGAGATTCTTTATCTGAATAAAGAAGCGTTTTCGGTTCATTATGACAGATTTTTCAATAGAATGCAGCTTCTGAAGTCCCTGTAACTAGATCTATTTTTAGCTCTTATTTTTCATATTGCCAAATAAGAGGAGATTCTAAAAGGAAGTAACTTACTAAGTGGAATAAAAGCAAAGGGAAAAAACAAGTCAGCATTGAAGGTCAGTGTCTTGAGGTCACTTCCAACCTTAATGATTCTATTCTATTCTATTCAGAATACTGTGCGAGGAATATAGTTTAATATTCTGATGCTTTTTATGTCATAGATTTGGTGTTTCTTATTTCTAATAAAAATAGCAGAAAAGTTAATCATTAAACCATAACTTACTCTTGAGGGGTTCTGGGAGATTAGTTCTTCATTCTTGCAGGTATAATGGCAAAATAAATGCGACATCTTGAGTTGGAAGTGGATGAGAATGTTTCTGCAGGCAGTGTGTTTTGGTTTTAAGTGTGTGCAGTTCCCCTCAACCAACCTTAAACTCTTTCAAGCAATCAAAATATATTTTCACGATTGATGTATTGACCCATTCCTAGGTAATTCGATTTTTCCACCTGAACATTAAGACTCATTAATCACTCATGCTCACTGAAGTCAACAGGACTGTAAGTCAGAATTTTGAAAGAGAACTTACGGAATTATGTATTCTAACAAAACTAAGCTTGGAGAAGTCTTGGAGGCCTTGCTATTACTTGGAAAATTCCAAGGGGAAAGTGAGAATCTGACTTGTCTAATTCCAACTAGGTTCTCTCTACAGCCAGTTGGAAATCGTGATGATTAATCCCAGGTACCTTGGATACCTATTTTAGCCTAGACTTGCATCACATTAACTCTGCGTTTCATGAATAATTGCTGCACATATACTAATAATGGAAGGTCTTTCAGAGACACGTGGCTTGTATTCAAGATGCTGTATTTTTAATGCAAGTGTATGCATAGCTGAAGGATTTCTGGTTGTGGATTCTTTAAATAACAGCAGTAAAACTATGTATGAGAGAGAACCTGTCTTATAAACAGTATCCGTATTTCTGCCATTAAGGATATAGACTATTTCAAAATGCTTATCTAACTTTATTGCAATTCTTATCCTCAAGAGCTGTTGAAAACTTATCTAGAACTCATAGAAGTTTAGAAGGCAAAAAATCCACCCTCTTTTTTTTTTCTACGAAGGAAGAAATTATATTAACTAGACTCTGGTTTTGATAATCATCAGTTGAAGAAGGCAAAATGCCGTACCAGTGAGAGATCAGTTTGGCCTATTACCCTATAGAGTAGATTCATTAAATCAAAGCAAGTATTAACTGCCAAGAATATTTCTAGGTGGTTTAAGCCAATACCCATTGTTCACTGAGATGAAAACCTCCATTTGGAATGATGGGTACTTTCACAAATACAATCAAATATAGGCAGAGCTTTTAAAATCTGTGTTTCACTTTTTTCCTGGATGGGAGGGGTGTTGGTATATTGCTTTACCCTGACTGTATAATACAGTATTTTGAGTTTCAATGTACAGACTGTGGGAATGTTATTCTTACGTTAACAGCATACAATGCAATTATTTTTTTTAAATACTCTGAATGTAATATTCACTTCCAAGGGAATTTCGCTGTTATTTGGCATCAATTAACTTGACATAAAAGTAATTTGTTACAATTCCCATGTAAAGCAGAAATATTTATCTTAAGTGGCAAATTACGCTTAGCTCTTTTGATTTTATGTTGATGTAATTTTATTCCACTGTAATTAATTTAACAGTAATTAATGTCCAGATTAGCATTTCAATGCTAATACATTGACATTGGGAATTGCTAGGATTTTCCTTTTGCACAATTTAGTTGGCACATGTAGTAGGGAATCAGAGAGCACTCTTTGTCTCATCCGAAAGCTGATGGAACTGCCTTTCTGTCATGCTCTGTGTTCCTGAATACCATAGTGGATGGGATTCTCCATGGCAGCATTAATATGTTTTAGAATAGGTGTGAAAGCATCCAGTATTACTCCAGCCTCATCACTGTAGTATCAGTATTCTTTAGAACTGCCCAGAGCAATGGGACTGGCTTCTCTGCAATGTAGAGGTGTCTCTTTGAATGAAACTGTGTGATCGTTTGCCAATACCCTTCAAAAACACAGTGTTCAGTGAAGTGCATAAGATCAAGTACGTAGTCATTCTGTCTCATTCTTACCACTAAGCATAGTGATTCTACGGCAAGATTTTTATTCTTGAAGGAAACATTTTCATAGGCTTGTCCAACTAAAAAACAGCCATGTGTTGACTTATACTACTGTAGAGACTAGAAATTTCATGAAGAAACTATGTTTGTTATCAACCATGAAAATCCTCTGTTCAACTTGTGTTGTGTTATGGACTATGATATACAAAATGTATAAATAGTACAGTCATAAATATGCATAAACTCAATTCAGGAAAATGTTATTGGAAGCCTATTCTAGTTTTGCACCTTCAAGTGGTGAAATCACTATCAATGACCTTTGCAAAAACAAACTGGAAATAGTGTTGATATGGTCATAACTGTGCAAGAAGGTAATTCACATTTTCTTACAATATGCTAGTTCTGTGCTTCTAAGAAATTATTTTCATTTTTTATTTTCTTTCACTATAATGCAAGTGCAGGCCACAGCAGATGGAAGGACCCGGGGTGTTCACCCAGGGACTCCTGTGTCTGTACAGAAGGGGTTTTATTTATTAGTAAAATAGTTAAAACAGATTCTCCACCTAGGCCCTTTGTTCTATAGCTGCTTGAAGAAGCTGTAGTGCCCAATTATCTCTGTCCTGGTTGTGAATCAGTCCTTTGTCTTGACTGTGAATAGCTTGTGAACATGCTGCTGTTTTGGAGGCTGTGTTGGCTATTCCATGAATGTTTTACGCAGACAAGTTTTTTTTGCCTCTAGATTGTTCACTGCTTGTCCAAGGAATGACTTAGGTTATAGATAAATTCCCTGGGAAATTTACTTCTCAGTGTTTCAATGGATGTGTATTAAGAAAGAACCATATGCAAGCTCACATGTTCCGTGTTCATAATACAGACCTTCTAAAAGGTCCTAATTTATGGAATAAAAAATTACTTTCTGTGCTTACATATGTGGCTGGCTGAAATAACACGAAGTCTGAGGCTAAATGATCGAAGAAAGGTATGATGAGAAAGGAACTCTTTTTCTGAAGGAGGAGGAATTTCCCATTAGTTTCAAATGATCACTTCAGGAATATTTCTTATCTTTCTTATAGTTTAGTCATAGGAATCTTCCTCTAATCTGCATCAACAGACTTCTATTATTCTTTCGTTCTTTGTAGCCATTCAGTGTGTAAGCCTTTCTCTTTTTCAGTAATGTTTCCTGGGTGGTCAATCATTCAGCAGCTACTGGATGGTGCATCTTTCTATTGTCATTAGAAGGGTGACCATCTGACTGCCGTCCTGAGAAACCCACTGACAAGTTGGAGGCAATTACAGAGTCCATGGCAGCTGAAGCGGAGACAACTCAGTTGTGCAGAATTCTTTTTGTATCTCTATATAAACTGAGTTCAGTGGAGGTAGCTAACAGTAGTACAAGGTGGTGGAAATGAAATGGGAGTCAGGCCTTATATCTCTGAGGAAGTAGTAAGAAAACTAGAATTTCCCAGTAAGGCAAATTACAGCAGTTTGGAAGTTATAGACCAAACAATGTTTCTGGGCAAAAAGAAGAATTTTATGAAGAACAGTACAGAGTATGAGAGAGAATAAAAGCCAGTCTTTGTGGAATAAAGATTATCCATTTAAAAGTATTCAGAAGAGAAAGGCCATGTGTTACTTCGGTCTGAAACTGGTTCTACAGAGTAGAAAATTTCAGTCTTAAATAAAACATGTTCCTCCAAAGCATCATCCTAGCACTTGACTCAAATGAGAATTTTTCACTCATCTCTGAACAATGCATTTTTCTTATTTTTATTTTCTTGTACTTTTTCTAAATAATTAGAGCAATTTGAAAAAGAAATGGGTCTTATAGATTACATTTAAATTTTTCATCCTTATTACTCCATTGATGGCAAATTTTGAAATGGACACAGAGACCCAGAATTTGCCATGCTAATTTTTAAAATTAGTTAATTAGTTAAATTTTGGCTTTTTATGTTAGCTAATTTCATAATGTAAGTACACTGAGGCAGTTATTGCTGAGACTACACATATCTTTATTCTCTGTGTTTCAAGGATTTATTCTGATTACTTTGTTCTCTTGATTCACTGTCACTGTATGAACACATGGTTTGAAGATTTCTGAAGGGTATTAGGTGCACAGTGGATGACTTTGTGCTAGTCAGCGATATGCTGGGGTGTTTTCAAATAAAAGCTACTGGTTTAGTTTCCTTTAAAAGAAACCCAATTGCATGCACTGAAAGCACTGTAAAATCTTAAAGTGTTATGTGGAGACATTCAGGAGATCTTTATCTGCTACGTATAGGAGACATTCAGAACTACAGTACTTCTCCAACTCCATAAGATAGGCACAAACTACATGTTTGTTCTTCATATGATATTATGCTGTTAGACCAACAGTCAGCTGTGTATTAGCATGTTCACCTGGAGTGGAACATAGCCCCTAAAGGCTGATGGATAGACCGAGTTGGTGACAAGCACCCTTGTGCTTTGCCCTCATTACCAAGAGCTCACATTTGTCTGTTAGTGGTGTTTAGTAGAGCTGGCTGTGCCCCACCAGGTACTACTGCCGGCAACTTCCTTGGTGGCTCAACTGCTGCATAAGAATAATTTCTTACGAAATCGTAAGTACTGGTGTACAGTAGTAGAATGAATCCAGCGCTTCAGGGCTATGCACATCCCACGAGTTTGTTCTACTGTGATACAAATCATGCTGCTCAAAGGGTTAATTATTCATTGTTATTCCCAGTCCTCCTGTCAGGTACTGCACAAGCATTGGAAGAGACACTCCTCCCAGCCTGGAGGATATAAAAGTGATTTCAATGAAATTTCAAAACCAGCAGCAAAACCAAGAAATAAATTCAAGACTGTATCGTTTCTGATTGCTGCCTTAATAGCTATTCTGTCCAGACTTTCCCTGCAGTGCTGTATTTCATCTAATTCAGTTATAAAGCTGATATGTAAAGATTTTTTGACAACCAGATGTTTTGTCAGCCTCTGCAGCAGTGGAGCTGTGGTATGCATCCATGAGACTCTTCTGCCTTGAAAGTAGTGTTGTGTCATGTGCTAATGATATCTTTTGCACTTGCTAGACATTTGAGGATGAAGTAGCTTTATCTTTGTTCAGTGTAATATACTGCATTAAGAAGTGAACAGCCCATGCAAGCTATCATTCTGTGATAACTTGAAAGCGATGACCTACAGTAAGCTAAATTGTATACCTAACCAAATGCTAGACTTGCTAAATGGACCTTTATTTACCTTGAAATGGGTTCTGTTTGAAACACAGGCTATTTCAGGTAACAGGCATTTAACCTTCTGTATGCTTTGTTTTGATCTTTTTGTACAAAATCAAGTGTTGCACTTTACTGTGAGAGGTGAGACAGTGCGACATAGTTGGTGTGATACTGTAAATAGAAAATATAGAAAACAGATTTTAAAAATAAAATTAATTTAGCAGAACACATTTGAGTTACTCTGAAATAAGTAGGACAAGTCAGCAAACACTGGGAAGTTTACCATGAAAATTTGATTCAGATCACATGGATAATTCATACTTTACATTCCTTCTCCTAAGTTCTAGATAAAAGTCATGCTAAAATTCTAATCAGAACTACCATAAATTGCCAAATTCTGTTTCCTCCTACTAGAAATAGCTTTATGTTTCTGTGCACCTTATTCTTTACCTGTAACTATCTTTCTAAAAGTTTGTTTTCTAAAGTGCTGAAAACTCCTGTGTACTGCCCAGCTGTTGTTTTGTTGCTCTGGCTGTGGTGTTTTTTTCGTTTGGTTTGTTAGGTGTTTTGTTTTGGTGTTTTGGGATTGGGTTTTTTTGTTTGGCACCTTTCACTGTTCTGGCACCTTTCACTGTTCTCACCCCTTAAAAATACCAGTTTAATAAATAAATTTCAAGTCCTCTGTCCTCGTTAAGGCTCTCACATCTTCCTTAGGGTTCTGTCCAAAGTGCTTTGAAGTCAGTGGGAACTGCCCTATTTTCCTCAGAGGAAATTTTTGGAAGAGTCACTAGACTTCAGTATGCTCCATATAACTAGAGACTCTTGGTGTCTTGAGAAGTAGGTTTGGTCTCTGCTTTAGAATACTTACTTGAATTTGAATGAAGTGAATTTATGCTCCTTAAAGTTGTATAAATTACTTAATGTGTTTCCATCTTCACAGACATGATTTGTTATAAAAAGAAAAAAGTTTTGGCTTTTATAATGTCATGTATGAACGTATGGCACAAAGTGCTGTGTTAGTATTATTTTGAATGACTGAGTAATTGTCCTAAATAAGCTTCTGTAAAAATACTGTTCTGCCCACTGCAACAGGATGTTTTGTAAATTAAATATATATTTTTAGCAAACTATTTCAGAAATATTTTAAACAGTTGTAAACTGTTTTTACAGCTGTGGGTTTTTTCATATACCTTTAATCTGTAGATTTAGGCACTTTTCCTACATCAAGTTGCATATATCAGAGAGACAGGAATTATTACAGTTAAAAACGAGCAGAGGAGAAATCTATGGTCATCTGTATGTTAAAAAGAAACTCTGACCATGTCCAGTAGCTCTAGCACATCTTGAAACACAAGCATGTGTGGCGTTGTCCTTTCAGATGCTGCACAAATGTGTGTAGTGAGCAGTACTCCCATTGCAACCCTGTCCAGGGCGTGCAGTCACGAGACAGCTGCCTTTGGTGTATAGCACTTGTGTAACAGAGCACACTGCACACTCTCAGCAGGGTGTCTGTGTGAGATGGGTCGCTACTGGTCTCCTCACTACTTGGTCAATGGGGATCTCTATCGCCTGTGTATTGGAAGTATAGAAGAAATTAATAAGAAAGGATGCTTTTAGCATTCAGCAATGGTAACCTTCTCCCGGTGCTGAGAACTTTGTTTTATAGATGATGTATAATACAGATGTAATGTGTCTCCATACTCCTCATTAGGTATATGTCTCTCTCTTAGTAGTTGCTTTGTGTCTGAAATTGTCTAGCTGAAATTTATGTCCATACTTATGTCCAAATTATTTATGTCCATATTTCTAAGAATCTTACAGCAGCAAAATATTAGTTCTTGTGGTGTTTGTTTGGATGCTCTTTTACAGCAATGTTTACATTTATTCAGTTTTTTCTTTATACCTGAAACTGTATGATAGAATTGCATTATATTGTTACTAGGAAGTAAAGAAATTTACAAATTCCATGTTTTAGAATCAAAGTTGTTCTTATCTTTAAGCTAAAAAAGACACCTTAATGAACCGTAGTATTTTCTGTGAAATATCTTGGACAATTACAATCTTAAACAACCAGACAATTTATTTCGCAGATGACATTATATCTGCAAATAGCAGTTCCCCTTCCTTGTAATTTCAACATTGTGTACGCTGACCTAGTTGCCAACTAGTATGTTGAGTTGAATGCAGTTTCTGCCCTTCAAATACCTTCAGTCTTTGAGATAAAATTCATCATGCAGCTTTACATCATATAATGACTTCCTAAAATGCTCAAAGTGAGGAGAAAAGGTTCCTTGATGTGTTTAAAAAAAACAACCCCTAAAAAATAAAAAACATTCAGCAGAATGGATTTTTTTCCCCATTCTCTAAGCAAGAATAAGTTAAGTGAGTCAAACTCATCCTAACTTCAGAATCAATCCAGAAAACGTGCAGCACATTCAGTAAAAAACCCAGACGTATCTGTAAAAACACCTGGAAAATGAAAATTTGGTTTATTAAGTATTATCATTTCCCTTGCAACATTTTTTCAGTGTCGCCTTTTGAGTAAATTCCTATTGTGTGGCATGATTTATAAAGTATTCATTATCTTCCTTTTCACAATTCTTTAAAGTTTGTTCTATAGCTGTGCACTATTAACCTAACTCTTCTTTGTTTATTCCTTTCAATTATGTTTTATGCTGTAGAAGAAATAATTTTTTAGGGTTCCTGATAATTTTTTTTTAAATACACAATATAGGATTTCTGTTAGTACTTT
Organism: Psophia crepitans; assembly: GCA_013399095.1. NCBI lineage: Eukaryota > Metazoa > Chordata > Aves > Gruiformes > Psophiidae > Psophia > Psophia crepitans. Next base: position 355,101 of record VWZZ01007029.1, on the reverse strand, counting down.
TTAAAACCGTTTTATAGCCTATACAGTGTTCAGATTAATTTAGCTTTTTCAGCAATACCATTTTTTAAAAAACTTTCTTGTAATTTTACTTAATAAATACATCTTTTTTACCTTATTTAATGGAGAGGTCTTTGGAAAATGTCATTCAAGTTCTAGGATTTCCATAGAAAGTTAATTTTGCTGGGATCTGTTATATTAATCTGTAGAGTTGACTTTGCAGTCACAATCTATAAGGTACAAAGCTCTAAACGTAAAACACTTCTTTAACAACACTTGGCAGTAAAAGGTCAGTTTGTTAGCTGCATGTAGGTGTCCAGAGTATTGTGCATTGATGGCTCAGTTTCCAAAGCACCATCCATCTCCTATACTTGAAATATTATATATTGATTATGGGATTAAGTTAAAGCCAATTTATATTTCATTCTCTGAGAGAAGAAGGGAGTGGCAATTTTCTCAGAGGAAGTCAATCCCTGTCAAGGTTACACAGCAAGACTTAACCAAAGAAGAGCTGAGCTTTATGGAGAAGACCTGCTTCTGCAGACAGTTACTTCAGTACAATTGCACCCTGGAGAACTGTATGCTAGACTGAAACTATTGGGGGGGGGAAGAAATATCATTTATCTTCTCATGGGCTACCTGGGTTATCCACTTACTAAAAGCTGTTTCTGAAATGCACATTCTAACTCAGTAAAACTTCAGGCACAACCCAATCTTAGAGTATACCTGAAAAATAGAATAGTATGTTTTATGGTATACTGTATATCAGGTTTGTTTAATGCTATAATCAAGCCAACAACAAGCTCATATACAAAAAGTGAGCTGAGAAAAAAGGACCAGAACTAACAAAGACTAAGCATGTATTCTTGGCTTGGCTTGACCAGTTAGCAGATCTTCCTCTCTGTTGGCTTCTGCTTTAGTAAACTCATCTGAAGAAAGCTCTTACTTACGATAGTGGTTTTGATGCTGATGATATTGTCATCACTTATCTGTCAGTTTTAGTAGTCACAGTTGCTACCTTGATCTCTATTTATGCCTCTATTAGTCTGTTCAGGCTGTCTATCTTTGAAATGTCCTTCTAACTTTTCATTTGAATATGTCATGTGTTTCTGGTTTCCTTTACAGAGATCCATCAAATTGACTTGGGATCGAAGGAGGTACTGCTATAAATTTACGGTCTCTGTTTAAAAAAAACTATTGCTTACTGATAGTAAAATGATGGGTTTTTCCATACCAAATGCAAGTCCTTTAAATATAATGCATATTGTTTGATAGTGACTTCACACAACTGATTTTTGAGAAAAGAAATACTGTAAAAGTTTTGCTGTAAGCATTAAGAAAAAAATAAACCAAAACAGTTACATTTCTGATTCTGCTAATCCACTTAAAAATTGGTAAATGAAAACTTTCACCTTGGCCCTACCTTTGTGTCTTCCCTGACCTTAATAGACTGCTTTTTGAAAGAAATCATGTCACACAAAACATTACAGAAAAAAAAAAAACAGCGGCATTTCCAAGGCTAAAGGTAAAAGGCTATATAACACTTTATTCCATGCTTTTTCCTTAAGTCATTGAATTACAGCTTTTCTGTATATTGTCTGGTATACGTTGTCGTACTAGGAATAATGAAGTAGTGAAGTGATTTTGATTATTCTTTCCCATAAACATCCTGGGAATGGATACTGATTTCAGGTCTCTCAGTATATAAGTCATTAAATAAAGGATGGAAAAATTATCTCTGCTAGTGTGGACTTTGTTGTTTAATTCTGCTCCCATTCAGTTTTGGGAAAGTCTACGTTCTTCAGTTTGAGATGGATTGGTCTTAAAATAGTACTAAGTTTCATGGCTAAGACTCTACTATGTTTCACTGTTAAAATGTAATTTTATAGTGAGACTAGCTTTTCTTTAGATTTCATTGTGAAATACTTTGTCATTCAGTGGGTATACTTCATCACCATCCCATACTTTAAGCCAGCAGCAGAGTTTAAAGTCTATTTTCTCATGTACCACTCACTGGGAGACCCACTGAACAGCATGAGAATATGGTTCTGGTTTTAGGCATTTTTCCCTGTTATTTAAGAGTTGGGCCTGTAGTAGACTCTGGAATATTTTCCACTGTTTGAACATGCCGCTTCTCTCAGTAAAGCCTTTTTAAAATTCTCAGGCTTGCCAACATGTGCGTCTGAAGTATCATACGCCTTTATGGAGACACATCAAAATGAGTATGGATAATTTCAAACTACAGCATGCATTTGCACTAGGAGCCGTATTTTCTGCGTATATATTTTGTAATAATCCAATACCTTTATTGGCAGTACAATGTCTATAAGCGTTGACAAAGCAAAGCATCAACCCTTTAGAGCTAGAAAACTGACAATGAAGTTTTATGTAGAGTGTCCATTTTATACAGCTGCATACTGTCATTTCAGTGGTAAACTGACACTGGGTGACACTTTGTGCACTGCAGTTTCTTCCCAGGTCTACACGGAATTTTACTGCTTTCCAATAATTTTTTATTATAGTGTGAATGTTCTGTGGGATGTTTGGGGGTTTGGGTTTTTATTTTTGTTTTGGTTTTATAGTATTTTCTCCTGTATCATCTCCTTTTGTTCAGACCAAGAGCTGCTTAGAGCTAGATGTTCAGTGAGGGGAAAAGAATGGATTTCAGCCATTTGCCTTATTGAAACCATTCTGATGTAATGCTGCCAAAGGGCTGGCTCTACCTCTCTGTGTGGTTTGGATGATATGAAATTTCAAGATGGGAAACAGTCAAAAAATGTCACTGCAATCTGCAATTGGTGTTAAACATGTAAGGTGCAAGTACTTCTTAGGTTGTTTCCTGATCAAGGATCTCTTTTTCCTTCTTTTTTTCAGACTTTAGCATAATGTGGCCCTGTCCTAGGTGCTATGATAATATAACTTAATTTTTGTAGCAAACGTGTCATGAAGTGCAGTTTGCAAACTAGTTTGGAGGAAGATTATGGCTAGTTACAGGTATAAGTCTTTATTTAGAGTCTCTGTTCTTTTTAGGCTATTATTTAGACAAGTAAATTGCACTGAGATTCACCAAATCTGGGAGTTCAACTCCTGTTGGCAACTCTGAAAATCACTTAGATTTAAATATCTGTAATCACAGACAGTTTTGAATGACAATGCATTTTCTTTCTTCCTGAGTAATTTTCAATAATTGCTGAATTCAAAATATCCTTAGGTTACCTAGTCTTTCTATTGCTTGATTATTCTATCTGCAGTATTTATAATTGGACAAGCATAATCATAACTAAGCATAATTCCTCACTGGGGAAGGAAATGATAAAAACAAGATTGGTCACGAAGCTGATCAGCCGAAGAGGAATGCTGCCAGAGCAGCAAATCTGGGGCTTAGCATTTCAGAGTTCATTCTGGTTCTCATCAGTCTGTGCAGAGTTGAATGACAGGTGGTGGTACCTATGGTTTCAAATTAGAATGTTCTGTGAATCCTGTTCTCTGGAAGTCTGCATTTGTGTTACTTTGCTTAGTATTTTTCCAAAATACAGATATATTTTGGGGGTGAAACATGAAATATATAGTATGTTCTTAGTTGTTCTACATTTCCATCATGCTTTATAACAATATGAAATGGATTTATTTTTCATCTCTAATTTTTACCTACTTGGAATCTCTTCTTCACATATAAGCCAGTTTTCCAAATTAAGGTTGAAAAAACCCAATTATTCTCAAATAGACATATTGCACTGTCTTATGGTCTATGGCATGACATTTTTGCCAGGTACAGAATGAACGGGTTGCATTTGGAGCTCACTGTGAAGTGAGGGTGCTTGGCTTCTGGAAACTGTTCATTACTTTCTTTTGAAACAGGCTCTTGATTGCTGACACTTTCTCCTATGAAAGTTCAGACAATTCCTTTCCTAAGCCAAAGCATTCCTCTCCTTTCATGCTTACTGGTGTCAATCTGTTGTGGATTTGTGTGGCAAGGTTTTGGTAGCAGGGGGGCCACAGGAGTGGCAGCTTCTGCAGAAAGCTGCTAGAAGTTTCCCCTGTGTCTGACAGAGCCAATGCCAACTGGCTCCAATGGACCAAGGGCCAGCCCACCAACAGCAGTGGTAGTGCCTCTGGAATAACATATTTAAGAAGAAACGAATACAAGCGCAGGAGCTTTTGCAGACAGAGAGAGGAGTGAGAAGATGTAAGAAAGTCTGCAGACACCAAGATCAGCAAAGAAGGAGGTGGAGGAGATGTTCCAGGCGCTGGAGCAGAGATTCCCCAGCAGCCTGTGGTGAAGACCATAGTGAGACAGGCTGTCCCCCTGCAGCCCATGGAGGAGGGGTGATGGGGTGTAGAGATTCCACCTGCAGCCCGTGGAGAACCCCACACCAGAGCAGGTGAGACACCTGAAGGAGGCCGTGACCATGTGGGAAGCCCACGCTGGAGCAAGCTCCTGGCAGGACCTGTGGATCCTTGGAGAGAGGAACCCATGCCAGAGCAGGTTTGCTGGCAGGGATTATGACCCTATGGGGGACCCACACTGGAGCAGTCTGCTCCTGAAGATCTGCACCCTGTGGAAGAGCCCCATGGGAGCAGTTCATGAAGAACTGTAGCCCGTGGGAAGGACTCACGTTGGACAAGTTTGTGGAAGACTGTCTCCCGTGAGAGGGACCCCACGTTGGGGCAGGGGAGGAATCCTCCCCCTGAGGCAGAAGGAGCGGCCGAAACAATGTGTGACCAACTGACTGTAACCCCCATTCCCTGTGCTGCTGGGGGGAGCAGGGAGAGATCGGGAGTGAAGTTAAGAAGGGAGGGGTGGCAGGAGATGTTTTAAGATTTGGTTTTATTTCTCACTGCTCTGCTCTATGTTTGGTTGGTAATAAATTAGATGGATTCCTCTCTAAGTCTGGTCTGTTTTGCCTGGGACAGTAATTGGTGACCAGCCTTTCCCCATCCTTATCTCGACCTACGAGCCATTCGTTACATTTTCCTCCCCTGCCTAGTTAAGGAGAGGGAGCGATAGAGTGGCTTTGGTGGGCACCTGGACTCCAGCCAGGGTTAACTCACCACACACTCTACCACTTATGGCAAATGAACAGTCAGTTTTACTTGACTCTTGGGCAGTTTGGAAAAATTCTCGTCTTTGTTCTTAAAACTAAACAGGTAAATTGAATATTGCAGAATGCAGTTATGGTTTGGCACTTCATGGAGACTTCCCGCATACTGCAATAGAATAATTTAATCAGAGAATAATTAAAGTTGGAAGGTGTCCGTGGCACTCACCTGGTCCAACTTCAAAACTGGATCAGGTTAGCGGAGCTCTGCTTATCTGTGTTCTGAATATCTCAAAAGTTGGTGACTCCGTGTCTGTAAGCAAATATTCATGGGAACAGAGTAAGACCAATGTGAGCATGACTCCCTAGTTCTATGTAGAAACGCCCAGCCTACCTGATTCTACAAGCTGCCTGTAAAATATTATTGGAGACAGCATGACACATAACACCTTATTGGTCTGAGAGGACTGTTTCGAACCAGATCATGTGTGGATATTTGATTCCTACCCCTTCATACTGGGATGGCTGGACAGATGTGTAGCAGGATAACTCCATAGTCTTAGACTGCTGTTTTTCACAGCTGATATTTGCTTTACCAAGAATTCACATCTGTCCCAGCAGAGCTGTCTGATAATGGTACAACCTCAGCGTGGGAGTGTGACAATGAGACTGTTCAAGAGCCATATAGCCTCAGCTGCCTTGCAGTCAAAAGATCTGTTTCTAAAGAAGGTCAGGGATTAATTTTGAATTTATAGGATGCTGTTTGAAATCATGAGCTTCAGTGTAGTATGGAGTTATCACTGACAGTTATAACAGGAAGTTTTTGCTATTGTTTATACAGGTGGTTATTGCCCAAATATTGATCTCCATTTTCTAAAGTTTGAATCTAGCTTACTGGTCTAGGTCAGGGATCTCAAGGTTACAAGAACAGATTTTTGGCTGTATAATATTTAAATTGAGAAGCTTGTGCATGTTTATGTAATTGATTAAAGGTGTATCTGCTTTAAATGGAAATAAAAACATGTAGTATAATGTTTCAGCCTCATTAAAAGCAATTAGAAATTTCTATTAATTTGCTTCTAGGTTTTTTTCAAGGATTTTTATCTGTAATGCTGGAGTAAAGCACAATCCTGAGGAATAAAATCCAGTTTCTAGGTTTTTACCTTTGGGATAAAGGAAAGTTATAAAACAAAGCTAATGATAATCAAAGGTAGGACTTTGTTAGTATTAAAAAGGGAGGAGACATTTACTGAGAAGCAAGGACCATAATCATGAAAAGGCAAGCTCTTTCCAACTCCCGTGAGCTTTAGAGCCAGCCTGCTTTTCCATATAAAGAGTGCACGTTATGTGCTGACAAGGATTTCAGGAATACACTTTGAATGAAATCCTAAGCCACCTTTCTCCAAAAAACATTAAGCACAAGGTATTAAGAAAATACGTTTTTAAAAAGGAAAAACCCTTTGAAGACAGGTATATCTCAATGGAAATTAGGTCCATAATGACCTGGAAAAGGATTAGCAATTATTTGTAGATCTGAAGGTGTGTGTAATGTTGTTACCAGAAATGATTTTGTAGATCGAAAACTCTTTTGAAATATGAATATGAGAAAAGACAAAATTAAAATGCGGTTCAGGTATATTTTTGGTTTTGCACCTGTCATATTTTGAGCCACCCTGCAGCAATATATAAATATATAGGGTGAAATAGTTCATGAGAGAATGTTTGTGAATTTTAATGACAGCTTCAGGGTTTTCATGACCTATCAGCTCTGGAAATAACACTACTGGTTTGTAAAAATGTTCAGTAAAACTCCTACGACAATAATAATGGTGAGCTATCTGTAGAAAGAGACAATTGATTAAAGACATATGAAATGTTAAGCACTGACCTTGGTAAAACTAAGGCTCTTGGCCTCAGATCAAAAGATTTGCAGTGATTCAAAGCAATAACTGTTGGACAAATATAGTTTATTTTACAGCTGTAATTTGAAAACAGCATGTGGCAGATTGGTGTAATTTATGCCAAAGTGTATTTTTATTGCATAACTCATTACTCTTTCCAGTGGGAGCCAAGAACATAACCTGCATAGGTACTACTGAAAATCACTGTATTTATGCCAAAGTAGTTTCCTGCCAGTCATCTTAGGTACATAAGTAGCTTTGAAACTGTAACCCATTAGATACTATTGTCTTGTGACCAGAAAAAAAGCTATTTGCTTTTGGAGGGTGAATGCCTAATGACAAAAAAGAATGAGAAGGCTGGAAATTCTCTTAGGAGAGAATTTCCTCCCAGATAAGCTCACAGCTCACGAATTGAGTGAGGTTTTTGTGATTGTTGGTGTTACNCCAGCAGAATAGAGCTGTCCATTTTGAAAGAAAAGATTTGACATGGAAGACAATGATTTTCATGTATTTTTTGTTGGAAAAGTGCTTGTCTTCTGAGAAATAACTGATGCCAAGAGTATTTTGAAGTCTTAGATTGCTACTGGCATTAGGTAAAAGTGTGAAATGGATGACCCTGCACTTCTGGATCAATGACAAGATGTCAAATGGCTACCACACAATGATGCTGACTCTTTAACATTCTCATCCATATTCTTTTCTGCAGAAGGAGAAATCTCTCAATCAACTTTTGTATTGGGCCTTATAAATCCTTCAGAGTTGTCCTTACTTTGTGTGACTTGAAAATTAACCAGCACAGTGAAAGGAGAATTTTGCTCTGAAGCAAATAAAGTTGGTCTTGAATTGAGCTGAAGAATCAGACATTTTCTTTGCCAGTCACTAAAATTCTTAGGTCGTAGACTAGAAAAGAGTCCCATGGCTAAATATATAACTTTTCTTAGTAATCAGAGGTGTAAAAAAGGACTTTGCTGATCAGAGATGTAACAAATATTTTTGTAATATATTGTCCACTGCTGTCAACAAGCAGCTGCAGCTCATCTGCAGCATGTTTTCAAACGAAATCCAGTCAATTACTGTAGATAGATTTATTGTGAATATCTAAAATATTCAGCAAAATATTGTTCTCTCAGATGAATGAGCAGACTTCAGAAGACAGAGGTTGTAGTCATATGGAATTAAAAATCCCCAAACTGAAGGTGATTAAGGTTATGCTCTGGGCAGCATTTTCTTGTTAAATTTACTCTTTTGACACATTATGAAACGCAGTGAAGACAACAGAGAATTGGAGAGTTTAAATAAATCTACAGTTCAAGATCAAGTTTATTGAAGCCTTAGAAGTACCAATTTGTGTACACAATACAGAATTTAAAACATAAATACAGAATTTGATATTCCGATACTGTTGGTTTAAATAGGAACAATAAAATCACAGACTAATGAAACTGAATTTTTGTTGATCAAACGAAACAATTTTGGTTTGTTTACTTTCAAATTTCTTTCATTCTGTCTTGTGCTTGAAGTTCATAAGTGTTTAGCATGTTCCTCAAATTTAAATAAGTACATATGAACTCTTCTGTAATCCTGAAAAGTGAAATGAATAAGAATTTATGTCCAGAGAAGGGCAATGAAGCTGGTGAAGGGTCTGGAGTACAAGTCTTATGAGGAGCAGCTGAGAGAACTGGGACCATTTAGTCTGGAGAAGAGGAGGCTCAGGGGAGACCTTATTGCCCTCTACAACTTCCTGAAAGGAAGTTGTGGTGAGGTGGGGCTTGCCCTCTTCTCGCAGATAACCAGCGACAGGACAAGGGGGAATGGCTGCAGGTTGTGCCAGGGGAGGTTTAGATTGGAGATGAGGAGAAATTTCTTCTTTGGAAAGGGTGGTCGGGCATTGGAACAGGTTGCCCAGGGAGGTGGTGGAGTCACCGTCCCTGGGAGTGTTTAAGGAAAGGTTAGACGTGGTACTTGGGGACATGGTTTAGTGGGTAATAGGTGGGGGGGGACGACGGTTGGACTAGATGATCCTTGAGGTCTCTTCCAACCTTAGTGGTTGTATTCTATTCTAAATGCTGATGAGAACAGTGAAGTTAGATGGTTTATATAGTTGCATTTTGCTGATTGATCTGCTCCGGTCTTCATCCTTAGAGGCATCTCCTTTTGCACAATAGTAGCTCTTCTCTCTGAAGCTCTAACATCAATAGATTACTTAGTGATGGAAATAGGTTAGTTATCATCTGATTGATTCATGTTGCAAAACTTGTGGTAATCAAATTAATCAGAGAAGACATGGATGCCAGAGGTAACTAATATTATCTCGTATGTCGTGAATGAAGGAGTAATCTTAGGGCAAGGCTAAAAGATAACATTCTGAAAGTCATTTAATAACAGAGTTTGGGGAGGTGTGTGTTAGTCGTACCACAGCTGTACCACTGCCATTAAACATACCAGCACGGAACAATGCAGATTTTCAAGCTTTCCTCTTTGGCATGTGTCATCTGTGCTCTTTAGTTATTTGCCTTTCTTCAAATATACTGAAAATGTCCTTTCCAGTACTCGGTGTATTTTCTAAAAAAATTATGTAGTTATATCTTTCAAAGATTCCTTTTTTTTTCCAGTTCATACTTTGTTGTCTAGAGTCTAGTCAAATATTCTGAGTTGTTAAGACTTAGTTTTTTTATTTTCTTTCTGTTATCATTCGTCTTTACAAGGCAGAGAGTTCTCACTGTTGTGGCCCTAAGCTAAGTCTAATACAGATACTGCATGTGGAAATCTGTTGTAACTAAGAACCTGAAGGAATAAACCCAGAAGCCTTGAGCCCTTAATTTTGTGATGCCATGTAGTGTATATATCGTTCCTACCGCCGGTTAACAAAACAGTTCTATGATGCCTGAGACTTGAGGAATGTTTACTCATTTTAGTTCTTTCCCCCCACCTTGGAGCTTCTCATTCTTAGCAGCTTCTCAGCACAGCATCAGCTGAATTCTCGACAAAACTGAAGTGCAAGTTATATGGGTTTAAGTGTTCTTGATGGTAAAGTTCTGTGAGCCTCGTTGTTCTCTTCAGATGCTGCAAAATCAATTCAGTATCAACATGTACAATTCACTGAAGCGGACTGCTTCGATATACTCCAGAAAGTATATTTTCTCAGTCTCATTTCTTTTCTGTGAAAGGCCTGTCTAGCTGTAGGCATTTTTCATATCTTTTCAATGGAATTGCATTCATCAATGATGCAAGATCAAGAAATCAATATCTAAGTGTGCAGCTGAGCTAAATATTGTAAATTATCCATTAAGTTGTACCAATATCCATTTCAACAAAAAGAAAAAGATATCTTTGAACAAAAATTAATTTTGTCTTTTACCCAGTTTCTAACTTTGCATCTTTAGTCAGACCATAATAAAAGCTTGAAAAGCCTTTATTCCCAACATTGAGAAGAGGAAAAGTAGTATTTTTCTCAATCTACTCTAATTTGCTGGATAATATCCAACAGTGAAAATGGTTTGAACATTTTATTACTGATGTTTTGGTTGGGGAATCTGTACCTGCCCTTCAATGTTTTTATAGTGTGTGGCAAAACAAATCTACAGAGTTACTTTTATATTAGTAAATGAAGTATGGATGAATCTGATCCTGTATATGCTATTGAGTTGGAGTGACAGATCACAGGATATTTGCAACTTTCACTGAAAACAGGCACTTTACTGGGAGTTTAGTACAAATATTTAGGCTTAATGTACTTTTAAATATAGCTTTTTCTCCCTGCTGTCTGCCAAAGGTATAGCTAAATAAAAACTAATTTCTTGTATGAAAAAAGAATACTTAAGAGAGTATTTAACTTAATAATTTCTTTAACTTGTTATTTTAAAGAGTAACCTCTATATGTTCATTACATAGTCATCCTACTTCAGATTCAAGATAGGTGTCTTATCCCATTTCTTATTTTTTATGTCTTCAACAACTGCACAAAATTTTGTCACTAATTTTCAAGACCATTTTTATGCCATGGACCTGAATAGCATGACATTTCTCTGAAACGCTCAATGCCATTAGCTCATTAGGCTCGTTTATTCAGGGAAAAGTATTTAGTAGCATTAATCTGGAAGGAGAATGGCATACAGAATGCATGAATATGTAGAGACAAGAGGAGATAGACATTTTTTCTGTTTTCCTATAAGTATACTTCCTCATACAACTAAGAATGACTAAAATGAAATAAAGGGAACATTTTATTAAGCTGAAAACAAAGGTAGTGAAGCCTTTTAAGTAAGTTCCAAGAAAAATGGAAAAATAATACTGGAAAACAGTGAAAATGATAAGACCAAGGATTGCTTTAAAGAAAGAGTGGCTAGGAGATTAAGGCAGAAGAGAGACCGTCTATGCAGAATGCAGACAATTTCAAGAAAAAGCGATTAAATTCTGGAGCCTAATTTTCTATAGTATTGGCTAAAACAAAAAAATACATTTTGGTAATTTTAATATATAAAATTGTATCTGGAAAACACATGTATTAATAGTCTGTAAAAATACTGATGGTTATAGTCTGTTAGGTGTCCCAAGTTTTTCAGATGTTCTGGAGCAGTTTCAGGAAGTGGAATAAATACAAAGTATTTCTTGTTTTGGAGTCAGGATCTAGCCCCTATTAAATTGTATGTACGTAATCAAAAATATTCCGTCTCTTTAGGGTGTTGAAATATCATTAGAGAAATGAATATCCACCTCTCCTCTTGAGGATTAAAGTCTCCCATCAAAGAAAAGTCAACTTACCTTGATGATCTGTTTGGGAAAAGTTGTAGAAACTGTTCATGTAGACCTACCAGATGATGATCTTCCCTGAGTAGCTTCTGATCAATGCAAAGCTTTTTTTTTTTTTTTTTTGACTGCTTCTTTAGGGAAACCTACCCATCTGATAGTGGGGTTCTTGAAGGGCACAAGGTTTGGCTAACTGAGTAAGCTAAAGTCTTCTGAAAATGAGTTAACAGAGTTCTATAGGCTCAGTGAAATAGCAATACTGAGTAGCATTAAGTAGAACATGGAAATTGTATATGTTCCAGGTCTTCAATGTTTTCTAGAGTAAGAATATATACATCTTGAAGATCAGCAAGTATGTGAAAAGAAATAAGAAAATAGTATTTGTGATTCCATTGATGCCAGTGGGTGTCAACAGTAAAAGATACTGTGAAAGGAACTGAAGAAAACAAATTAAATTCATTTAAAGTTTCAGAGAAGTACCAGTGACTGAAATATGTTTCACTTTCATTGTTTTCTAAAGAGTTAGGAGATAAAAAATTACAAAGGTTTGGTGCAGAAAAATAGTATGTACATGATTTACAAGACAAAATGGAATAAACAGTTCTGCAAAATCCAAGAGTATCAGGCAGTACCTCGGGCCAGATTCTCAAACAAGTGAAAACGAATGACTGCAGGGGGAAAAAAAGTCACACCAGTAAATTCAGTTCAGTGCAACTCAGCCAGCTTCAATGGCACTGTTGCAGCATGTTTCAGGTCATAAGGTGGATATACGGTAGAAATAACCAAGGAAAAGTGTTTTGGGTTTTTTTTTTTCTTTTTTGTTTTCCTCAACTCATTTAATTGTGCATGTTACTGTGAAGATCAACAAACAGGATTTTGAATCAGGAGTGTTATTCTAAGTCTGGTAACTTATAATCATTATTTTTGAGTGGGTGGCCAAAATGTGGTGCAGTCAGAAAGTAAAGTCTGTCCTGTATAGAGGATTCTTTCCCTGTTTAGTTTTCCCTGGCTGACAAACTGCTGTGTCCCATAGCCCCCACAGTCTGATAGCTGCCCTTGTAAGCTGGTGCAGCTTGCACCTTCTTCCTCCACTGATGCACCTGGGCCTGGTTCTACAGTGGAGATGTACCACGCAGCTTTTGAAATAATGACTCTTCGCAGAGCTCCTTGAGACCTGTGAGAATTGTTGGCTTTTTCCTTTCCAACTTCTGTTTTTTGTTGCTCTGAAAACTGTTCATCCATCAGTGTTTCCTGTTTTTTTGTAAAATTAGAAATAACCTCCTGCCTCCATCTCTGTGTGGCTGGAGGATTAATTAACGTTCATTATTCGTGTGCGGTGGCGGTGCCTCTGCCAACCCAACACTGACCTCTAGTGAGTAAAGTCTTGCTGTGCAAGTTCAGCATGCATCTCAAGACTCTTGGGAGATCAGAGGTTGGCAGAGGAGGGAAAAAAGGAAAGCTGCTAACAGCCTACCTAACAGCACCTAATTCTGCCATCAGACTGTTAGAAATCTTTGCGTTTCAATGCATGCACTGTTCAACTTAAATTGATTAAGTGTGTATAGTTTAGCTTTTTTTTGTTAATGTTGCCTTGAACTGTTTCTCTATTTGCCGTTACCCACTCAACAACTATAATAGAAGCACAATGCATGTTTTGGTTAATTAGCATCTTCTCTGTGAGCATGGTAGTGTGTTGGTGTACTTGCACTGCCTGCCTTTTAAATTATGTGGACAGCAGGAGACTGAAGCAGCATTTAAGGCACTTGTTCAGGGTCACATTATAGTCGAGATTGCTCAGTTCTCACTCTCCTCAAAGATAGCCTGTGCTTGTTTCTTTCTGAAAATGTAGGGATATTTGGGTAATTGAAAATATAATGCAGACTTCTGTCCAAGGGGGTATGTTCAGAGATCTTGAAATTCATTTCACATAAACTGATGAAGATTAGTAGTAATCTCAAATAATAAATTTTAATTAACATGATGTTAATCCTAAAATTAATTTTACTTATTGAGAGGTTTTATTTGAACCAAAAATGTATCCATTAAGGCCCCAAATTTACATAATTTAAAAGCAATACTGCAGGCCATTTGTAATAACTCTAGATTGCATTTTCACCAAGAAGTGACCCAGTAAATACATGCATACTAACACTTTGTTTTAATCTATCTATATTGTAAAGCACAAAGAAATTCTTCTAGAAAAACAGAGCGCGCAGATGCGTTTGCTTTGTCAGATGCATGCCTCATTTTAAGGTCTCTCTTTCTGAGTTTCTAAATAGTCCTAGACCATGCAGCAAGAAGCACAAGGCAGAGATGCCCACTATGCATCAGAAATTGTTTATTAATTTTTCCTATCAAAGAAAAAAGCCTGAGAAGTTATCAACGGCCATTCTGAGAAGGCGTTGTTGTACAATGGTTTCTGTTACTGTGAAGGAAAACATTTTTGCAAGCCAAAATAATTTCCTTCTCATTATTGGAAAATGTATTTTGATTGGTAAACTTTGTTTAGAAAGTCCTTTGCATATATAATGCTTTATGTTGTCTTTGCTATGGCTTTGAATATATATTCTATTTTCCTGATCTGTATAAAATGGATAAAAGCTGAAGTGATAGTAAATGCTTCTATTAAATGATTTTATTTTTTTTTCTTATAATGTGAAAGCCAGCTGGTCACTGTATTTCTAAACAGACTGTTTAAGTCAGCAGAAAAAGAAGACGAACTGTCCTAGAGCTGACAGTATAAAAACCATCAAAACAAAACTGAAATACTTGCCCTGTTCTGATTAATGCTCTATTCCAATCAGAACATTACTGCTGATCAGTTTAAATCACATCAATGGCAGAAGGAGCGAATACCTTCAGTCCGTACATCGAGCTTAACCTCCACCCATGTTACAAATTTAGTTTGGATTCACCTGACCTACAGTCATTTTTCATGAGTACTTTCACTGTCGAATCATAGATATGTGCTAGTCACAAATTGGAATGGGGAAATATGTCTTCAAGGAAGATCATGGTTGTAAGACATTTTAGCTTCTAAGACAACTAATTAAGCCTCCAAAGTACTTTCTGTCTTGTTCTAAATAACTGCTGAGGAAGAGAACCGTTGGGAATGAGCTCCATGAGTCATTCTAGCACCTGCTTTAATCAGCGTTCATATCTCCATGTGTTCTCCAAACAATTGGGCACTATATAAACCTATTCAGAAGGAGCATAATGAAATGTAGCTTGGTGGTCAAAGGCTTAAGTTACTGTGTATTCAAGATTCACAAGGTCTTTTAGGTCTTCCACTGAAATATTCTTCGCTTACCAATTCTTTAGATGTCAGATGTCCTGATACTTTTTGAAATTGCAAGCAAGAGAGTTGTTTCAGTGTCACACGTCGAGGCATGGTCTCTTCCAGTGCTATATAACCCCTTATGAATCTTTTCATGATTTTAGAGTGGGCTGTTACCTGTTTTGTATATAGCTTTTAAGTACCAAAACCTATTTTCAAATGTAACAAAGGCATTTAGGCACATTGGCAGTTGGCAGAATTTTGGTTAAGTAGCCATGCAATTTTTAAAGCGGGCTTATGGTGTTTTAATTTGCCAAGACACTTGGTAATATCACTCATTAACTCACCTTCTAGGTGGTATCTTGAAAACAGCTTGCCTTGGTATCTCTAAGCTGTCTTATATTTTTTGTGTTTGTGTCATTTGAACTTTCTAATAATGTACTATTGAATTATTTTTTTTTAATTTTGTTTCAGGTATATGATAAGGTCAATTTAAACTAAGTTAAAATATAAATATAGTAGGTCAAGTCCTTAGCTGTCTGATTAGTATACCTCTATGAGAACCAGTGACACTTTGCCAGCTTACACTGTGGGGCGGATATCTGGGCAAGGTTAGTGAACTGATCTTCTTGATTGCCCCTTAATCCTCCTATCTTTCCATTTACAAATTTTATTTTCTAAAGGTATTTATAGTGTATGTGCTTATATAATAGCATTTCTCAAAAGCCCCGCTATAAATAGTCTAGCTACTTCAACCATCTTTGTTTCCAGCATAAACCCTAATTCAATCTCTGTAAAACTGACTTCTAGAAACACTAGTTCATGGAAGCATATAAATACAAATCTGGGCAAGTCCTTTTATTCCGTACTGCTCACCAGGCAATAAGGTAACAGAAGAAAGTCTTGTGGTCACCTAGCTGGAAAAAGACTTTCTTTAGAATAATACCACAGGTGTAACAATATACTGTGATTGCATTGTAAAAGTGATCTTAAAAATGCTTTTTTATTTAAGGCTCATTTTGGTAGGAGAATCAGTCACTTTGATCATGCTTTTGCTGTTCTTAATTCCTAAATGTACATGGAAAGCATGGAAAGTTTATCATGAGTGTATTTGATACGCAGAAACACTAAACACTAGATGATTACAGATTTAGTTTCGTCTGTGTACAAAGGCGACGTAAGTACTGGCTATCTTAACCGGCCATGCTCCTGCTCTTAAAAAAAAAAAAGTTTTGAAAGAAAGGAAGGAAAATTAATGACAAATTCGACATTTTTTTTGTTTGTTTTTTAATAGAGTATTTTCTAGAAATCTAAAATAATGATTATTGAACAGTAGCATTGTACAGTTTAAATCCTCCTAAAGATGAAGGTCAACACGGGATTCTTAGATTTAAAAAAAGACAGATTAAATATTCTGAACATAAAATGCAGTTGATAATGAAATCCGCAAATGGAAACCTTTTCTATGTCGTGTAATGGTAACACATGACATTTTGCTGTCCATATAACCTTTAGCTTTTCTGTCAATATTATTGTGCTGCACCGATTTCAGAAAAGGCACTTAACTGTCAGAATGAAAGACGTTTTAATATTAAAGCAATTATTATCCCTTTATGATGTAGCAATATAATAGGCTTTTAATGTATTGAATCAAACACTATCTGCTTCAATAACTGTGTTGCCAAAACTATGATGTATAATTTATTAAGAAAGGAAGAAAATTTTATGTCAGGAATGTAAACTAAGCACTACAACACACATTTGTTGCAAAGAGGCACAGATATTCAGCAAATTATGACTGAAGGGTCCAAGTATTAGCATCAACCTGAGGCTTGCTGCTTACTTTAAGATGAAAGTAAACTGAACTTTTAGATTTATAAAAAATAGTTGGTCAAGCAGCAGCAGCAGAAGCTGCATACTAGTGATGCAGAAGTATTATTTAAGAGACATTCTGTTCAACAGTCTTATAGGACTGTCCCACTTGAAAAAAGAACTTGTGATGTAATTTCCAAATGCAAGGCGTGATCTCTGTGTAATTAAACAAAATTTTTCAAGATTCAATCCTTCTGTCTTGTAGCTTTCCTTTTTTATCTTTGTTTATGCTTGCAACTGTGTATTGTGCAGCTTGTCTGATCTGTTTTAAAAGTTTTATTGAATATGTGATTAACAGCAAGAACAAAATAGTTTCTTTCCATTTTAGATGCCTTTTAAGAAATCTTTCTTCTGTGTGTCTAACATCTCAGTCAAATTCTGAAAGTATAGTAATACAAGATATTATTTTAAGGACTGATTGCAGTGATTCAAGGAATCAAGTTTTAATGACCATATATTTGTACAGAGCAAACTTCAGCTTTGCTATAAAAGTAACATCATGGCATCTTGTGTACATTAAGCTATCATGATGGAACAGAATTATTCTTGAGAATAAAGGTCCAGACTCTTCAATTACCTGAATCCTGGGTGTTGCAGAGAAGCCAGAGCAATTTCTGCCTCTTGTTTTCAGTCCCATTTAACGAAATAGAATAGTAAGGCATTACATTTAATAAATACACATTTTGTATTGATTTTCAGTATTGAAGAGAATACTTAACAAATGATCAAGCAGATTTTAGAGTACCATGCCAAAAGCAAGGATGAATTCAAAACAGAAGGCTCTCTCTTGCTGTGTGCTCTGATATCAGTGAGAGAGAATTGTGTGAAAAGCAGGGGAAAGAAATCGCTTCAAGGATTTGTACTAACTTTCAATTAGGGTCATTTTTATTACACTGCAGGATAAAGCTACAGTAACCATTGTTAACTTCACCTCATATTCCTGCTGTTTATTGGAACTGAATGGGTAGCAAACAGTTTACAAAGACATGAGAATAAGTTCTGCTTTTGTCATCTAAGCTGTGTGGATACAGGAATTTGCTGGGGCAGATCATCTTGAAAACAAACCTGTATGATACAACATCTGAGAAGTCTGCACTGTAATGTACTAGAGAAACAACTGAGCTAGTGTTCAATGAGTTTCTAATGAGAAATAGTCTAGCTGTGGCAGGATGGTAAATTACCCTCACAAAGAGCTGGGCTATTAGAAATAGGTTTCTACTATCAAACGCAACCATTGATTATTTGTGCTGTGCAGATGGGCAGGAGACCTTGGTGATACATCTGAGCTTGAGTCAGGACTCATGGCAACTTGAATGAAGACTGCTTCAGGGCAACCTTAAAGTCCAGATTTTCTGAGCCAGAGCTTCTAGATTTATCTAAAATTTCCTGTACTAGGTCACTACAATAAACATCTTGCTGAAAGCTTAGTCCCTTCCGAGGTTGTTTTAGCTAGGTTTGAAAAGTATCATTTTGATTCAGCTATTTATAAAATGGGTGCAAGTAGCTATCTTGTGAAGCAGTTTGGAAGATTAGTAAAGTGCTTATGAGAGGTTCTTCAGTGCTCATTAAGTCCCAATTATTCACCCCTGTCATTAACAACTTCTTTGTAGAAACTGACCTTCCTTGCTTCTGAGACTTGGTTCTGAGTGTCTGATCCCACTGGCCTTGACTGTAATTCATGTACCAATTCAAATGTGTGAAATTCATTTTCAAACTAAACTGGCAGCTGCAGTTCAACTCTGCAAAAACAGATGGTGCAAGGGCAAAAAGGTAAAAGCAATTTTCTAGGATTTAGCCACTAGATTGGCTAAAAATGTTTATTGCCAGTGAGCTGATTTCAGAAAGTTTATTCTTTCTACTTAATAATGAGAGCTGTTTTGGGAGATTTAGTACAATCAAGCATGTTTGAATTGACAGAACACTGAATATACCTCACACTAGAACAATAATAAAACAGATCTTCTATATGCAATTAAAAATATTAAATGGCAGCATTTCAGAAGATGGACAAATAGCGCTTTCATAAACCTGTTAGTTACAATGCAAATGGAATCTAAACCTGTGTAACAGATCGGTCCTACTAATGTCTTTTACTGTTTCCTGAAGGAACATCATCTTTGAAAATCAGATAAGAACACTTGCATTAAATTTCATTATTGCAAGTCGCTGTGATAGCATCTGCAATGACACAGTTAATGCTGGCCTTTTAACTTTACAGTGGTCATGAAATGTAGTTGTCTTACATGTGCATGTACTCTCTCCAGTACACTGGACAGACCTTGCTCTTAACCTGGATAAATACTGTTGCTTCTACTCTGTAAAAGTAGAAGCTTCACTATGAATAATCTGCAATAAGCAATTCAGTTTTATCTCTGTGAACAATTTTTATAATTGCCCTTGATTAATTTATATACATCCTGATAAAATGTTTCGATAATCCCTGCAGTAAGCCTTTAAAACCTTTGAACATCCTCTCTTCGTAAAAGAATACTGCCTAGCTCCTTCCTTCTTCTAATTGACTTCTTTGGCTCTGGAACATGCCCTCTAGAAATTATAGTGCCCTAAACATTCCCTGTCCTTGATAAAACACTAAAATATGAAATGTTAGAAAATGCAGTCTGAAATAGCACGCTTTTCAGAGGAGGAAGGATTTACAACCTCCTTAAGAAGAGGCAGACAGCATAGCTTATAGCACCACAAAGTCCAAGGATTCACAGTAAAACTCTTCCTAAACATGAATAGAAGAGATTCATACTCAGATGATTAAATGATTAGAGGTGAGGAAAGTGTTCCATAGGAAGGGGATTTAAAAGATTGAAAGTGCTTACTTTGAAGAAAAAATGCAGAGGATAAAAAAAAAAAAAGTTACACTGTATAGAAGGTAATTATTGTTATGTACCAGTGATCTGTATTTTCAGAACAGAAGAAAGATTTACTGAACTTTAGAAAGGGACGTGTTTGAAATAATAAATGTAAATACTTGTTCCTTTTTTAAAAATAAGTCTAAGAATAGTTGGTTTTAGGATTGTCATAGACTTACTGAGTGCTAGACATAAGTTAGCGTCAAAGGCCTGCAAGACTGAACTGTGTCATTCACAAATTATTCCATTTTTTTGTTTGTTTTTAACTGTGATGTTCACCCTTAGATTTAAAGATAAAGTCAACCATTTGCTGGCACACTTTTTTTTTTTTCCACTGAAGTGTTAGTTACCATTGGAGGCAAAGTCACAGCAAGTTGTTTTGTTCTGGAAAAATTATAGCTGTGTTCCAAAGATATCCCAGTGGCATCCCTGCCAAGAAACTATGTATCTGTGAATATGCAGCTTGATTGGTTAGCATGTAAAAGGAAAGATGCAAAGTACATATCGCAACCCCTTTTCATCCCAAAATTTTCATTTGTTCCTGTCCTTATGATCCGGGCAGGCTGACTGGTTTTTGTCTGTTTCTTGCTATTTACTATGCACCTCAGACACAAGCACGTGCACAATAAATCACTACAGATGCTTAATGGAAGGTCAGCTGAAGGTAGCACAGTGGGCTTTAACTGCATGATGTACGAGTTTTGGAGATGGCACCTGAGACTTGTATCTAACACAGTCAAAAAAGCAATATCAGTCAGGAAAAAAAAAGGTAAAGAAACTATTTCTATCTGAGAACTATTGCTGGGGTAAACTTGAGCTTTAAACCATTTGCTGTTTCAGTTAGTGTTGTTAAAAAACAAAAACCAACAACCCCCTCCGAACCCCTCCCAAGTAGAATATTATAATTAAAAAGTGCATTTTTTCCAACTTTAAGATGCTTTTAATTTTGATCAGACTAGTAAGGTATTTGCCTTTAACCTCAGACTGGTGATAGAAAATATCATGCCTATTATTAACAAGTTGAAGGAAGATTAAATTAAAATAGTTCTCTAATCTTCACTGTAGTGTTTGGTCCCTCTATAGTCAAATGCAAACCTTTGTGAGAAACACGGGAAACTGCTGTTCAAAAGAAGGCATATTAGTAAGAACTTAAACGACTCAGGCTTTAAAGTAAGTGAATGTATTCAAATAAAAGATGAAATTTAATTAAAGCTGATGTTATTACTAGCTGCTATAATTCCATTTGTTAGCAGGAAAACATTAACAAACTATATATAGCCAGATTGAGCAAATGTTTTATATAATTACTCTACATGCATAGTTAGAGGGTATAATCAGAATGAAACGTTGGAGTGTTGAATTCTACTGCTGAGGAGAAGTGAAGCAAGACAAGACAGCCCTCATCTGCTTCAGAAGCAAAACTTAGGTATCACCATGAGGTGTCGAATGCTGCAGATATTCAGAATATGACTGATGAGGAGCATGTGGTAACACATGCTGCCCTCACCAGCTCTTATGAGCCAATAACTAAAGCTTCCTTAACATGTGTTCATTGCCCCTTGTGGGCAGATCTCTGCTTGATAAATAATTTTTTCCTCTGCTGTTAGTGAAGTAGCATTTAAAAAGGAAAAAAGATATGAAATATCTCTGTTCTAAAGCCTTGTGGCCCTCACCTAAAGGTTGGGACAGAAAGGGGAGTTGTTTTGTGCCAAGGATCTTTGAAAAAAATGATGTCCCAAACTCAATTTCCATCTCTTTGGCAGGGCCACACAAGAGCTCAGGCTTGTACCCAAATGCATTCCTGCCTCTAATGTCGGAGCATGAGGGACTAAATCAGTGACTGGTCTTTCAGCCAAGATGCATGGTGGGGATGTTCAATCACTGCTGCCCACTATTGATCACACTTTCATTACCATGTCTGTCTTGCAAAAATGCTAATTTTGGTGCACACGCACTTGTTTTATTTTTTAATCAATTCACATGAAAATAAGTTTTGAAATAGAAATTTCATATGTTACCAGCATGCTTCCAAGGGTAACAGGTTAGAGACATCCCACTGAAACAGATATATAAAACTTGATTTATTTTTCTCTTAGAAGTTTAAATGCCAGGCTTCATAGCTTGCCAGAGAAACTGGTTAGGCTCTCAAATCCTTGCTGCAGCGTTGGTTTTTAATCAGGTAATCTGATGAGCTTCAAGGCTACATGAACTGTAAACTCTATCAAGTGCTTAAAAATGAATATTATTTGTGAAATCAATTGTGTTACAATAACTGTTACAGGTCTGATTTGAATATCTTTGAAGCTGATAGGATTTGCATATAAATCTATATTCTCAAAGTAATGTGAGAACAGATTTTAGACCTCAAAACATCGTTCAATGAAATTTTGATTTGCACAGTATCTTCTGTATGTTAGGGATGCTGTGAACAATTTGAAACTGAATTTGAATCTATCAAATTAAGCAAACACAATAAAAATATCGATACACTGTGTTCCATATTTGGTAAAGTTTTTATATTAGAGGATGCAAGGTTTTTTTGCTTTCTCTCACAAGTGTGTGGGGTTTTTTTTCGAGAGTCGTCTTAGTCGTTAACACATCAGAGGAGTCAAATATTTCATTCTCGATATATGATTCTTGAAATATTTGCTTTATCCCCTAGGTTTTTGCCCCAGAACTTACTGGTCATGTCACCAAATGTTCTAGCTCTGAACAAAAGGGCGTTATTACATTTGAAAGGTAATCCTGTCCATACAATCCACATAATCCCCACTGTAGAGCTAGAGGCACTCCCTGGGCCTGTAATTACCTCAGGAGTGTGAGACAAAGTCTAACATCAGTGTAAAAATCTTCTAAGTAATAATCCCAAACACTATAATTTAGTATTGCAAATGGTCTTATCCTGCAACATTACTTTCTCCTAGGGGACATTGGACACAGCAGCACTAACGGGGTGGGAGCACCAGCTAGGGCAGCTTTCCTTCAAGCCCAGCTGCACTGGTCTTGTCAGCAGAATTGTTCAACTTCTCTTTGTCCAAGTGGTGCTGGTGACTTTCTTCTGGAGCTGCAAATATCTCTCTCTGCAAATAAACCTTTGCTGTGTGGAGTCTGCAGTACCTTAAAAGACAACATCTCTTTTCTGCTCAATATGGCTCCTTAATAAGTATTTTTTAATAGTGCATTAAGTAATATTTTCTGCAGGTGCCCATTTTTCACATAGTCTGTTATGAGTTGCTTTGCTCAGTATTTTAGATCTTGACTGTAGCTTTCTATTTATAGGTGAATTCTCTGAAGGCATTAGCTGTTTCTAAAGACCTTTTTCACTTTAACACTATTCGTACATTTTACAGAAACACTTTTTTTGTATATATATTTGAAAAGTTGCAGGCTAAAATAAAGAACAGCCAAGAATATTCAAAAACATTCATTATGATGAATGCTTCTCTAAACTGAAAAACAAGATGATACAAGATTTTTATATTTTCTTCTTTCTGTTTTCTAGTCATGTTCCTTTAGATGCAAATTTAAAAAACCTCCGAGGGCTCCTCAGTAGTTAGCCCTTTACCTGTTTTTCTGCCATTATTAACTCTTGCATGCTGGCAGCTCTTGCTTGAGAAATTATCATTAACGTTCACTGTCATTGTTAGGAGACAACTTTAAACTGATGGGAATATTTATCTAACAGTGTGCTAGCACTCTCAGATGAACTATAAATCATCCTAACTGACTCACGCTTTGTCACCCTCTGAAGTCTGACCCTTATTTTATTAATCCACAGGAGAAAATATATTAGAGAGGAGTGGATAAAATGAATAATAAATTACCTGAATAGTCTTTAATAGACATAGCTGTCTGTGGAGAGCAGGGGAAATTTGAACAGTAAAAAATCAGAGACGTTTTGTATATGGAAGCTAAGAAAACAATTCTTTGAAATTATAATGTGAGGTACCATAAATAATATTCCTTAATCTACATAATTATGTAAATTAATGCATGTCCCCACCCAATAATCGATCTGCTCATATCCCCAAATATACAAATTGGTTTTCTGCTGTTAGTTGTTCCATTGCCAGTAGGAAGATAGATTTATGTTCTTTCCCCACCTCTGTGCTCCTGCTTAAAATACTATCCCTCGTAAGTATTGTGCTGTTTGCCACATATACAAAAAAGGAAAAGCCTAGGAAACCCTACTGGCAGAACACTCTGATCCCAGAGAGTTAATGAGAATAATTCTATTAATAAAAGATACAAGAAGAAAGATTGTTACTTTTTTTTTCTTTTTTTGTAAGATACCTGTCCTGACATACATCCTCAATTCCTAAAACACAAAGGAAATTCTATGAAACTGCTGGGTATCTGTAGTTAAAAGACCGAGAAAGATTCCAAAGGGTCCTGGACTAACATCAGAAAATACATCTACACACAAACCATCCTTTGGCTTGCTATATTCAGAGTTGTTCCATGGAAACAAAATGGACGTTGAAATGCAGGGAATTTAGGTTTTGTTTTCCTAATGCCCAGAGTATCCTCCTGTGAAATACCTTCTAAAACCAGCTGTACTGCAACCTTAAGGTAGAAAACAGAAATTTGTTTTGGTGTATGCATGGCCATGACCAAAAAACCCAATCTGTTAATTGAAATTTTATCAGCTGCAGAATTGTAACTGTGTTACTGGAATAAAAAAAAAAAAAAGAAGAAGAAACAAAACAATAAAAAAAAGCCCACTAAAAATAATTTTCAGGATTGTTCTTGTAAGCGAGATTGTGCCAGGTTGGAAAGTATAAACCAATTCTGAATTGAGACTATTCTGACTAAATGTGCATCCGGAGAATTGCAAGTGCACAAGCTTGTCGGTCAAGAAGGTGCTGCCTGTAAATGACTGCAACTAAAGGCTCATTCTTGCCCAGCAGACATGAAATCAGCATGTGTGTCGCTTAGGTCATTGACTAGGCAATGGGAGAGGGATGAATTGGTAAACGTGCCTGCTGGTAGACAAGAGACATGGGAGTGTGAATGCAAGCTGGAGATCTAAACTTGCTCCTTTCAATTAAGTTAGTTGGTTCCTTTCAATTGAGTTAGAGACACATACAATCTGTTAGAATATCTCTGGTGAGAGCATAATATCATAAAGTGCAGTAATTTAATCACTTGCGGTCACCTAAACATACCTAAGTTTATCCCTCAGGCAACTCCATTGTCTTCTCTGGAACTACTCCAGAGAGGAATTAAGCCCTGTGTGAAGAGAAATAATAAATGCCTTATATGTAGGTTTGCTCAAACTGTGTTGATATTAGAACATCTTTGATGTTGAAAAAATGAAGTCAAAATTTTTCATTCAATTTAAGTTGACAGCTATTTATTTATCTGGTTTTTGTCTAGATATTGGACCAGAATAATGCTGTCAACTCTAGGCTTTGTTTTTAGTGTCCAGTACCGAGCTTCTTCCACCCACAGTTGATTGTGGGGAACCTGTTTCGTTCAGTGCTGAAATAGTCCTGTCTCATACTGGTTTTTGGAAAAGCTGTGTCTGTGCAAGCTCCTGCTCCTGCACAGAGAGGGAATCAACACTCCATTGCAGGTTTTTGCCACATCTCCTCCTTTTCATATGAAGAACAGATGCACCTGCAGTGCCCGTAGAGGAGCAGATCTCACCTCTTGGCTTATTCACGTCCTGCCTCCTATCTGTGAGACCTGCCCAGCAGTCATCTCTGTGAGGGATTTTGAATCATGGAGACTTTTGCAGAAAGTAGATCCCCGTTATTTTTCCTGTAGGTAGAGAAAACTTGTACATTAAAATACTACGTATATGGCTATACCTCTTGCCTAGAATCTCAAAATTTGGTGTAATTACAACAGAGCAAACAAACACACAGAAGGATTATAGCAAGTTATTTGCCAGAAGTCATGTAATGAAGCAGTTGCAGAGCTATGGAGCTACATTTGACTGCTGATGCTTCTCATTTACAGACACAATAATCCTCCTGTGGTTCTAAAACCCTGCCGCATACCTAAATGAAGATTCCCAGTGATGTTGTACCATTGACCTGAAGTCTCACAGATGATCGCTCTCACTTTCTGAGGTGCTTAACAGTCAAATTGGGCTTACTCATATAAATGATTCATTTCCCATGTTTCATTTTCATATTCTTATTCTTTAATAATTTCTCAGTTTTTTAAAAAGCAATTTTTATCATCAAAAAGAATTATTTTTAACGGAAAAAGTATTTCAAAATAAATTGTTACTTCTTTGCAGTTCCTATAATCATTAAAGTATTGAATCTAAAATAATTAAAGTATTTATTAAGCTACTCTGCACAATATTATTTGAGTTAGTTAGTAATAGGTCTAAATTTTGTCTAAAAAAAAAGGACAAAGCTGAATTAAATTACTGGTCTTTACCCAATCCAGAATTTGTTTGTGGCTTTTTCCAGGTTAATGAAAAGCACAAAACCAGGTTTTTTCTGCTAAATGTTATGACTTTGTTATTGACTTCATACATTCCTTATTTGTGAGTATCATAAAGAGAAAGGAAGCAGAAAGGTGTGTCCCTGTTGAAGAAACGTGATAGTGCTTTACTTTTACAGGGGCATTATAGTATAACTATTGAAAAGATATTATTGTATTGTTTTATTTCAGAGTTATTGAAGGAACAACATACCACATAATACAGAAGGTTTTGTTTTCTTTTTAGCTTGACTCCATTGTGTTAGATAAAAAATATTTTATCTTGCTAGAATACACAAGTCTAGATTTTCTTGTATGCAAACACATTAAATAATATTATGTTATACAATTAGCTGTTTTAAATTAGTGCAGAATTTGATGTTCCTCCCTGAGTGAAAATGGCAGGCTGGGCAGTAAGAAATTGTTGTGAAATCTAGGTTCTTGTAGCAAAGCAGATTAATATTGCGTTAGCAGGCTCCCGAAAGCCAATTGTCCAGTGAGTTCAGTGCCATTGTACTTACCTGTGTTTCCTTTAAAATCAGAGGTCTCAAAAAAATCAAGGAACTCGACAAAAGGTGGATTCTCTTGCAGCGTTTGAGTCACTTATGGGTCTTTTTTCAGCTGAGAAATCAGCCAGCATTCTGTTGGCATCAGGAGCAGTTGCAAATTCAGCTATGAATGTGAGGCATCTTGCTTTGGAAATTACACCTCATAGTGTGTAAATTGCTTTGAAAATTGAATTATTTGTAGTAATTTTAAAGATTAAAATAAGATCATCTTATCCCTCTTACTGGAGAAGTCTAAATGATATCACACTTTTCCTCAGCTCAGTTCCCAGATTCTGAGAAGGAATCCACAGGATTGCTATTTCAGCCAGTTGTCTGCTTCCTGCTGCTCACAACACCAGTTTGGAGAGTTGTAGAAAACCATACAAAACCAAAAATAAAAATCCAGTGGGGAGAGCAGGGGAGGACATTGGTTTGATACTTGTTCATGCTTTAATGTTGAGTTAAGTTGCCTTTATTTACAGTGCTCACTGGTGTGATCTCTTGACGTTTCTTTGACCAGTGCTGATTTCAGAGTCAGAATTGGAATATGTAGTCTTGAAGTTCATACGTTGCAAGAGTACAAACAGTTGAAACAGTAGCTTCAGAAAACACACACATTTTCAGCTGTAGACAAGATTTCTTATGTCAGTTTTGTGTTTAACTGGGTTTGATTGATGTTTTCATGCTGGATAAAAATAATAATTTATAATAATTATTGTTGTCTTCTGATAAAGATTTGCTTTTGACTGCAAATAGTTTGTATAAATGAGGCTGATTTTGGAAAAAGTGAGGAATTGCCCTAAGTTGTACGATATCAAATCTAGTAAAGAGATTGCTGGAGGAATGGAGCAATGCTGGGTAGGAAGTTGCAACGGCAAGAGCAGCAGTGCAGTAGGAAATATATTTGTTAGCAGCATTATGGTGCTTGGAGACCGTCAGAGGAAATACAAAGTGGTGTATTTGAAAGTAAGCACATCTACTCTGAGGCTGTTCAAGCAGGTTTCTAAATAACTTTTTTTAACCCTACATCTCTTAAAAGGCTCATAGAAGGAGGAGGCTTTTCCTCCTTTTATGAGGAAAGGCTGAGGGAGCTGGGTCTCTTTTCCTTGGAGAAGAGGAGGCTGAGGGGTGACCTTATCAACGTTAAGGGTGAATGTCAGGAAGATGGAGCCAGGCTCTTCTCGGTCTCATTAAGCAATAAGACAAGGGGCAACGAATCCAAGCTGGAGCACAGGAGGTTCTGGGTTAATATAAGGAAAAACTTTTTCACTGTGACAGAGCACTGGAACAGACTGCCCAGAGAGGTTGTGGAGTCTCCTTCTCTGGAGACATTCAAAACTCAACTGGACACGTTCCTGTGTGATGTGCTCTAGGTGGTCCTGCCTTGGCAGGGGGGGTTGGACTAGATCTTTCGAGGTCCCTTCCAACCTCTATGATTCTGTGATTCTGTGATCATGTGTTGACTGAGATAAGCAGGAGTGTCTTCAAACTTCTGAAATGCTACCAAGTCAATAATAAAAATGTTGCTTTATAATAATAATTTTATCACGGGTAATAGGCAGCGAGGGTGAACATCTTAAGATATAGCTACGCCACCAAAACCTATAAAACTCTGACCTTATAGCTGAGATTTTAATAAAAATGAGTAAAACTGTCACAGAGTGCCCCAAGAGCAGAGTAGGAAAGTAGTGGGGTGAACAATTAAACTGGCTTTTTCAACCACCTGTTTAAAATACTTGGGGCAGATATGCCAGCAGGCAATGCAGTGTTTCCAGGGGTCAGCTTTTGGGATCTGCTCCGTTTCATCTAATTTAACAGATAAAACTTTTGATGTGGAAATAGTGGGAAAGTGTCCATTCTCCCAAAGGTATGACATTTTATTTTTGGAAATATGGTATAAATACTTGATAGATTAAATTCAGTTTAGTCAGCGCCCAGAACACTGGTTGGTGGAAACTCGGTGAGATGTTAGACTGCAGCTGTTTTTAACCCTGTTAAAAAGTGGCTCTTTCAAATGGACTTTATAGGTGATGGTACTGGCTGAAAGAATAGCCTCACTGCTTCTGGAAGGTGTTAATGAGCCGTATGAAAATTCAACAACTAGCCTCTGATAGAATGGACTGTGTACGTATAAATTTTATTCAACTTATTACAAATAATTAATCAAATAATAGTTACAGTCTCTTTATGATTCCAAAATGAAGTCAGACAGCAGTATACCAACATTAAGATTACTGACTGTTTAGGATTAAACATTAGATCTGGTTTTGAAAAACAGAGTCAAGGTACAGCATGCCTAGCAGCACTACGAGCAGTGCAACACTCCTGTTTCTGCCTCTTGGATTTCTATTAACTTAAATGGGAAACTTGTAGTCCACGCAGCAGGAGGTCCAGATTGTACTGTAAATGGGACTACATTTTTCAAAGGAGCTGACCACGATAATCGGTCAGGCAAAGTTCCTATGGCACGTTGAGGAAAAGGGAATCTGATTGTGCAACTTTTTCAATTCAGAATTTATTTCTGTTATGTCCAACTAAACTGCATTACTGTGGGAAGGATGTATGTTTTGGAATTGATAAAGGCAATTCCAATTCTTGGTTACAGTATGGCAGGAATGATTCTGCCACTGAGTTTTGAAAGGCAAGGTGCGAACAGATGCTTATGCAGTTGCAACCTGCTAAGTGTGTGTTAAAAACCTACTCTGTATTCATGAAAACACTGAATTGTTAAGCAGAGCAAAAGTAAGTACTGCTGTATATATTGAGATCAACTTCCCAAATTGATTCTGCAAAGAGATAAGGGAAAGGAGCAGTTCATCCATGTCGAAGGTGAAAAATGGAGAAGTTAAATGTACTTATTGCCCCTAAAAGAGAATTTGTTTGACTTGTTCCTGAAAGGGAACCAAGCAAACTGCAGATGTGAACATGGAGATAAAATGAACAGGGCAGAGAGATCAGTAAATCTGAAGATAGTATAATAAAGGCCATTGCAGTCCATCTGAACAATTAAAATCCAGTGATCTGCAGGATGGAGCCTAGACCTTCTGTACCCTTATAAACAGCAGTGCAGCTGCAAGGAACTGAGGTGCAGCCATCTGCTGTATTAGGTATCAAAACTACTGTAGGAGCTACTTGATAAAATAGAATCAAACTGATTCCTGGTTCTCTATTGCAAGGAGTTGCCACATGATAGAGTGTGAGTGAGTACATGTGAGGCAAGGTAGAACTGAACTGATACACTTGTGCTATACGCATCCTCAAGGTAAGTATCTCAGTAGGAGGGAGCATAAATGCATACCGCTCCTCAGGCAGTTACACAGCATTTCCCAGAGACCCCTCCAAACAAACCAGTGGTACGGGCTCTGACAGGGACAGCCATTACAGAAATCATAACCCAGCAGCTGTAAAGCGATAGTGCAACACTGTTACTCTGCACAGTTTGCTGCTTGTGTCTTCCCTACAAGTTTCGCTCTTGGAACTACGCTGCTTTCTTTGTTACACGCTAGGGACAGTACTAAACATATTCAGCATCTCCTTTTGGGAGTGCTGAGCAAATATTTAGCTCTCGTTCATTTGACCCTTCTAGTCGCTGATGGACTGAATGGAGAACCTTTGCGTTTTTTCTTTCCAGTTCTTGAATAAGCCAGTCTTATCTTGAAATATCAACGCACCAAATACTTTACAGTAGGAGGAAAAAATCTTACAAAGAATGTAAGTGTGGCAGCTTCCTAGACCCCAGTTTCCTAATCCTGTTGCTGGGAGTTCTGAGAAGCTCCGTATCCCTTACTGACATTCCTAAATAATGAAAAATACTTGATATTTGCTTCTTGGTATCCACACAATGAGAAAAGACCAAAAGCTTCACAAAAAGCACATGAAACAAAAAGAATCTTACAGAAAGACTGGAGAAAGATAAGTTTCAAATCTCTTATTTATTCCATGTGATCCTTCCATTGTTCTTTTGAAATTTCATCTGATCACTTATCACAGAATATTTTTATGTTAAAAAACCAACCTGTTTTACACATTTCCTATTATCTGTCTTCTAATTTATGTATGTCTTGAAGCCTAATAGTACTGTTACATCTGGAAAAGTTAATTTCCTCCCAAATACTTTTCAGATTACTTAAATGAAGTTCAGTGAGCCTTGGACACATGAATAATTGCAGTAAGATCTTACAGGGATTACAACTGCAACGTAAAGTAAACCATGTATTGGTTAATTCTCTGCTGTGCGGTGGTTGGGGCTGGTCTCGTTGAGCTCTATGTAGTTAAACTGCTTTATTATTTAATTATAGGAAATTCTGTGGATTGTGAGAAGCGTTTTTTCCAAGATAAAGCCAAGACTGACTTTGAACTACAGTAGTTAAATCGCTTCCCTGAGCTAGAGGAAACTGGATATCCACCCTTGTGCCGATGAATATTTATACAAAGTGAAACAGAATCAACAGGAGTGAATGTAATACTTTCCATTTTGGGATATGCTTGGGTGTGCTTTAAGACAAGTACATTCCTATAACATCCAAAGGGAGAAGTTGAAATGTACAGGGCTCCAGATGATCTAAGCTTTGACTCACATACCATGTGACAAGCAGATATATCTCTTTGTGAATCTAGAATTAATGATTTAGAAATTGATATCTCAAGTTTTTAGCTGGAGAACTTAGAAGCCTAAATCCCACTTACCTGAAAAGGAAATTAGGATCCTAGGAGAGAAGTTCCTTGAAAATGGTACTTGCATGTGTAAGCTGCCTTATATTTGCATAGTACTCTATGGGCAAGATAATTTTCCTTGAACTAAATTTATTGTCTAGACATGAGGCTAGAAAAGAGATGCAAAGATGGTGACTTAGAAGGCTGGAGAACTGACAGTATTTAAAGAATTTTTTAAAACTAAATTGGATATACCTCGAACTTAAATTTCTTGAAAATTTATTCAGAATTACAAATCACTGCTGGAGGACATTGAATCTGTTCTGTCAGTACTAACTCCCATAAAACATATAATAAATTGTGAGTGCTTAGGTATTTATTTAGAATAATGTTTGGTTTATCACGCTGAGAAAGGCTATAAGAATGAAATAGAATGCGGACACACATACCTAGCAGTTCAGCAAGCACTGCTATTTGCTATAAAGGAGGATAAAATGAAATGTTGTGACTTCTTATTAAGCTTTACCATCACTTCAAGTGAAGGACATACACTTACTCAGCAGCTCAGGAATTCAGTAGGAGATGGGTAATCAAAGTTCAGTATACACTCCGTATGATAAAGGAAAAGGTTAAAAAGTTATTCTTAGTGGTATTTAAGACTGCTACTTGTACCTTGCCTTTCCCTTTCAAAGCTGAGCAGCTTCACAGCATCTGGAGTGGTGGCAATATAGACTACCCTACTATCAAATAAATAAATAAATCATAAGGGAATTTTTCACTGCATATGGTTTGCCAGAAGAAATTGTCTCAGTCAATGGCCCACAGTTTATTTCAGAAGAATTTGACATGTTGTTAGGTCTAAATGCAGTGAAGTATGACGAAGTTGCTTCATTTCATGAAGCACCAAATGGAGCAGTGGAACATTTTTTTTCAAACCATTAACCAGACAATATCACTAACAATACATTGTCAGAAAACTGGAGTCTGTTTGCTGCTTTTTTTTTTTGGTACAAAGAAAGTCCTCTGTATGTCACAGCCAAG
Source organism: Psophia crepitans (assembly GCA_013399095.1). Lineage (NCBI taxonomy): Eukaryota > Metazoa > Chordata > Aves > Gruiformes > Psophiidae > Psophia > Psophia crepitans. The sequence continues at coordinate 322,722 of VWZZ01007029.1, read as the reverse complement.
GAAACGTTTAGTTAGTAGTTTTTAAATAGACTGAGAATTCCTAGGGCTTGTGCTTTGTGGTGTTACCTTAAGACAATGCTTGTGGCCTGTTACAAGCAGGGCTAACACTGTATTTACTGAGTTACCAGGCTTTGTAAGGTCAGAAGCTTTTATGGCTGGAGTCACAAAACACGGGCAGCCTTGTTAAATCTCAGCCCTTTGTTGAGTCAATGACAAAATTCTCACTTGCACAGAGGAGAAGGGGTGGCTTTCTTTCCTTTGTCCACTCATGGAGGTTAGAAAATGCTCAAGAATTTGAAAATCTGAGTAAAGGAAAGAGGAAGCTGAGCTGAGAGCAACAAGTATAATGAGCTGTGTGTCAGACAAGTCAGTTCTTACAAGGCTCTGAAGAGTTTGTTTTTCTGCTGTTTCATTCTGACCGGGGAAAGTGCATAGCATTGCTGTTAAAACTATCACAAAGACTGAAATGAATGAGGAATAATGATTATTATTTCATATTGAGAACAATAGGGGTTTGGTGTCCTATAGGGATGAACTGCTCAACTGACAATCAACGTATCAATACTTGACTTAATTCTCTACCACTGATTTATTGTGTGGCTTTTTCTATCAGGCATATAATGAATATTTTGATTTTTTCTCTTGTTCTTGGTATTATTTAATTAGATTGAATGGCAGCAAAGATTCATTCTTATTGTGTGTCCACATGGTGCACAGTATCATGGCATCACAAAGTGCCCCTAATAATACAGTAAATAACACGATAAAGATTAATGCTCTAAGCTGTCCAAACCTGCATGTAAGGTGTGAGGAAATTTTAATCAACCCACTTAGGGTTTTTAAATTGCAAATTTTCTGGGAAGAATCTTTGGTGCATCTAGTAGAGCTAAGAAACTCTAGATTAGAGTCAGATTTCTGAAAAAGAGAAAGGCCTCACAATGTGAACTATTCACAATTTAATATGTGAAGTTCTATTTTATTTTCAGGCCTCCAGTGCTTTTTAATCTCATTCTTTTGTTGTTTTTTGGGGGTTTTACTTGTAATTGGATTTTTCCTTGTGTATTGGAATCGTTTATGACTTTCATGTCTCAGAAGTGAAAGAAAAAAAGTCTTTTGATCGATTTTGGAATATTGCAGGTGGGAGACTCTCATCTGGTCTAGTTTGTCATAACTACATTGATGTGAACATATCCAAGTTAAATGATACTGAGAACTCTACTCTGTGTTTCAAAGATAACATTTTCCTGTGAACAAAGGTGTAGATTTGTTGGGGGGAGGGTTTCATAGAGGCCAACCCCTTGTCCCTTTCTCCCAGGTGTGGCACATCTGCTCCCCACCACGCAATATCGCTGCACAGCTCTGCACAATCTCCTTTCTCCGCTGCCTTCATACCTCTCATTCGCATTGTGGCTGCATCTGTCTGATATATTGACAGCACAGAGAAGCTTAGGATATTAGTAATAGCTTTTTGCCATATGATGGTTTTGAAAATCACCTTAGTGTATCTATATTCTGACTACAGACAACTCGGTCAAAGAACAGTCTCTGAGTTCTTTGGGGAGAACTATCACTGTCAAGTTCAGTGCTGGTGGTAAGGTCAGTAAGGATATGGTCTTAAATGACAGTGTCATGAACTTGCCAACTGATTCTTGCCAGCTTGCTGGGGTCCTGGCCAAACCCTTCAGCATGATGGACAGGACAAGTACAGATGAAGTCTTTGCCCTGTTACAGTTAGAGAATGGCTGATGATGAATAGAAATTACTCCAAATACAACGTATTACATTATATTTTATAAGCACAGCTGAGCTGTCTTCAACTTACTTGCAGGCCTGAATAACTTTCCTTTAAATAGGTGTTCTTAACAGACATTCATACTGATGAATGCATTTTTTTTGCCTGCAGGCTCCTGTTCACTAAATATGGAGACTCTGTTTTGATGCTGTTTGTTTTGCTCTGTGGGGGGATATTTATACATTACCTCATTATTTGTGGCAACTTCAGCTTTTGTGCATTTAGTTCTATTGGGTTGTCTGTTTTCATGGTACATGAATTGAACATGTGTTCCTCTCTGTATTTTGCATATAGGAAAAAACCTAGCTTATAGAGGCCATTTCAGGATACATTTACCCAGTTCTAAATCTGAATCACAAAATTTCAAAAGAAATCCCGTTCTCCATTGTTGAAGTAATTCAAGTAAATAAACTCAGAAGAGTAAAGCCCTGCTGTAGGATAACATTTAAGAATTTGTAAAGAAACAGTCATAATTTTATAATACATCTTGAACTCCATTTCATTGAAATAATTCATTGGAAAAATGGTGCACAGTCATACTCAGGAGATTTATTTATAGAAAACCAAATTTAATACAATGCTGAGACTAAAGCCTACCCTCTCTCTTAATCTGGACATGGAATTTCTGTTAACATTTAGAGTTGTGTGTGCAGGAACTGAGGATGTCTGTATCCCTAAGTGCTTAATTGCTGTATTCAAAATCATCCTCCTTCTTACAAAGGATTTAATATTAGAATTGTTGAGAATTATATATGGCTTGACAATAGCAAATAATGCTGGATATTACTTGACCATTATTTAGAAAAGGAAAGTTACACGAGGTGGTTGAATAAATAACAGACAGTGCTTATATATGTAGAATCCCTGTTTGCTTCCTTCCCTGCAGTATTCTCTAAGCTTGCACTATATGGTGTATGCTGTGGAAGAATCAGTTTATCCATGTTTTTTCTATTTTTTCGGGAATTATAGTTTTGAGACTTTCTTGTTATCCTGCAATATTGAAAAGTCAGAAGATAATTCAGGTCAGGAAGGACATTGGGAGATCTCTAGCCCTTGCTCAAAGCAGGGTCAGCTATGGGCTCAGACCTGGTTTCCTGGGGCTATATCCAGACAGATTTGGAAAGTTTCCAAGGTTGAAGACTGCAACAGGATACACAGAAATGTCCAGATGACAGTAATTTCAGTATGATAAATATATGCTCTGACTGCTACAGACCCTGCAGATTACCTGCACCTTTGGAGCCCCACCCTGAAAGGTTCTTACCTGCTTATCTTTACAGGTCTGTTTGACAGTGGTTGGAGTTTACACCAGTCAGTATCTCCTAGGTGCTACAGGTTATCTGAGCAGTGTGAAATACTGACTGCTTAGCTGGATCCTTTCAGCTAATGGCCGAGGATGTGGTTGTACTGAAATGGGAGGAATTAGACATCTTTATTCCCTTTAAAGATCAGATCAATTAGCATGTGGTTAAGCTTTTAAGTCAAGAAGTACATGCAATCGAGCAAAGTGCCAAGTGATTGAATTGATTGGGTTTGGCACTGAAACTGCCAGAAGGAAGTGATGACTTTCTTATGTGCCTGATGAGGGCATGCTATACTTGACAAGCAAATGTCAGTACTATTATAACTACCAAAACAATCCTTACACTGAAGATGTTTATAAAATATATTTACGTTAATGCTAATAACAGTAAAACGAGGATAGAGATGAATACAAACTCCATCTGTAAATGTAAAACAGTAGCTATATAGATTGGCACTAGTGCAGCTATCTTCAGAAATTTTAGTCCTTTCATTAAGGATGCCAGAAGCGGCCTCAGTAGAAATATTTACATTTTTATTTCAAAGCAACATAGTCTCACATTGAAGATGCTTTTATTCCCACTGAAGTGTGAGGAGCAGCAGAAGTTATTTAAACTTGCTTATTTCTAGAAATGAAATACCTGACTTTACTGGAGATATTTTAAGCTCTTATTGGGTAAATTCCAAAGCTAAACATTTCAGTACTGGGTTCTACAAATCTTAGTCTGGATGTCTTCATCCTCTTGCTGATTAACTTGTTTGATCCAAATCTCTATCATCTGTCTCATTTACAGTAATGAGGTTCATGACTGCTTGTGTTACAGGAAGCTAGCAAAACCCTAGTATAGCATCCAGAAAGAAAGTTTGATAGTTAGAAATAACAAAAAATTAAAGGGCCTACTATGTGCTGCATTGGAAAGATGCAGAGCAACGTGACGTTCTGACTGGATTATGAATAGCAGATATTGCAGCACATTATGAGACTGGTCTTTGAAGCAACTATGGGTTCTTTGTTTCGCTTTTTCGTAAGCTAAGGTTTTGCTCTTACGTGTTCATAAAGGAAGCTGCAGTCCACTTGAAAGTGAGCAAAATTATGAAATATGTTTTCTATGAGGGAAGGAAGCAGGAATGTAATCACCAGTACCTGAAACACACATTCTCTGTGTTTCTCAGCAGATGTGTTACAGATTAGAATAGGCAGACATTAGCATTTTTAATGTCTTCTAACAGCATATGACAAATGTGTCATGAATAATTAGATATTACTAACTACTGAACAGTGCTTAATTCACTTACGTGCTGGTACATTTGCCCTTTCTATCTGACAGCTCAAGTTGAGTAAATGCTATCTCTGGCTCTGAACCACCAGCTGCACGGGGCAGAAAGGTCAGTCTTTCACATCACAGAGTGAAAGCTCTTTACACGGAATGGTAATGTGGCTCCTGAGTCTCTCCGATTTGAATGGAACTGCCTGGGTGGTAGTGGTATGAACTGGGACTGGGCTTTGCACTCTGATTAGATGTTGTGCTGACCTGATGGTTTTAATGCAGGTGAGGCGTGAATTAACTTCAATGAAATAAAAAAAGAGTTTCTCAAGATAAAGTTTTAGATCTATAACTATATGTCAAGAAACAACTTCTTAAATATTAAACAACACAATGGCTAGGTCCTCAGCTAATGAAAACTTCCTTGAAGTACAAAATCTCTGCTGTTTTCTGCTACCTGTAGACTTAGTTGACTGCATTGTTCAGAGGAGCGTACTGAACTTCAAATCTTTAGATATACTAAAGCCTACAAACTCTTCTAAAAGTATTCATGGGACTATACTGGATGTGTGTGTGTTTTTAAAGATTTTGGTACATTTGTTGTAAATTTTTAAGCTCAGACTTATGATATTGCTCTGGCTTAGAATATTCTTCACACATACCTCTAAGGCTACACTAGCCAATAAAATCAAATTTGCAGCTAGAATAGAATTGATTACCTTAGCATCCTTTGCCAACGTTGTCAACAATTTACATTTTAGGCAGAAAATAAGGTCACATTAAGGGCCAAGACCCTGCTACAAATGCCACTGAAATCAATGAAAACTTTCACACTGACTGCAGAATACTTAAAGGTCAGGCTCTAAAGTCCAAATTCTCATGCTGGAAAGCTGCCCAGTGCTCAACGTTGGCCACTGAACAAATAGGCATGGAAAGAATTTCACATCCTGTAAGGCTTAGAAGGAGGCAGCATTTTGCTGCAAACAGTGCAAAAAGGGCAGAGGAAGTTTTGTTTTTTTTTTTTATTAAAAAAATAATGATAATAGGTCTATACCATTTTTTAAAACAGCACCTAATTGTTGCAGTGATATTTGGATTCACTATGCTTAAATAAAAGTTATGTTAATTGACTGTTTTATTTCCGTTATTTTTTCACAGAATAGCATAGTTTGTTTTTCTTTTAACAAAAACTTTTAAGCACACACGAAAATACATACACTTGAGTGTATTTGGAAAAAAATACATAGATGGAAACATTACCAAAATGAGCAAACAGCAGTTGGATAAGAAATGGAACAATTAAATATTTCAATGACCCTGTGTGTTTGCTGTGATTAAGGGGAAAACTGGAAAAAAGAGAAACATTTTAGGGGGAAAAAATATGAAAGTATAGATGATTTAGACTGTGTAAAGTCTAAATGTGTAACTCAATCTATGCTGAATTCCACGAGTGAAAATGGAGGCTGTGAAGGAGAAGGAAAAGTAAAAGAGAAAGTGAGATATCAGGGTCTTCCACATGAAGATTACAGTAGAGATTTTGGTGATGTCTTGTCGCATCTTCCACATCTGTGAGAAAGCAATTCATAACCATTCCTAAAGTTAAACTTAATTTAAAGCGCAGTGAAGTTGATGCAGTGTTAGAAAGGTCATTTTTCTTTTATGAAGCTGTCTGTTAAACTTTGCCTTTCTCAGTACATACTATCTAGTCTCTGTCATTGCTTCTTAGCAAAAATACTTTGTGTATATGCTTGAAAGACGCATTTTGACAATAAGATGGGATGGGAGCTCTTTTTTGCATCTAAGCTGAGGAAACAGGAATTAAAGAAGCATTGAAATGTGCTGCGCATTCCGCTGTTGCCATGCAGTGCAACTGTTTCTCTTCAGGGGAGCAGGTACATACTAAGAGAAAACAGTGTCTTTGCTGAACTAAGTTGCTGTTTTGTCATGGGAAGGTGTGACCATGAGGGGAGGAATGAGCTATTGTTCATTCACATCAAGAGAAATATCAGCAAAACAAATGAGCAAGTTACTTGCTTTGTAATTGATGTGAATGCACTTAGCACACATACAGAGATGTATTTATGTTACACAGCACACCTCAGATTGTGCTGATCTTCATCCATAAAAGAGAAATCTTGAGTTTTCTTTCCCATTCATTTGGTGACTGACTCTCAGAAGTATTCTAAAAAATTGGAAAAAATACTTTTTTCTTTTTTTTTTCTTTAAATTTTCTTAAGTCTGTGAGTCATCTACCCACAAGGTTATGTAGTACATATAATTTTTTTTTTATTTGATCTTCAGTGAAAAATGGCAGGTATTGTATTACAAGTTCATTAAGTTGAGAGGCTAAGCGTAAAAACTATTTCATATCTTTTTATATAACAAATAATTACAAAATTTTATCATTGACAGTATCTGATAGGGTAAATTAATTCATAAGATGGTCTTAAAATTACCTACTGTGAATTATGCATATGATGACATTGATGATAAAGCAATGTACCCATTTCACTAAAATGAAACAAACTAAAGGAGTTTTTTTCAGCATCACTCACATGCCTATTAGATTGGTAAACTCTTCAAGACTGCAATTATGTCTACTCTGTTGGTTCAGTTCTGTGGTTGTGATAAATGATGATAAATGATATCTTTACAGTTAAATATTTCATTATTTTATTTCTGTGAATATTCACAGGACTCTGATCCAAAGTGTGGTTGCTCAGTATTTTCATTGCCATTATTATCTGGAATGTAACTTGTAACATACATTTTAACCACACTTGACTCTTAAAAAATATTCTGAAGTTCATCCAGTGACCATTGTGTAGTTTCTGTGCCGTCACTGCTCCTGTTGGACACAGCACCATACGGCTAATGTGTGGGTGATTGTTTCCTCTAGATGCTTCCTAATGGCTCTGTGTCTATAGGCTATTAGTAAGAGTGGTTCAGCTGAAGCTTAAGATCTATTGCCTGTGCTACTTACAGAACTCATAACTGAAAAGATCTCTAATTTCTTTCCAAATAGCAGCTCCTTTTTACTGCTCTGTATGTGTCTGCTAGTCACCTTGCAGTGATGGTTTTCATATCCCTGAAGCTTTTGTAGGGTTTCATTATGATTAGAATTTCCAGAATACTCTGTCTCCTGCAAGGAAGTAACAAATTTAATATTTTCTCTTCACTACATAAAGGTAGTTTTCCTTTTTTGGTTGTGTGAAATGATGAAAGGGCTTTCAGACAGTCTGTGTATTCAGTCTCATAAATTATTTAAATGTATTTGTGTTATTTTACCAGGCAAATACTGGGTTCTTACCATATTTATCATAATATTTTTTTAAAATTTCTGACATCTATTGTAGTATCATTAAAACTTTGCAGCAGTGTTGAAGGAACTCATGCCTGTAGCTAAATGGAAAAGTAATATGGTCATTTTTTTGCATTCACAGCAAGTTTTCTATGCTGTTCACCCCAAGGCTCTTAGTATTGAGTGAAATGCACTCCTTAATCAGACGAGATCTCATTGTAATTGTAAATCTGCAGTCAAAAAACGCCTTAAGAGTACTTGTGATATAACTGTAATATGTTCCAAATTGAACAGTTATAGCTCAATGTTTAGATTAATATGGCGTAGAGAGACTTGATCCATACCTGCAGTGTACAGAACCTCAAACTTGGCAATTGGAATGGGAATATTACTGTGGATTGGTCTTGCAAGTTTTGAAGCTAACCATTTCCTTTGCTCACATATACATTACATGCTATGCACTTAGACAGCCATGCCCATGTATTTAAATAAGGTGGCTATCTCCTAAATGTGTTGGATAAAAATATCTATTTTAAGCCTCCAAAATTAATGTTGCTGAGGATTGAGAAGTTTGGCTTGTCAAGTGACCAAATCACTTAAGTTTCTCATCACAGGGAAACAATCACTGTGGTAAAATGGTCAGTGGAAACTTGAGGAGTGTGTTTGGAATTTGGATGAGATGAGTCTTGAGAAAAGATGGCTGGCTGATAGTTAAGAAAATGTGTCGTCCTCTGTGTTTGAGTACTGCGCAAGGTGGTTTCCTAGTACTCTGGCACTGCTGCGTGTTCAGAATATATTTTTTTAAAAATGAGGTACAGTTTTGTTAATAATTGTTGCATTGTCTTAACAGGAATGTTAAAGTTACTGATACCTACTGAGAACTACCTACATCAAAACTATTTTTAGAGCAAAAAGCCTCCAATTGAATAGAAGGATGAGTATCCCTTGAGAAAAAAAAACAAAAAAACAACAGAGAAAGGGGATAGGAAAATATAAGGAAAAGGAAATTGCCAACGATGGGGGAAGCACTTTGTGAGAGCTAGGGAAAACTAAAAAGAAAATGAGAAAATATAATTCCTCAAATCTTGGCTCAGTGATGCTTTCTGGATGAAAGGATATTGCAGAAATACATCTCCTGCGATTAAAAATACTCCACTAAGAATAAGCATTTGGGGGCACAGTTGGTGCTGCTACATAGTGCTGACTAGATCTTTTCTCCCAAGAATGAGAACTGTAGGCACTGGTTGTTTCCAATAACTTGAAAAAAAAATGCCTTTTGTTTAATTAAATGGAGAAAGCTTCTCAGTTAAGCTTTCTCATTTGATCTGAGCTTTCCTGTGGAAGAACTGACTATTCAAATCACTGTCATTATTCATAATTCTGAATGGTGATCATCTATACTGTCTTGAGCTCACTGTGGTCAGATAATCACAGAAGAACGTAAGTTTGAAACCTCTGGAGGTTTCTACCTTGATATTTCTATTTTTTGTCGTTTGTATTTTTTATTAATTCTTCTTTTGTGAATATATTTCAGATTTCCACATGATGACAGAAAGGTCACATACCTGTAATGATAGCATGTAAGAGCAGTATAGTTTAAAAATGCTTTACTGAGGAACTCTTAAGTCATGCCACATGGTCTAACATCATTGAAGTGGTCTTTATTTCGTGTAAAGCAATTCTACCATGCTTTTCCAGATCCACCCGTGGAAGTTAATGATGTATTCATGAGATTGCATTACACTGCTGTAAATTTCTGTTGTGAATGCAGCAGAAAGTGAACCAACCCTGAGTAATAGAGAGGCACGTTTGCTCACAATCTTGTGCACTCCCAATGAAATGCTGATCTGCTTACTGACCTGTTTCCTACACCCTCTTTTATCTGTAGCCCGGTAGCATTTGCTGTGGGTTACTGTGTGAATTTACTAGTTGTTTCTCTTACAAATGTAGTGGTCAAGCTCTAGCTTCATACTTTTGTCCCCCATTATTTCCCTTTTTACTCTTAAAAGGATTAATGGCACCATTTACACTGTTCATACTTCTGTACTCTGCTTGCTCTGTTATTCCTGTATTTACAATAATTCAACAAGAAAAAATAAAAATCATTGCACAAACACAGACATCCTTCTGACAAATATTATGTGCTTTATATTTATTTATGCCAGCTGAAGTTTTGGACTAATATTTTAAATGTACAAAATATGTGTACGAAGATAACGGAGCAGATTGTGCTCTGTGAAGCTGTATATATATAGCACGGATATCGCTCAAAGAAACTTCCAATTCTCTCTTGCTGAGGACCAACACCAGTGAAAACTAAAAGCCCTTAAATTCAGAAAGTGCTAATCTCTCACTGATCTTGTGGCACAGTGGGATACATACTTTCATCGAGTGTTCTGAATACTGGTAAAATAGTTGGAACTAAGGAAAGCTTCCATATTTTACAGTAAGCCACACAACAAATGCTGCCTTAAAACCTGGGTTAGAGGCAAAGAATAGTCTGTGGAGTAAAAAAAAAAATAATGCTAATTTTGTAGAAAAACCTTTGCTCCACAGAATCCCCAATCATATGTGCTAACTCTGCAGATCAAGAGCCAGTGTGGATGTACACAACCTACAAGATTTCCAGCACAAGGGTAGTTTGGCTGCCAAAGACTGAATCCTAACTAAAATCAGTCACTCCAGTGGCAACATAATTAAGTTGATATGAAGCACTTAACACAGGAAGTCCAGGCCCCATGTTGGCAGCAATAATAGTTCAGTTCCACCACTTAGGAGCTCTAATTTCACATTGTTGTTATGCTTTCAGTCTATTATAGGACAAATCAATTTAATCTACAATCCGCATATAAAACACATCTAAGCACATTAGAACTAGATTTCAAAAATAAAATTTGACTGTATTAAATCTATTTCAATGTGTATGTGCTGTGTTTTCATCCCATAGCACACTGTGGTATACGTTATTTCATGCAGACGTGAGAAGGGACTGTGCACACATTGTAGCATTAAGGTCTGAGGAATTATCTGTCGGTTTGACAGCTTTTCAAAACTTAAGACAGGATAATTCAAATATTAATTGGTTTGCAATGAAGTTGTTTTGAAATCTTCTTCATTCTTAACGAATCTGTAGCACAGCTCTCAAAGGCCTAAGGAAAAGTACTTCGTGGCCTTTTCCTTATCCCCAGAATCTTCACGCATAGATGTATGTCTGCATCAATTGTCTCATCCCCAGACTAATTATCTCATTTGCATATTTCATGCTTTCTGCTTAGAATGCTCCATGGGACAGCCAAGATTTAAATCGTATGCTGTCAGACACAACCAGTTAAGGAGGGGGGGATGCATTTTTATTTTATTAAATATTATTATGAATTGCATGGTACATTTAGTATCAACAGAATACCATATTATGTAGTGCTTCATGTAAAATACTGTGTTAAAGGATTGTTACAAAATGAAACACCCAGAACTTAAAAAAAGAAAATGCAAAAATTCAGGGTTTTGTGCAATCTTCCCTGGTTACCTCTTTGACCTTCTGGTATTAGTCCCCCTGCATTTTGAGAGTCTTGAGTTAATTAACTCTTATTTTTTCCTATTTCATTTAAGGTAGTAGAAAGACTCTCATACCAGTGGCATTTTGCAGATGTCATGCCATAGAGCTAAAAAATTGCTCACAATAGAATGGCACGTAACTGATAAAATAGTGACCTAGTGGACAAGTGAAAAATAAAGCAAGTTCTCATAGCTGCAGGTCAGTCATACCTAATTAAAGATAGCACTTTGGTTGCTTTTGTGGTCTGATGCTTAAGAGGATATTTTAGTGGATGATTGCCTCAATATATAAATTTCAGTGTGAATTTGGGACCCTTGATTGCCACCTAAATACCCAGTACAAGTATCCCCTTAAAAAATAATGACCGCTTATGGTTTCCAGGTAAGGAAGCACATTGCTATTGTGTCCCCTTAAGATTAGGAGTCTTAATACTTTGAGTGGAGATAGGCTGCTTTCTCTCAGAGGTTCCTTCAGGGAATCATGTACTCCTTACTATACTGCAAGGTAGAAACCTTGATAGTCTGCTCAGTGCAGGCTGCGTGACTGTTACACGTTCTGCTTTACAGGTTTCTGTTGAGTGAGTTATTTTACATGCCATGTGCAGAAATGCCATGGTTCACTGACTAATGGCTGCTAGCCCATTTCCTTGTATAGCAAGATTAATTTGCTGTAGGATGAACCAAATAAGCACCCTTGACAGGCAGGATGTGTGTCCTTTCGCTGGCTGAAGCAAATAGTTAGTACTGACCTTTCTGTTCTACTGAAAGGCAGCTTAGTATAGTTCCTTCTTTTAAGGATAGATATTGCTACTCTTCCTCTCCTAAGTACTGCTAAAGAATACCAGGAGACGGTAGGTTCTTTGTGGTTCTTTTCTCTCCTGAACTTTCCTGTTAGTCATTTTATGTTTGATCTTTCTTTATACTTTACCACTGATCCATAAAAAGTAGTTTGACGATAAGAGAACAGAGAAATTTTGGAAGACCACTTGACTACAGACATCATGCAAGGATTGTTGTCTTTAAAAAGCAGACCCTGTCTGAGCAGCTTCTAATAAGGAAATCTCAGATTCACATAAAAGGCTGAGATCTATACGTACAGCTGTGGAATCAATAGGCAGTCCCTGAAACCACTGCACATAAGAGGTCAAATATTATAATGCCTATTTGTCATACAATCATTAAGGTTGGAAGAGACCTCAAGGATCATCTAGTCCAACCGTCCCCCCACCACTCACTAAACCATGCCCTTCAGTACCAGATCCAACCTTTCTTTAAACACCCCCAGGGAGGGTGACTCCACCACTTCCCTGGGTGGAGGAGGTGTCTGCACGTCTGGAAGAAGTATTCTGCTCAAAACAGCATCAGTCCAAATAAGAAATGTAATAAAACCAAAAAACAAATAAATAAACAAAAACCCACAAAAAAAACCCAAAACCAAAGCAACCAAACACCCCTCTAACCCCAAGACAGGAAAGAAAAACATTTGCAGCATGTAGCTCATCAAAATGTTGAGAACTGTTTTCCTTCATGCTTGTCACGACTGTGTAATGCTTTATACTGCACATGATAACAAAGATAACTGCTCTTTAGTGCACTCTTAGATTCAAGGTGTGTGGAATTTAAGTATTTCATATTGTTCATTTATGGTGCCTTCACATACAACAGCTTTTTCACATTAAAAAAAAATGTTGAAACAAAATCACTAAATATTTTACAGCCATAGAAATAGAATCAACGAGTTAGTAAAATCACAAAATCATATTTAATAGCTTAGCTATCGAAATCAGTATGTTCATTCCCTTCCATGTAGGAAGAGCTTATACTGTGCTTATCCTCAACCAACTGAAACTATAAATACCATAAACAAAATCAGCTAATTATAATCTAGGGTGTATTTTCTTTTAACATGTGTAGAGCCTTAATAGCTACAATATGTGTTGCTTCTGGTATTCACTCTATTTCAGTAATTCTACCCAGCAGCCCTGTTTTCTCCATCTACATTTTAACCTAAGAGCTGCCTTATTCAGACTTCTTATGTGCTCAGTAAGTTCTATCAAGAAAGAAACAAGAGTTGCCAGGACCTAATGGCTTTAACTTTAAATGTCCAGTTTAATTGTAGGTCCCTAGACATTTACACTGCTCCATAAGACGTTTTGACAGCTCTAAGAAAAAGGAATTCAACTAGTAATAGCACTGAAAAGGTATCTATTTTTAGGCAAAGTTTTGTTGATTCCAGTATTTGAACCTGTGAAAGGCTGGCTCTGTCCTGATAAATTCCCAACTCTATATTTTAGTTGTTACTTTTCAGTTATAAAATTAATTCTGCTTTCCATTGGGCATTTTACACGTAAGGGAAAACGTGTCTAATAGCCACAGGATTTTAGACATCATTATGTTCAAATCTTAAATGCAAATATTAATGCTTTTTAAATTATCTGATATTTCTTTGTACATTTTGTGAAATATGCTAGGTTTCACTCAGTAGTCCTGGGCATACTGGAAATTACATTCCTGAAACTAAAGGCTTCTAAACAGCAAAGTAATACTTTTTTCTTCAATCAGGGGCTCAACTCCCCAGCTCCTTAATCAGTTCATAGAGTCACAGAATCTTTAAGGTTGGAAAAGACCTCTAGGATTGTCAAGTCGAACCGTCATCCCAACACCACCCTGTCTACTAGGCTGTGTCCCAAAGTGCCGTGTCTACGCATTTTTTAACACCTCCAGGGATGGTGACTCCACCACCTCTCTGGGCAGCCTGTTCCAATGCCTGACTACCCTTTCAGTGAAGAAATTCTTAATACCCAATCTAAACCTCCCCTGGAGAAATTTGCTGTTGTTTCCTCTTGTCCTATTGCTTGTTACTTGGGAGAAGAGACCAACGTTCATCTCACCACAACTTCCTTTCAGGTAGTTGTAGAGGGCAATAAGGTCTCCCCTGAGCCTCCTCTTCTCCAGGCTAAACAACCCCAGTTCCCTCAGCTGCTCCTCAAAAGACTTGTGCTCCAGACCCTTCGCCAGCTTTGTTGCCCTTCTCTGGACACACTCCAGGGCCTCAATGTCTTTCATGTAGTGAGGGGCCCAAAACTGAACATGGGACTTTAGGGACGACCTCACCAGGGCTGAGTACAGGGGGATGATCACTTCCCTTCTCCTTTTGGCTACACTATTTCTCATGCAAGCCAGGATACTGCTGGCCGCCTTGGCCACCTGGGCACACTGGCAGCTCATGTTCAGCTGGCTGTCAACCGGCATCCCCGGGTCCTTGTCATCCAGGCAGCTTTCCAGCCACTCTGCCCCAAGCCTGTAGCACCGCATGGGGTTGTTGTGACCGAAGTTCAGGACCCGGCACTTGGCCTTGTTAAACCTTGTACAGTTGGCCTCGGCCCATTGACTCACCCTGTCCAGATCCCTCTACAGAGCCTTCCTCCCTCCCAACTTAGTGTCATCCACAAACTTACTGAGGACGCACTTGATCCCATCATCCAGATAGTTGATATTAAACAAGACCGGCCCCAAGACTGAGCCCTGGGGAACACTGCTTGTGACTGGCTGCCAACTGGATTTAACTCGACTCACAACTGCTCTCTGGGCTCGGCCTTCCATCCAGTAATTCATTAATTATATTCAGGTACAGTTTCCACTTAAATGAGTGGAAACTCAGTCTAGATGAGGATGTTAAAATGTGGCCTGGCACTCTCTGCCCTTCTCCTGAAGGAAGCAAACACTAAATCCATGTTGTTTCTGAAAAGACAAAATCAAAATTACTTACCACTGGTTTAGCTCTATCTTCTAAGAAGTCAATAGTAAATCTTGTATTGATTTTAATGGGATTAATTAGATCTCTTCCGAAATTCTGAGAACACAGAGAGACCAAAATGAGCACAAAATGAATTGTGAAGTCTTGCAAATGCAGTGATTCCTGAGGCTGGATCTGGTTAGCTCTTCTTAAAGTTCAGTAATCCGCAACTTTGTAATTGATACGAACTTGAAGTTCCCTCAAGTGAAGGTAGAGAATATGGTTTTGGATTAGGTCCTGAGCTGCTATGCTTGACTAATTTGGAAGCAAATTATAATCACTCCTCTTTTAAAAGTGCATATTCTTATCATTCTGAGCAATTGAGTAAAATTACATTGCTTGTAAGAAGAGCTTTCTAAAATAGGTGCTGGGATACCATAGTAATAATGAGCTTAGTGAAAATGCTTAAACTGAACACGATCTCACAAAAGCAAAATGTGGTATAAGGCTAATTTATAAAACTGCCTCATTAACTGAAATTATTTGTAGCTTATGAAATATTAAGTTGATCAAACCAATTCTTTGCAACTGAATTTCAGATAAATTAACTTAGTCTACCATAGTAGTGAATGGATTAGATTGCATATTTTGCGTATTTTCTGCAAATTAAAATTAAGTAAGTACATGGCCAAGTCTTTTGACAAATTTTGTTTTTTTTAAGATCTAGAAAAATTGAAAAGTTGAACTTCTCTCTTATTTGTGTTACACTTAAAATTAATTTAAAGCTTAAGTGAACTTAAGTAAACCAGAAGTTATCAGAAACAAATTTTGTAGGATAGTGTGTATTGTCATGTTCTTTCTGAAAATGAAATGACTACCTGATAATGGCTGCCTGCTGTTTGCTCGGAGTTTGTTTAAATTTTATTTACTCTATTCTTCCAGTCTTAAATGAATCCACACATTTATTTTGTATCTGGCATATAGAACTTTTGTAATAGAAAACCTAGTTTTATCACTGTCTTACAAGACAATCTTCAGGAAACTTCATTGTAGCTGTATAGCAAAATTGATGGCTAGTCATGGGCCTGGGCACAACAAAGATTTGCCTGCATAGTGCGTAGGTGACTTTGAGAAAGCACTTAGGATTCTAATACTCACTAATGTCCTAACTTGCTATTAATTCATAAATATACCTTTGCCAATGATATATTTCTCAAATATACATAAAATGTTGCTTCTAGGCATGTGTATGAGCATCTTCACTTCTCTATGATGCCTAAGAAAACTCTGTTTGAGAGATCCGTACCTTTTTAAGACGTCCCTAGGGTTCCTGTAATGAGTTTGCCTGCCTTATTATTCCTGCTGCAGAGCCCAAGAAGAATGGCAAAGAAATTTCAGAGATCTGCTGTAAAAAGCACATCACAGTGTCTGGATTAAGGAGCTTTATGCAGCATATAAAGTTGTACTGCAGCACAGCATCTTTTAAATAAAAGTAATCTGAAAGTAAAAGGATAAGGACTGAGGAATTTGAGATTTTTTCCTGGTGTAAGATGTCACTACCCTACATTAGATACTGTGTTATCAGTAACACGGTCCCTTAATACTGATAGTTTTTGTTAGCATTAATAAGAATAATAACATTATCAGATATAATGTTTATTATTACGTGATTTCCTATGTAATATGGGGCTTTAGTTATAAAATCTAATCTTGTTTAAATACAACTATACCTAGACTACCATTGATACTACTAGACAGAAAAAACCCCAACCCACTCTACCTCTAAATAAAAAAATTAGAGGCTTTTGCAGTTAACCAGCCGTCCTGCGCACATGCTGGGTGCACTTAGCTCCTTCACAGAGTCTCTGAGGGTATGGCAGGTATCATCCAGGACTCTGCTCTCTCCCTAATTGCATCATGGGTGACTTTTATGGTCTGACAGCTTTGAAAAAAAGCCTCTGTTTTATATCTCTATAAATTTAACTCACATTGAGAAGATCAATAGTACTGTTTTTGCAACAGTCAGTTCAAATCTTTTCTTTAGGGTTGAGCACTATGGTGTAGAATTCTGTTTTGGATAGTTTTTTTTAACAGTGCTTGATGTTCTACCCAACAGACACAGTTAGCTCGCTCACCTGATTGCAGCATCATCGAGTTGCTGTATGCAAAGTTGTTAGGCTTTGTAAGCTCTTGATAAAATCTGTAGTCCCGTATTTTGTAGTAATGTTGTTCTAATTGTGTACTCTTGCCAAAGTGTGCGTGAAATATATAAATATCTGCAATTCTTTCTGCAAATAAATAAAATATGCATAAGTAGTAACTATGAGCAATAGAGGGGTGCTAATTTAGCGGCTGTTTCTTTAATAATCTACGGAGCACAAGAAAAAATATTTTTGTTCCAGAACATAACTGCTTAGTCAAATTATAGGACTTTTCTGCATTGTAAGATAAAATTGAAGGTTGTGTGGTGCTTATTCCCAAGTGCTGAGTGCAAGAGTCTCTTGTGAGAGATAGCGAGAAGGGGGAGGTGGAGGTGGGGGCAGGGATTTGGAGTCCTCAGACAATATTAAAAAAGCCCATAGGAAAGTTTTGATAGAACAAAAACTTTTACTGCTGTTTTGCGACTCTCTTGAAAAACTTTGCTGTTACCTCAATGGAATTCAAATAATGTGGAAATAGAATTTTTTGGAGTTTAATATTTTATGTGAAGTTTCCTCTGTACTGCATTGTGAAGTACAGACTAGAGAATCATAAAGTAGTGGAAAATGTACATGTAGATTTATAGTCTTCAAAGAAAAATATTTCAACAGCTATCAAAATCAGTTTAGATTGGCTGAAAACTTACGAAAGTGTAAGTAAGTAGCATTACTGAACTTTATATCAATGGCTTTTTTTCTGTAGGTGTACTGTTCCCTCCTGTATATACGATTAAACTTGTAATCAATTATATTTTTCCCAAGTGAATGTGTGTTTTACATGCATTCTTCCAGGCAGTTTAGGCAACAGCTAACATTTCTCGTTTACCTCATTGCAGGAGAAATGGGCAAAATCACTAAACTAAAAATGGTAAGCACCATGCTGGAATGAAGTAAGATCCTTAAACAGATGTTTAATGTACTACAAAGATTAGGTAGTGACAACAACAACATTTGTGGCAACAGCGGTGCTTTTCCGGGGGCTGTAGTACCTGTGTAGGTCACTGAGTGAAGGCAGTAGTGTGTTGAGGCATACTGCTGTTACCACGTACTCACAGTAGCTCAGCTCATTCTGCCTCTGAATGACTTGTGCATGTAGGAGTCCGAGACTTTCCAGGGCAACAGGGAGCTTTTGTTTGCAACAATAATAAAGGACTGAAACTTTGGTGGGAAAAACATTAGACAAAAAAAAGCAAAGGATTGCTTTTCGTCACAGTAAATAGTAATAAGATACGTAGCCAATGAAATGTAGTTCAGTGTCATTTTGGTTTTGAGCAGGGCACAAGCACCCATCTCAGGTGGACAGCCTGGCCGGCATATGCCACTGGTGTAGATGATACTGCCTGTTTGCTATCCCATATTCAACAAGGGAAAATGCCTTTTGGAAGGAAATGCTGCTCTTCTTAATTCTGCAAACCGTCAGCCTCTGCTAGCTATCTCTAGTTATCACAGTCCCACAGAGAACACGTGGGATCTCTGATGCAACAGTAGAAACTGGGAGATAAGATGAAGATGTGCACTTGATTCGATAGAGTTTCTAAAAGAAGGGTCAAACAGCTGTTCTTTAGAGATTGTCATATTACATCAAGTGCTGTAGCAATAACCTCTGCATTTTTATCTGTTATTGCTCATAGTACTGCTTACAGAAAATTCCAGAAAAAGAAAACCCAACTGTTTCTGATTGTAAATTTATGATAAATCCTTACTGCACAGCGAGACTTTGTAATAATAATTATTCACCATGAGATTATCTTTTTTCTCATCTGTTTTTCAGCTTTCTGCATTAGACTAAACTGTGATATTACATGTCACAAGTGGCTGAATTCACTGACAATTTACCTCTGAAAGCTGGATAATGGGATTTACAAATTACCTGAACAATGACGTTGATAAAGGGAGGAACAAAGTATTTTATGGCATCATTTGTTTGAGATGAAAATTCTGGAACAGAAAGTGCTATGGTGTTAGTTAAAAAACTGTTATCAGGGTAGGAACTGATATTAAATTAAGTAATTTGGTTTGCATTTTTCTTTCTGTGGAGAAAATAATCTGAAACGTATGGTTTGAAGAGAGCTATTAAGCAATTTCACTTACATTATAGAACGTCCCATCTTCAACTCGGAACCACCCAAATGCATTTTCTTACTGCAAATTTAATATAATAGGAAATAGTGATTAAAGGAAGGTAGTATGTGCTAATGTGTGGTCGTTAGGATTTATGGAAATTGAAGTAGATGGCTTCAGATTAGACAAGAGTTCTATTTCATAAAATGTTTTTTACGTCTATTTTTACCATGACAATTCAGCTGATGTTTCAGAATTCTGCAGTCTGTCTGAAGGGAGAAATACACAGGTGAAACCACAATTTTGAGTTTCACCTAAATGATATTCAGGTTTGACAGTGTTGTTCTGTTATCAAGCAGTGTACAAGGAAGCTTTAAAAAAACCCCTGAAGTTGCTGACTACTAATGATCCTCATTTCTGAGTTCCCATGTTAAATTCTCTTTAAGAAACCCCAAAAAATACAAAACAAAACAACCCCAAACCATAAAAGTGGCTCAAATTCTTTACAATTCTTCAGGAAACCTTTTTGATTTAAAGGTTTTACGTAAGTATATCTCTAAATGCCATAAAGATAGGTGGACCGTACTAATATATTCCTTACTTGCTAGTATATTCTGTCATGGTGTATTGACCTTCTGCTGTTTCAGGTCAGGCTTCCATTGAGGATTTTAATAATCTTTGTTGGTGAGAGTGTTTGTAATCCCATGAGGCTAGTTTTGAGGTCAGCATTTATAAGGAAAGACTGCTGAAGGAGGAATAAAAATAATTTCTTCATCAAACCAACACTTTAGTGCGTACGAATAAATAGTGGCTGAACGTTGTTCTACAGCTCAAGGCAAAAATAGGTGAATGAAAGAATCCGACACTTCTGAACTGTAGACTGTGCAATTTACTATTTCATCTGCCTTTCAAACCTATATGGAAAGGAGACTAGATAATAACCGGGAGTAGTTCTTTCCGTCCATCTTGGGACTTCCTGCCAGTGCTGCAAAGTCATTAAAATAAAACTGTATGTAGTGTTTTTAATTCATTCTGTATGGAACTTTAAACAGATTCTCCTCTTCAAAATATTAAAATAATATTCAGGGTGTTAATCCAGGTACCTGATTAGGAAGAACATTTTCTTTTCAATGTAAATAGTCTTCCTACCAGTGTTAGAGAAAACTAAATGTTTCACTAAATACTTGTTAAAACATATTACATCTCTAGTTACTTTCTCAGGATTATACATTATCCAATAATTATCTGATAATTCCAAAATCTAAAAAAAGCTGACGGCATCCTCTTTTTTTTTTGCCTACCAATGTGTGAGATTCAGTGTCAGATGTCACAAAACGTGTAGACATGGGACTCCAGGACATGGTCTAGTAGGCATGGTGGTGTTAGGTTGACAGTTGGACTTGATGATCTCGGAGGTCCTTTCCAACCTTAGGGATTCTATGATTCTATGATTCAAAAAAAAAAATCACAGAATCACAAGGGTTGGAAGGGACCTCGAAAGATCATCTAGTCCAACCCCCCCTGCCAAGGCAGGGTCACCTAGAGCACATCACTCAGGAACACGTCCAGTCGGGTTTTGAATGTCTCCAGAGAAGGAGACTCCACAACCTCTCTGGGCAGCCTGTTCCAGTGCTCTGTCACCCTCACAGTGAAAAAGTTTTTCCTTACATTAACTCGGAACCTCCTATGCTCCAATTTGCACCCGTTGCCCCTTGTCCTATCGCTTAGTGAGGCCAAGAAGAGCCTGGCTCTATCTTCCTGACACTCACCCTTAACATACTTATAAACGTTGATGAGGTCACCAATGCTGATGATGAATAAGAAAACAGCAGAAAGATTATAATGAAGTATAGGTCTGGGATATCAAATGAGACTGAAGGAACGAAAGAAAAAAAATTTACATTTGCTGTGGACACAATTCATATTCCAGACTTAGTGATATGGAATCAATTTATTTAAAATAATTGTACAATTAAAGGGTAAATATGAAGCAAAACTATAGATTGAAGTAGTTGAGAACTCGCACATCTGGATCTCAAGCATGACTCTAGATGGTTATGGTGTGAGTTTGGCTTATCTTATGCATATGTATGGAAAAAGTCTGTTTTAATAAATTGTCAAAGGACATAGCATCGCCATTGGAAGAAAAGGAAATTACCAACAGTGTTAAGAGAAAATCAGAAATTAATTCCTTTGATTAAGCTTTCTTCTCATTTGATTCACTATAGTTCTTATTGCCTTTTTCCCAGACAACACAAAATTTGCAAATAATCCTGCTTTGTGAAATTACAGTCTTAAGTGAAATGCATCCTGTATTGATGACAAAGAGTGAAAGGTTTCCAGGCCAAATCCCCAAACTGTAAAGGTCTATGTCCTCAGGCTTGGTGAAGCTTCTGTGCAACTGTTGTGGCTGTTCTACGACCAGTTCCAATCTCTGCTCCCCAACTGTAACATATATGAACTACTGCAAGGCAGCCCTGATTACTGCCCGGGCTAAAATGTGCAATTTGTTATGAGAAGCACAGGCCCTGACATGCAGAGCAGAGGAGTAATTCCATTTTACACTGCAGGCAGCTGGGCCAGTAAGGGGAGGGGTTTCTTACTCCTACGGCAAATGATTTCATGGCGTAAAATATGTAGAAATCTTAGTCTCATCACTTCCACATCCTGTACAAAGACCTAAACATACCCAAAGCAAGCCTACCACATTTTAGTTTTGATTCTTAAACCAGTAACTAATCTTTAACTTGTTCTAGATGAGCTCTTGTGTTGTGACTAGCAATGAAACAAAGTGAACTCTGAATCTAAGGACACAGTATTTTCAGAACTGAAATCATTATAGTAATCTGATAACAACTCTGTTTATTCATAAGAATTACCAGTGGAAGAAAAGCCGCTGTGCAGTGGTGGATTTAGTTTATCCTTCATCTTTGTCTCTTCTGTAGTTACAAGTACATTGCTTGCGCTAGAGACATTGAGGCAAATGACAGAGTCAAAAGTATTTACTAATGTAACTGTGTCTTGTTCTTGCCATGATCTTTAAAAGGCAGAATTAGTATACTTTAGAAGAGAGATTTTTCCCCACGAGAAACACTTACAGTTAATCATAGGTAAGCAATTAAGGATTGCAGTAAAACACTGAAAAAAACATACTCGTCATGCAAACACCACGTATTTATCAACATACTGCTAAATAGTTGCAGATAGTTCAATCTACCAAGTTTTACTGATGGTATTTGATCACTGAGCTAAATTCAGTGAAATCAATGTAATGAAGATTCTCTTTCAAGAAATAGCATGATTCTGCATTGCTGAAGTTTTTTTACAATCATGCCCAGTTTTTTGAATGCCTTAGTGACAATTTTTGCTTATATTCATTAATATAACTACACAGTTACTCTACTCAAGCTAATGAAGGAGAGCATTAGAACTAAAGCAATAATTTTAGATAGATTTAGAAATACAAAATCAAAAAATATTGGTCGATAAAAATTCCAACAGCAGAAAATAAAGTAACAAACCCGTATAAATGCAAGAAAAAATACCCATATAAATGCAAGAAAAATCACAGTACTGCAGTATCAGACTTTTTTTTTTTTTTTAAACCAATATTCAGTCATCTTAATAATTATTTCTGGCTTGGGAACAGAAGTTGTAATGAGCAACTGAAAGGTAACATCTGTCATCTGAGTAGGTTCTGAACTTGGAGGCTGGTCTGTTACATGGAGAAAATAATGCACCACCACAGGAGAGAACCAGAATTGGTTTAGAATCACCCATTTTACTCCCTCAATGGCAAACTGAGGTCTTCAGGTGGAAAAGCATGCAGAGTGTTTCATAGCCCACATCTAATAAATACCTCTATTACCTTTAATGATTCCAGTAATAATTTGTATATATGAATATGCATTGTGATTATTTTTGTGATCATATTTAAGAGCAAAGATGAATTGTTCTCGAGATTACTGTAAAGGTATTCAGCACTTTCGAACAGTGGGAATGGATTGAATTGCCTATATGTTAAACAAGAATTATAAGATACTTTAGACAAATGTGAATAATAAAATATGGAGTAGAAGTATTCATTCATACATGCTCTGAATACATAATTGTGAAGTCTACAAGTTACGATTTCTGTATTTAATTCCTTGCTATGCAGTCAAATTGATACATAATGCCAATAGCTGTAGAGTCTGGTTCAGAAAAATGCTTAAAAGCATTTTTACATTTAATTACCCACTAAAGCATAGTGCTGTGCTGAAGTGAAATCCAAAACATCTTTTATGCCTTCTATACAGGTTTTTCCTATGCGTGTTTGGTAAGAAAGATTCCTTGAAAGCATATACTCTGAAATTCAGGAAGAAGTTGGGGTTTTACCTATCTCACACTTATTCAAGTTCCTTAAGAAAATGGATGTCTACTAGTACTCAGCACCAAAGTCGTCTTCTAATGATAATCCAAGTAATTACACAACATGAAAATAATGGAGGAACCTTGAAATCTGGATAAATATAATTAAAAAATATTTTTCTAACTTCTCTTCCATCTGGTAAATTCCTCACTTAATCTGAGAGACATATAACGTGGTGTAGCCAAGAAGTGCTTAAATAATCCAGTATAGGAAAAGTTCCAATAAGCACATGGAAAATTCATGGAATTTCAGTGCAACAGGCTAAAATCGTGTGATCATTCCTGCTTCCTGGCTGAGGGTCAGTGGCTTATCAAAGCAGTATAATGTGCTCACAGGTGAACATCTGGCACCACCCTTGGAACAGTTACCCGCTAAATGTCTGCTGGCTAGTGATGATTTATATGGCCCCCTCATTATCTGACAAAATAAAAGGTATTTTCTGGTCTGGAAGAAACATCTCTCCCAAAAGTACACTACTGTTGGCTGTAGTGGGATAGGTAAATCAAACAGGAAAATGTTTCTCCATCTAAAAATACTTAAATAGAAAGGCTGACTTTGGAGGAGAGTCATCTGGTTCAGGCCTGACTCAAGAGAAGAAGAAAGTGCAGTGAGCACATTCCTTGTAAAGATATTTATTTCTGTCATCCAGCATAGGGAGCAGATTACTTTTCAAGCTCAAACTCCTTCTTTATTGGCTATTGGTAACTCAGGAATAGAAACAGTTGAAATATAATTCACCCTATAAATTAAATAATGATTCCTTTTCTTGTAGCTTAATGCTTTCATGTACTGAGATTTCAACTTTTGTGCCCAGTGAATGAAAACTCTATCAGTATGAGTTATGTCTTTTTGTAAACAAGGTTTGTCGAGACAGCCTATCTAAGTAATAGACAATATACACCACGGAAGAGAGTGCTGGTTTTATTGTGTTTGGAGGTATTCTTAGGTGCAATATTCCATTCTACTCACCACTGAGATCACCCCAGATCTCCATAACACCTCCAAAATTTTCAGTAACACAAAATATTTCAGTCCTAAAAACCAACAGTACCTGTTTAAGGTAGAGGGGGGAGAAATTAAGCTTCCATTAATTTATAGAGCTTCCACAAAGACAATAAATTTCTTGGGCAAGAAATGTATGTATTCAAACCACGATACATAGAAAAGCAAACTGATTCTGCAGCTAAGCTTGTTTGACCTGGGGAAGGCTCTCTTTGAATTCAGACCTAGTTATTGTGTGATCTTTTATAAACAAGCCAACTCTAGTCAGGTGGTGAGAGAATTTGATGTGCTGCTTTAGCCGTTCTTATTTACTCATCTAAAGCTTCTCATAGAAATGCATAATTATGTAGTTTAACTTTTCAGGGTTATGAAGAAACACTTGGTAATATAATCTTAGGTCTGAGGATAAATGAGAATGATGACTTACCCATGCTATTTTAAACCAGTCTCGTGATAAAAGTATTTGCAGTTTTGGAAAGCTTTGGGGAAGTTGACATGTCACTTTTGACTGTCACATCTTAGAAACCTCTAACTACATGCTTGTGACTTTCACTACTGTAAATGTTCTGCTCATCTCACCAGTGTAATAATGAAACACTTATTTGCAGCTTAGTGCAGTATGTCTAATAAGAGAGGAAAAATACTTTAATATCACAGGTATTTATTCAAGGGGTTTTTACAAGGAACTAAGGTTTTCACTGAGGGTCCAGCTGTCTGCTCACTTATGCTTAAGCCTAACTGATATATTAACTAAGCAGCCAATATCTTAAACATGTCCTAATTATAAAGAAGATGATGTCCCTTACTTGTAACCCTTTTCCTGTAAGCCATGTTTGTAATGGAGTCCAAGTTTTCTTTATTGAAGTACCATGAATTAGACAATAATAAGGATGATTTTCAAAATGAATTGTCTACATCATACGAGTATATGGTGTGTGTAGTCCAACTTATTAAAAACTGGAAGAAAATATTTGTCAATTTATCTGGGGAGCAATAAGTAACCCACTATCCAGTTACAACATTGATATAGTAGTGTGATGCCTAGAGAATCATTGCCTGCTGTCGTCTGTTTTGAAGAAGGAGATTATAAAGGAGATTTTAAAAAATCCTAATGATAAATTCCAGCACAATTTTTATTGTGTTCGCATAACAAAGTGCCCCTAATGCTGATTTGTGTTATATAGAAAATCTGTCAGTAAACGCAAACCATGAGCAGAATTGACTGCAGACAGTTATACATAACAAATTTCAAATTGCCTTGTATTTGTGAAACAGATAATCAGAAAAGATCTGTGTGTGTTTTTCTTTTTCTGCTTGCTTACATATCCTTTCACTGAAAGTCAAAACAATACTGCAGTTCATGCTGTCTTTAGCAGTTGCAATTTAGTTCTTGGATTGTGTATTTTCCTTTCTTTCATCCTTTTTTAAAAATGAGTGATCTTTAAAGATTTAAGAATATAAAGAAATTTGCAAATTAGGCAAAACAAACAAGAAAAATTACCAAGACCAGGTAATCAAAAAGCCATTTTGATGTGAAATGAGAACAGCTCTTATTTGCAATGCTACTAGATCAGCTGTCTTTGAGTATACTTACAGTTTTTAGAAATTAAATTATTTAAAATTAGTAATGATATTTAATTAATTGCATTGCAAAACCCCCACATTTTTCAGCTATTCAGAACCTTAAGTCTCACATAATGTGCTAAACCCGTTACCTTCATTTTATTATCTTGTAGAAACATTGAACTGGAACATCCAATCATAATCATTTTTCATTCAAATTGATCACAGCTTTGAAATTTGTGCTATGAAAGTAATCACATCATAAGAAAGAAAAAAAAAAGGTCATTTGAATAAAAGGGAAATTATCATACAACTAGAACACATTCATATCTCTTCCTGCATACAGCCTTTCAGGCAAAGTTGCACATATAGCGTTTTTCTATTCACTTGAATGTTTTAAGTTTTAATGAATTATGGATGATATTATAGCTTCTATTGCCTTACACAGCACTTTGAAAAATGTTTCTAATTACAGTGACCTGTGACAGTTCTCATTAGTTTGTCACTCTGAGTACTCTCTTGAAATTAGGAATGAGACAAGGTTCAAATAAATATTAGTAATTCATAATAGAAAGTATTTGTTGGCATAATAGCATAAAATAATCTTTTCAAAGTGAATAATTTATTTCTGATAAAAGCACAGGAAGATAGCTTTTCTGAAAAATCAAATTTCCAAAATTATGACATTGCAAGGCAGGGATCTAATAATAGTAATGCCTAGGTCCAATCAGACTTTGCCTGTAGCAGCCCCTAGGAGCAGTGCACAGAAAAAGAGTGATGTCAAAAGAAAGTACATCCCTTATTCTGTGTGTTGCTTCCTCTTCAGAGCTGGCATGAAGGAGAGCTCCTCTGCACAGCCCCAGTTCAATCAAGGGTGAGATCCCAACAGCCTGGTCCCCCATTAAGATGAGATGACAAGATAAAACCAAAGCTAAAAGTGCAGAGCAATTTATATCTGTCAAGATACGGTAAGAAGAGTAATTTTACTCCCAAAGAGGTTTCAAAACTTTACTTTTTGCTAGCTAATTTTGCAACATAAAGAACGATGTAATTATAAGCTATTTTGTTGCACTGTCTCACTGTGGAATATCCTAGCTTGTGCACATTATGTTTCTGCAGGCTTTAGAGCACATGCTGCTGATGTTCTGAAATGTAGGTGCTAACTTTTGACAGGTTCCCATCAAAACATTTACAGGTTTTCTGCAGCAACAAGTTATGTTAAAGCTTTCAAACCTCATATACAGATATAATGTGAATGCTTGTATACTTAAAAAAAAAAAAAAGTCAAGGCAGCCAGGTAAAAAGAAAAAATGAAATCCCCTCAAAATGCAAAAAAACCCCAAACCCAAAAGCCCAGGCCCCACCCCCTAATCATCTACGGTAACTAGTTATACAGAAACTGTAAAAGTGAGGGGCAAATTTAGCAAAATTCTAAATTTGCAAAAATCTGTCTTTCAAGGATTTATCTGAGAATACATTTTAGGGGGAATGATCCTCCACAGCAGAAGGAAGATTCATAAGGAAGTTTTCCAGTTATTTGTTCTTTCATTCGTTGGATATCTGTGATGAATGGATCTTTTTCAGCTTTCTTATTAGTAAACCATCACTAGAAGCAGTGCTTCTATTTAGGAATGCAGATGCTGACTTTGGGGTTTTTTTTAATATATGTACAATGAACTGCTCTGATTTGCTAAGCATTCCAGTTTAGGGTTGAGTTCAAACAAATTTTGATTTTTTCCCCAGTGAATTAAAAAGGAAGTTTGAAGGCTAATCAGTAATATTTTTCCACATTCTGATAAAAGAGGCTTTGTACTTTTATTTCTGCTTAGTAAGAGCTCTTTAATATTCTTGCACATTTTGAACACCACATTTTATACTGAGCATTTGGAATTAATCCAGGGAGAAGAATGAGGACTGTCAGTGAAAACATGGCTTCCGAGGAAATATTCTCAGATTGCCCAGAGAAGCTGTGGAGGCCCCATGCCTGGAAGAGTTCAAGGCCAGGTTGGATGGGGCTTTAGGCAATCTGGTCTAGCGTAGGGTGTCCCTGCCCATGGCAGGGGGGTTGGAACTAGATGATCCTTGTGGTCCCTCCAACCCAAACCATTCTGTGATTCTGTGATTTGAAGAACTAGGTTTTCATAAGGAGGAAAGCACGGTAACAGTCACTAAGAACCTGAGAGTTTATTATAGCATTTATTATATCATTATTTTTGACGTTATTTATTGTACTTGCCTGAGAATGAACTTTTGAAGCAATGAGGAAAGCCACCAAGACCCAGCATGCTTACAGGCCTTTTTTGAGAGTTGAGAGATGCAGTAGTATATGTAGTGTTAGTGCCAACCTGGGGGAAACAGTAGCCGAACTGCTGTTACAAAGGATGAGATCTGAGTGAAATGCCCAGGAGATAGGAGGAGAGAGAAATGCACTCTGCACATCCTCTGCTACCCAGTTCTTAGCAGTGAAGTGTCTCCTCCAGGGCCAGGCTGAGTCGAGTGACCTGCAGACATGACATTGCATATTATTTGATTGCCTTTTCCTACTTGACAGTTGTGGTTTTGGTGTTTTTTTTATTTATTTTCTACACTATTTTAAAATGCTTTTAAGCTAGTAGAAAACCTTTCATTATCAACTTGCTCTGAATTGTAAGACAGAAGAATGGGCTAGTATGAACTCCAGAGGAGATTCATAGATCCTATTACAAAATTGATCATGTAAGCTATGTGGCACAGCATTAAAAAAAGCATGAAACTAATGGTGTCTGTTTTAGACGAAAACCCAATCCAATTCCCTTGTTTGTGTGCTAGTCGTAAGCAAATTTCATTTTCTCTCTACAATTCATCTTTTCGTTTAAAGAGTAATACTGCTACTATGGTAAGCCACTTTGAGATCAAGCATGTAGCTTGTCACTCCAGTCCTTCTCTTGACCAGGTCAGAAGCTAGAATACCTTACCTGAAGTCAGTGGATTTATACTCATGCATGCTACTTGAAGTTTCTGTCTATCAAAAAATCAAAGGAAGCTGATAAGAGCTGATGAGCATTGAAGTCATTCAATGTAATCATACTCAGTTGCTGAATTTTAAGATAATCAAAAGGATATGAACAAGGCATCTAAAACTTCAGTAAGATGAAGGTACTAGATGGTAGAGTAATATCAACACTATATCAATCTGTAGTTTTGCCTTTGTTTGTTTGTTTTGGGTTTTTTATTTTTAAAGACCTGTTTCTAGATTCAATTATCATTCACATTTCATTTTAAATACGCTTTTTTCCCTTTCTAAAAATGGGGGTTATGTTTTCCGTTTCCCAGTCAGTGGGAACTTCACCAGACTCCCACAACTTCTCAAATATGATGGGCAGTAGCATAGCAACTTCTGCCAGTTTGGGACTCCAGAAGTTTTTTTCATTTTTCTTGTTTTATGTGAACTAGCTTCTTGGCATTAAACAGGTTAATAAAATTCAGAAATGGGGAGGTAAGAATTTGTCCTATTGTTTGGTAGTATTTACTCAATAGTTTAGATTAATAGGATGTTTATCTGTCTGTTTTCCATCTCAAATACTTACTATAAGAATATTTTATATCTACAGACCTGGGAAGGGCCTTGGGGTTATTACATTTTCCTAAAACAGAAGCCTAATGGTAGTATTCCATCCATTAGTGCTGCCAAAATACACAAATTAAAATTCATCTTGCTTGTCTCCCATGACAGCGCCAGCTCAAGATGATAAGAATCAGACTGTAGAAATAAGCCCTACTGTCATCAGTATTTGATTATTATTTCTTTTTTGTCACTCTGTACTGTCCTGTTTCTCACATCAAAACACCGGGAATATTAAGTGTATTCTCATTATGTGAAAAATGCATAAGGCCATGTTAACTTTGTGTAACATACCTTTACTTCAAACTGTGTAAAATTCTGCTAGATTTTAATATGGCTGTACGGTGCATCTGCTACACAAAAGAATCGTAGGCTTCTGTCTGTTTACTCCACAACGTCTACATAAATGGGGACATCCTTGCAATGTGGGAGAGATCTCACCCTGAACAGATTTCCACCATATAAATTATGTGCAACTTGGCTTGTGTTTGAGTTCAGCCATCTAGAGAATAACATCCTTTTATCTTTCAGTCTTCCACTTCAAGAAATGAAATAACAAAGAGATCAAATGCACACCATTCTTAGCCTCCTCATGTTCCTTCCTCTCAAATCCCAAAAGGCTTTTTTCTTACCTTCAGAAGAAGAAGGAAATAGCTCTATTTTACTTAATCCCTTGTGGACCTAAAGTGGCCAAGATTAAGTCACCTGAAAAATCATTACTATTTGCCTTAGAAGATAAATCGAAAAGATATAAGGGGTATCCTTGCCTAACTTCCTGCTGAAGTCAGCTTTTAGACCACAACTTTGTGGTGAAAGGTGAAAATAATTCTCTGCTCTGAAAAATGTTTTACTTGTGCAGGAATGATGATTGGGTTTTACAGGTCCAACCCGAGGACAGGTTGGCATCTATAACTCTGGGAACAAAAATCAGTTTTGGAGATTGTTCTCCCAATCAGTAAATTATAGCCTTCCTTTTATTGTCCTGCCTTTCTCGCACTTTAGATGAAGTGTTCAGAAATCACCCTTGGCAAACTCAAGCCACTGTCATATGCTGCATAGATCTGAAGCTGAAGCAAACCAGCTTTTGCTAGGAGCTTTTTAGAAATAGAATAGGAAGTAAAATAGAAATAAAATGCTCTTCTGAGAAAAGCATCTCTCATCTAGAAATGTAAATAAGACTCAGATCCCTGATGTGCAGGCTGTGTCATGGATTCTCTACTAAACAGATGGTGAATAAGCTTTTCCTAGCAGGAGAAACTTTCATTGAGCTCCATAGTAGAAATAAAATATTTCTTAATAAAATAAAAGATTCACCATAATAAAAAGACAGAAGCATTCATTCTGTTTAATAATGAAAAAGAATTATTTTCAAAAAAAATATTTGCAGAAGCCTCTTAGTTGAATCTGTATGTATTCTGTTGCACAGTGTTACTGGAGTGTTTTCTATTTCTCTTTGCTTTATGGCAGGATGTCTGTTACTGTATATTGGTTATTCTTCACTAATAAATTAATTTTTTATTCATTCTCCATCCTTAGCAGTACGTGTATGCGTGTGTAGGGTGGAATTAATCTTTTGCCTTACTGGGTCTTGGAGAACCACCAGTCTCGACCACACAAACCACAGTATTTGCAGATGTGTTTGCTGAGAGGGGAGCACAGGAGGTGTGGGTTCACAGTGTGCTAGGAAAAGACAGATACTTTTAGAAATGGCTGTACAGGATCCAGATACTAATGGTCTCCAGCTGCTTCATATTGTTTCTCTGCTCAAAATTGCTGACCCTACAGCTGAATTGGCAGAAAAAAATGGTGAGGACTCCCCATCTATTTCAATGAAGAGTGAGACAGCCTAATTCACCAACAGATGTTATTTAAGGCTTTCCATCTCCATGTGAAGAGATTAGTAAGGTAACAGGAAGTGTTACTTGTTGCTCTTCTAACAGGAGAATTAAAGGTGTCTGAAAGAAAAGCAGGTATTTTAAGAGAACTTGTTTTGTTTCTTTTTATGCCCAGTTTTATGTGGTAACATTTCA
This sequence comes from Psophia crepitans, assembly GCA_013399095.1. NCBI lineage: Eukaryota > Metazoa > Chordata > Aves > Gruiformes > Psophiidae > Psophia > Psophia crepitans. The sequence goes on along the minus strand of VWZZ01007029.1, from coordinate 290,905 downwards.
GAGGGGTTGAATGCATAACTAATTTTAAGCAACCAAATTACGAGTTTCCAGACCACTGACATATAATTGCAGTTTGCTTTTTGAACATTGTATGATCAAGAATTAACATGTGTGACTGGAAATACATTTTCATTTTCTGAAGTGTAATCAATGATCCTCAGCTTTTTCTTCCAATCAGAAAACCTATGTGAATTCCCAGCACTATGTGTGGAAGTGCTGGTCAGCATTTGCATTCTGTGAATTTGATAAATAAACATAAATCAGTAAGAATGCGTAAAATCAATTAACTAAACAAACCATGCATAGCACTCTGAAGATGTAATTCTGAGTGCTGCAGATGCAGTCATCTGCATCTCTAGTTATGTTTACCAAGATAAGGAAAGTTATTTATACATTTTAACATGCAAGGTATTTGCCAAAGAGTAAATTTAAGTTCCTGTTGAAATTAATGAAAGAATTCTGGTTCATAATTGCTCATGTATGTTTTGATTAGGAGAAATCCAACATTTCCAGGTACTCACATCTACAGTAATGCATAGTTCAAACTTTCAAATGCAATTACAGAAATTTAATTAAGGAAACAAGTATAACATTAATTGAATTTTCTGTATGCGTTATCTGGTTTCCATAAATAGAAATGGTAAAACTGTCTGTTCAAAGAGCATTTTAAATTTTTGCATACACTCAACAGCAGTATCTATTCAAAACCTGTAGAAATGTAGGGAAAGAAAAGTAAAACATAGGAAGGCTTACAAAACAATAAATACTTCATTGTGGTTTTTTTGTTTGTTGAAAAGAACAGGTGTGAATCACCGATTTCAAAGAATTATACCGTCTTACTCTATCTGATGGCATTCTTTGGACTTGATTCACCGATCTCCTGCATCTTAAATGAAAATTTGTGCTGTAGCTGCATATAAATAGTACTTTACATCTGTTTAATGCAAATGATTAAACAAAGAACTGGTTAAACACAGATTGCAGATACTGTCAGTCTGGACTTGAGCACATGAGATGGTCATCTTTTGACTTAGGCACTGGGGTTGCTAATGATTGTGACAGAAGCTCCTGATGACATGAGAGGGAAAAAGTGAAGTGTTTGTCTCATCTGACTTCAAATCCTGGTGATGTTCTTTCATTCGAGCCTGCCTTTCTGAGCTGGTGAAAATAACTGCTGTGAGAAAGCAGCAGTTGTCTGTGTGTGTCTTCCATGTGTACCTGCAACAGAAATTACCCAGCAACTGGGGCAGGCCCTAGGCTAACTGCGCTTCGGGGTAGTAGTGCCGCCAGACCGCAGCTGAGGTTGCCAACCACTTTGTTGCAGTATCACGGTGGTGACCAGCAGCCAAGAGGAGAGGAGTGCTCCTGGGCTGCCTCACAGGTCATCCTCTGCCGCAGGGGAACCCTGGAGAAGCTGCGGTCATGTGCAGCATGAGGGGAACCCAGCTGAGGGAACCTGCCTAGCCTGCCCTCAGGAGGTGTGAGCCTCATGGCACCCCATAGAAGCAAAGCAGTAAGTGCGTAGGCTGGTTAAACCTCCTTTTGGAAGATTCTTGTCTGTAGCTCGTGATAGTGTTGCAAAAGGAATTATTTCTCAAAATCTAGGCAGTGTAGTTTCACTGAACCCTCTGTGCATGCTAAAGCTATCATTTAGCTTAGTTAGGATATATGGAGATTCAAAGAAATATCTTCTAGCCTTTCAAAAAGGAAGTTACTGTCAGCAAGATAAAGACATTAAATGACTATCTTTATAATTTTAACCTTTTTCCTACCTTAAAAAGACTGAAGTCCCTCTAAGAAAACAGTCATTACAGTAGGACTTCTAGACTCTTTCATATTTTTCTCATTTGACTGTTTACTGTTACCAGAGAACAGGACACAAGTAGTTGCTATATAGCAGATCTTTAAGTATTAAAAGTGTGTGAGGGTGCAGAGAGAACTCTATTCCTTAGATGACTCAGTGTATTTTAGTAACAGTTCATTGTCAATGTCATTTTCAGCCAGTATTTTCAAACATTTTAGTACAATTCTTTCTTATTTCAGAAGTGGTCTAATTATGTTTACAGCAAAAATTTATGCAGGTTGAAATGTCAGAAATTATTTCAATAAACTTCTTAAATCTTTCAAAATAAAATCTCTAACAGTCTAATAGTCATCTTATGTAGGTGAAGCAGTATACAGATGATGTGGATGCTCCCTGAATAACTGTAAAATAGTCAGAATGACCATTTAATTAGGAAGGGGACTGAGCATATTTCCAAACTAATAGCAGTATAAATATTCAAACTTTTAGAAGCAGCACAGAAATCTATGTGTCAGTGTAATCTTAATTTCCCTAGACATGGGGGTTTAAAATAATTTAGAGTCTACAGTAAAAACCAATTTTGAGAATTACCTTGGAATCCTCCTTTCACACATTCAAACAAATATTGCTTTGATTGAAACTTTATTTTTGTAGGCACACTGAAAAATCCTTTATGTTTCTATAAATGCTGTTTTACAGGCCATGAAGATAGGCCATACAATTGTAAAAGAGAAAAGCCTTCATATGTACAGTACACTAAATTAACAGAAAAATGTTTAAATACAGCGCCATAAGAATAAAGTATTGACTTTTTTTTAATATAAAAGTCACAAGCCTGATTTATAGTAGTTAGGGTTAATAGATTTGAAGATTAAAAGGCACATCTCCATCATCTACTCATACTCCCCAGTACTGATCTGGATAAAATTGCTTGTTCATAAATACGACAACCCTGAAGTATGTACTTGTTTGCTTTCTCTTTTTCATTTTGTGTTATAATTAGGTAATATATCATGCCCATAACAGAGTAATATTGCAGGATAATAGGGTAGGTAGAGGTATAAGAAAATACTCGTTCCCTGATTTTGTTAGGTTGGATTTTTTTAGAATAACAAATCTGCAAAAACTAGTGCCTAGCATTGACATGATGATCTCTTTGCTGTTTTGACTTAAATTTGGAAATTCAAATAAAGGAGCATTTTAATTAGTGTAATAGTCTATACTTAAACACAGTAATTATTACTGCTGTTAGCCTTCATTATAGCCCTTGTGATGGTGCAGGCAAGGCCTGTGGAACAGAAAGAAATATCACCATCTTCTTGACAGTTGAGTATCTTGTGCATTAGAAATAAAAGACCTTCCAATAACTGGTAAGGAATCCATGTCGGGGAAAGCCTGCAAGAAAAAGACAGCTTTTTTTTTTTGGGGGGGTTGGGGGGTGGAGTGTTAAGTGTTTACATCTACTTTTCTATCGCTTATGCTTTGTTCATCCACTTCTCAAAAGGAAGTTAGCAAAGTGACACATGTACTTTATCAAGGAATGTTTTAAAAAGAGGTTTCTAATACATGTAGGACACTTCACTGGGCTTTGAGGGGGGCTGGTTTAAGAGAGGGGTTGTGACTTCTCTGGAAGGGTGTGTTTCACATAATGACATCATGCCTTTTTACCTTGAGTGATTAGGCACTTTTCCTTAACAGGAAAGGGATTTCTAACATTATAAAAAGGTTTTATTCACTTAGAACATTCCACACAAAGATATTTATTGGGATAGAGGAGAGGCGGAGTGCTGCACATTGTAAAATAAAATATGCTTTAAAAGAAAAAATAATGCAGTCAACCAGTCAACACAGTACAAGTGAAACAGCAAATGAATAGTATATATTAAAGAATCACACCTTTTATTTTCTTTTTTTTTGGTGATAGCCTTTTTAAAGGGTAGACTCATATGTTCTTTTGGGCTGGTTTACCATTGCTTTGAATACAATCTTAATCATATGGATGGATGAAAAGCATGCATAAACCACACCTTTTCTGTTTTGATTTATGTGGACTCTCCAATGCTAATGCTTCTTGGAGGTTATTTTAAACATTTTCTTGAACTACTTTTTTTTTCTGTATCAAACATCCCGCTGTTCTGTGTCAGACACCACTTCTCAATTTCAAGTAAATAACTGCATGACAGAATGCAGCATAAAGCTTGTCCAATTTGGTCAGGCTTTGCAGTCCTGTCATCTGTTGCTCCGTATCTAAAGCACAGTATGCTGTTAGCATTAATCAGCCATACTGTTTGGTCTTTTATCAATGAGTAGCTACATATCAGTAAATAATTATTTCAGTGGGGAAGATTTGAATCAATGAGGGTTTTCATATATTTATTTTTTAAAAGTCTTACTGTTTTATAAACAGGAACTTTCTTGAGCAAGCTTGCTTACTGTCTATAAGTGGTTTAGGTGACTCTTTCAAAAGCACTGTAAATGCCAAGGGTATTACCATTAATCTATGGAGTTAATCCTCATAATTCTGGAATGTCATTGCAGTCTTGATCTTGAAAAGACCCCAGTCAGATGGGCTACTTGTGTGTCTCAGACCTGAGCAAGCTATTTAATGTGTTTTCCCACCAATATGGGTTCATTTTGCTGATTCACACAAATGAGATGAGCAAGCCTATGGATCTGAAGCCTTTATGCCCCTGATGTAAGAGTCTGAATGACTCCGTAGGCTCACCATTATTATGCACGGGGCACGACAGTAATGAAGTGCGCTGTATCCGCTTTCTGCATCACTCTGTAGATGTGACCAAAAAGCTTTGTAGCAATGTGGATCTTTTCCTTTTCACACTGAATGAAGAGAAGTGAGTGTTGAAGCTCTTAAATATTAAAATTGCTATTTTGTAATCAATTGTCCAATTCAGGAAGGGTCTTTGTGAGGAATCTATCAGAGGTGAGATGCAGGTGTGCTAAGAAGGTAGCCGTCAGTGAGACTAAGCACTATTCACTCCTCAGTTCTTTCAACTTACTGTGTGCGACAGGTCTGTATCATTTCTGGAATTCATGCAGGCATCTTAAATGAATGCTGGGGGAAATCCTCATAGTAAAGGCAGAACACAATCTACTGGTTGCATCTTGCCCTCTGCTTAAGAGGTCTGAAACAATCATTCCCCAATTACTCAGTAGTCCCACTAATGCCAGAATTACTGTTCTCTCACGTATTTATCACGATTACAGCACACAGTGAATGATCAGAATTTGCTTGCAGTAGCAATGTAGTCAAGCTAGATACCCTTTACCACTGCTGCATCTTACAAACAGTGAATATCCTTGTATCACTTTCTCTCCATTAATAGTCTCTGTTAAAAATAATCTATCCTACTGTTTTAAATTGTAATTATTAGGCAATAATTAGCCTGAATGAGGCATGAGCTTATTAGCTGTAAATGGTAAAAGACACAGGATGCATGGTTACGGTTTTCCAGAAATATGTTTAACTTAAGTTTTATATAGAAATGATGTTGCTTGTTTTGTTTTGATTCTGGCATCAAAAATTCATTTATTATTGAGCTTTGTCTGACATTCCTTCAGGTTCAAAATTCTTGGGATTCTGAATATAATCACAGCAGATATGTGTACGTCTCTTATTGCTTGGTTGAGCACAGAAGACTTAGAAGCAACCCTAGAGGAAAAAATCCACTCCCTTGATGCATTCTTTAAAATCATTAATGCTTTCTGGCTGCAGCATGGAAGCGGGTCGTGCTAGCAGAGCAATGTAATTAACCTTCTTTATAAATTAAATGTGCAAATGTGTTATGTAGTGCACAGAATTTGGATAGAATTATTTCTACTTCAGTGTAGGTTTAGTTAGGAAAAAACAATTTTCTAACAGCTGCTCTGTGGCTTGGGAATTTGAAACGGCTTTTACTCTCCTTAAACCAGCTATCAAGTACCTGGGGCTAAGAATGGCTAAATGTGAAATGTAGTCATATATTATTATATACAGGATCAATATTTCAAAAGGCCATCTAAGCTCTTTGAGAAAAGAAGGATTTGCTATTTTTCTGTAAACCACAAAAGAAGCACAGCTTGGAAAGACTTTTTTTTCTTGTCACTTATAGTTTAGCAGACAGGCTTCTGTGTAATGCAGCGATGGCAAAAGGATAAATAAATTATTCATGTAGCCATCATTAATTGGAAAAGCTCGTTAGCAATTGTAGAAGGGGAAAAATCTTGCATAATCCATAATGATAAAATGTGCCATAAAACTTAAAATAAAATTAATAGCTTTTGTGAAAGGTTAGAGTTTTCTAACAATTTGTGCATAAATTCACGTAAAGCATTCCTTTTCCTTCCTTTCATTAAGGACAAGGGTGAGCACATGCCATATCTTTTGGAGAGAAAGAGAGTTATTTCCTTTGTTTAAGAAATGTGGTTGTTCCTTTGTCTTGTCTATTTAAAGCACAGAAAAGTGATGAAAAGGCAACAGGTTGAAACTCAAGGAGCTTTACTAAAGAAATAACACGCAGTGCCAGCTAGGGATGTCATCAGGCTGCTTTCGTACCAGGAAACTGCTGCATGTCCTGAAGGCGCGCTAAAACTCTCAGAGCAATGGACTCGAGCAAGTTCCCTACAGCTTCTATAGGTGGTTTTACCTGAAGGGATATGTAGGTTCCAAAAGATGGGGAGGAGTTTCTGGGAAACAGAAGCTCCTTTAGAACATGCCAAAAATTACACTGAATATGCTTATTTTCGCTTCCAGTGTCCCAAGATGGGGGCTGGCCAGGTGGTCACATGGGTTCATTCATAGTTAGCCTGCCTGTAAGCCGCATAAAAGCTTTCTTATTTGCAAAGACAAAAAGAAATAATTTGAGGAGTTTGTGACAGAAGCAAAAGTACAGCTTGGAAGGGTGGCAACATAAATTGTACGACAGACTTAATCAGCAACTGCTAACCAAGTAGGAAATCAATGTAACTGTTGCTGTGAAAATTCATATGGCAGCATTTTGACTGAATTCTGTAGAAGAAATCGATGATGTGACTTGAAAAATCATTAATTCTTCCTGGGAAGAATTCTTCCTGGGAAAAAACCCACCATTTTCTTGAAAAATCCCTGTACCAGGCTTGTTTAATTTAATATGTTAAATGAAAACTATTGTTTGCTTTTATAAAGGAAACAAGTAAAGTGCAGACTTACAGGGCAATTGTATACATGCTTCCATCATCAAATGTAGAGATTAAAAATTTCCCCTAAAAGGGTCATGCAGTATTTCTTGACATTGTGGGGCATACTAAAAACAGTGGAAGGTTTGCAGGAGAGAATATATTACATGTTGGATACCATATCATTTTAAGATCAGTTTGTATTTTTCTTCCTGTTACTAAACATTTCAAAATTTCCTTATTTTTCCTTTTCACTTTTTTTTCTTTTCCTTCCTGTAGATTTATTCTGCAGTGTGTGTGTTGCTTTATGGAAGTCAGTGATTTTTCTCATCTACACATCATGTATACACTTTGCAAACTAGTTACCTACATTGTGGGACATGGAATTTACTGTTTCTTGAGTTTATGACTAACATCAGAAGATGTGTAGAGCTTGCCAAAACAGAGAATGAATCAAAAGTTATGTTATGAATTGGAAGGTGGTTGATACTGATAGCAAGTTTAGGAATAAATACTCAGATTTGGGGTTTTTTTATGCAACAACAGTCTTAGCTTTTTGTTAAAGATTAAATTAACTGAAAATCAATTCCAAATGAGTCCAATTAGACTGCTGCATTTTTAAAATAAATTCTAATACTATGGTAATCTGTATTGCTGTATTATTTCTTATGAGATTTGCCTTAGTATTTTCTGAAATGAAGAAATAAGGAAAAAAAAAAAGTAGAAAACCCCACCCCTCTTGTCTTTAGAATCAGCTAATCAGTATTTTGTAATAATTTTGTAAGAATCTACCATAAAACACTACTCTCAAAATTTAAATGTTGTCCTATTTTATGTTACAAATATCTAATCCATGACTGATGTGGGGGCACAACTTCTATCTGTATGTCCTCTATATAGTAATTCATGGTGGGGCATGGGATTGGTATTTACATGCCTGAATTTTTCTCCTGCATACACAAGACAAATAAGATGCGATGAAGTGTTTCCAATGGAAAATATTGATGTAGTCTACCTAGACTTCAGCTAAGCCTTTGACACAGTCTCCCACAGCATTCTCCTGGAGAAGCTGGCGGCCCATGGCCTGAACAGGTACACTCTTCGCTGGGTTCAAAACTGGCTGGATGGCTGGGCCCAGAGAGTGGTGGTGAATGGAGTCAAATCCAACTGGCAACCGGTTGTGAGTGGTGTTCCCCAGGGGTCGGTGTTGGGGCTCATCCTCTTCAACATCTTTGTTGATGATTTGGATGAGGGAATTGAGTGCACCCTCAGTAAGTTTGCAGATGACACCAAGTTGGGGGGAAGTGTCGATCTGCCGGAGGGTAGGATGGCTCTGCAGAGGGACCTGGACAGGTTGGATCACTGGGCAGAGGCCAACGGGATGAGGTTCAATGTGGCAAAGTGCCGGGTCCTGCACTTTGGCCAAAACAACCCCAGGCAGCGCTACAGGCTGGGAGCGAGGTGGCTGGAAAGCTGTGTGGAGGAAAAGGACCTGGAGGTGTTGATTGATGCTCGCCTGGACACGAGCCAGCAGTGTGCCCAGGTGGCCAAGAAGGCCAATGGCATCCTGGCCTGTATCAGGAATAGTGTAGCCAGCAGGAGCAGGGAGGTGATCGTCCCCCTGTACTCAGCCCTGGTGAGGCCGCACCTCGAGTACTGTGTCCAGTTTTGGGCCCCTCACCACAAGAAAGATATCGAGGCCCTGGAGGGTGTCCAGAGAAGGGCAATGAAACTGGTGAAGGGGGTGGAGCACAAGTCCTATGAGGAGCAGCTGAGGGAACTGGGCTTGTTTAGTCTGGAGAAGAGGAGGCTCAGGGGAGACCTTATTACCCTCTACAACTACCTGAAAGGGAGTTGTGGTGAGCTGGTGGTTGGCCTCTTCTCGCAGATAACTAGTGACAGGACAAGGGGGAACGGCTGCAAGTTGCACCAGGGGTGGTTTAGGTTGGAGATGAGGAGAAATTTCTTCTTTGGAAAGGGTGGTTGGGCATTGGAACAGCTTGCTCAGGGAGGTGGTGGAGTCACCGTCCCTGGGAGTGTTTAAAGCAAGGTTAGACGCCGTACTGAAGGACATCGTTCAGTGGGTAATAGGTGGGTGGGGGGACGGTTGGACTAGATGATTCTTAAGGTCTCTTCCAACCTTAATGATTCTATGATTCTCCTCCCCATCTGCTTAAACAAACTTTTCCCTAGAACTTCAGTTTCTAGGTTTAGTTCTAGTTGGGATGTCTTAACTGTGGTTTCAAATATGTAAATCTTCCTCTTGACCAGTTTTTATAGGGAGTCTGGACAACACAGATGGTATCTGGCCATCCATTTAGGAGAATTAAAAGGGATTGAGTATGATAGTGTACACTGGCTACAGAAACTGGCTTACTTGAAAATTGGCTTACTTTCCTAATAACGATTTTTTTTTATTCCATGATGAACAGCATTGCAAAACAGAGAATGATATTTTGGTCCTTGTATGCATGTGCAAGAAGGATGTCATTACTATTGAATGTAACAGGCAAGAGACAGATCGAGGGACTGCATGCTTATTGCTTTTATCCTTACGGGGAAGCACATCATACCTACTAAAGTAGATTTGGCTTCTTAGAAGGGCGATTCAGCATAGGCAGAACAACTATGTCTAGTTGCATCTGCTATCTCTGACACTGTTACCTGTATTCATCTACATGCATTTATATCACTTGCATACTGTTGAGGTAGCTACAGTGTCTTGAATGACACTTCATCATGCCATCAGGATAGGAAATACCTGCAAACTAACTGTGATTAGAGATGTGTCAATATTTGAATGATAAATGTTGTAGGAATTGCAAATTATACCCCCTGAGGTATTCATCTACTGTCTCAGCATGATTTCAGGGAGCTCTGAGGCTCTGTTTATGCTGTCTTTTGGATCAGCTAGTCTATATCAATTCAAAAGGTCTGTATCAACTGTGATCCCATGACACCTTTTGTAAATAGGATCACTAACCCCAATATGCTGCCCAAATAACAAGTTCTAATAACAGTCAGTCAAGTCAAATTCCCCCTATATTCCAAGGTCAGGTATAACATTCTTCACTTCCTCCTGTGCTGTATTCCTCTTAAAGCTCATGAAAATGAAAGCATTCAGTACTCTAAGAAATCAAACCTTATTCCAAGCATAGTTTTTCGTACTTTCCCCTGTTCTTCCAAGAGGTGTTGCAAAAACTAACTTGGAGCTCACTGCAGACTGATTTGCTATATGCCTAGACCAAGATTTCAAAGTCATTAAGTTACTTAGCCCTTTTATCCATCACAATTAGAGTTAGCCACTCAAATATCTTCATGTCTAGACATATTGATGGGAGATATAGTCGCTATTCTTTCATGGAAGATTATAGTTAATAATTAGGTTTAAGGCATTGGCATGCATATTAGAAATCACTGCAGCTAAATAGAATAGAATAGAATCATTAAGGAACTCCATTATCATCTGAGTGTGCGGCAGATGCATAGACACTTCATCAGTACTTGTGTTTGCTTCTATATACTGCTTCCGTTTCTTAAAATGAGGCATGTAGAACACAGCAGCTAATAAATGTCACTCTCAAAGCACAGCAGCAGAGATCCATTCCAGTGCTGACTGTAAAGGTGGAACAGCAGATGAAAACAATAGCTTAGTCAGGCTGAACGGAAAATTAGCAGGTCTGGTTCTGAGTTTTGAGCATATCTGGATGTTGTAATACCAGTTCTGCATTTATACATTAGTATGTTTGTTAACATAAGGGCGTCTCTCTCCTTCCCAGAATCTCAGATGCATTACTTACTTTCTACGTTCCTCTCTGTACGGCTTTGCATCATAGATTAGAATAAAATCACAGACTTTGAGCACCAAGATCCAGATCAGTTCCTGTTCACTTGAAAAGCAGGTAATCTAAGACCATTTAGAAATCTGTTACAGGAAAAACAGCCTTCTTGTTAAGCAACAACTGAGACTTAGCTTCCTGAGCTACTCCAGAAGCAAAAAATCTGTGAGGGAGCTGACAAGAAAAAAGAATGGGACAGTTGAGATGTTGCAGGGCTTCTATCACTCCACAGACTCTTTAGAACAGCTCAGAAACTGGAGGCAAAGACAAGAGAAGGCTGAGAAAAATGGCCCGTGGTGTAAGTACATTAAGAGTCACCTAGCAAAGGAGAGACATCGATGTACCATGAGAATGAGCATAACTCTAGGAGCAAAATGTAAGGTAAGAAATAACCCTCTGTGTGTGTGACATGGAGCAGGCCGTGGGGTGATGGAATTGGTAATCAAGTCTTGTAAGCAGGAGTGAAGAGCTCTTCAGAAAAGGAAATCAATTTGCAGTTTGTAAAATTTTCGGTGTTCTTAATGTTTGTTAAAAACGTTTCAATTATAGCCTGTTTTATTGTCAATATCTTCTTGTAGGATTTCGGTGAAGTTAAATGTAACTCCTCTCTGAGTTAAATGTATAATAAATTGTCAGTGTTTGGTGCCAGTATATGATATAACAGCCACTTTGAAAGGTATCATTGCTACATAAACAGTCTGAACCAACAAGCTATATACGGATTTTCCTGGTGTTGGTGAGAATTACTTTGCCTTTCCAGCCAGGTCCTTAGTACATCTAGCCAACTATTTCTGCAGGTACTGTGGATCATGCTCTAATTCACTGCAGTGTGAAGGGCTTTCAGTAATCATAGTGCTTCATGACTTGCTCCTCCTTCATTTTTTTCAGGATGACGCATTCTTGTTTTGTTGTACCTGGGTTCTGACTTTGATAGCGATGTGATTCTAAACTAGTCACTGGCCTGATTTAGAAGCGTCTCTTTCTCAGTTCTTCAGTTTTTATTTAATTCACGCTGTATGAAATACTGAAACATAATAGGGATAGTATAACTATATATTACCGACTTTTCTTAATCCTGACACAATTACATCTTATATCTGAACTTTCTCTGTAAAAGGAACCTGAATTCCAGTAGAATATGTTATATGAAAGTTCATTAGCATTTTTTCCCTTTTAACATTCCTTTTTATTATCCATTTTAATCACCAACCTTCATGTTCTGGGTTTGATTACCAAAGCAAAATCACTTTTAAAATTCTGTCATGTCTCCAATGGAAACTGGCATTCATGAATAGATATTCATAAAATGTTTGTTGCATAAAACATACTGAATATAAGCAAAATTTGAACTACATAAAGGGGTAGTATTTTGAGAAGAAATCCTGGACGTTAACAGCTCCAACAGTAACAAACTTTACCATGTTTCTTTTTGTAAAATTGCAAAATTCATTAGATTAGAAACTAGTGTTTTCCATGATATCTATGTTATCTATCTAAATGTTACTAAAACACTGCCTTTATGGATATTGCACATCTGTGGTAAAAAAAGGAAACAAATGCTGTTGTCATTGTGACAGAACAGGTAATTGGGAAACAAAAATACCAAGCAGTATTCCGTTTTTAACTATGAGCTTATTCACAGTTACCGAGTGTAGCAATCTATAAAAGTTTTAAATTATAGTGATACCCTAAGCACGTTATACTCTGTCACATTCCCCTGGAACAAGTTATATATTACCCTCACATATCAACCCGAAAATTTCAGTGAAAATCATCTATAATAAAAGCAGAATAGAAGCAAAATAAAATTTAATAGATGTGTATAGTACAAACACAAATAATGAAAAAAATATCGTGGTATCATTAGCAGTTTTTGAAAGAAAAATCTTTTAGGTGCATAGGTTCATATCAATGAGTACCTTGAAATCCCAGGGAGGTGGACATATTTATTAGGATAACAATGAAACTCCTGATTTTCTTTGATGCTTTGAAGAACTGGCAAGCAATATGGTAATAGGGACTGTGAAGTCTTTACTTCATGCTTGTTTGCAGGTATAACTCTTTTTTGAGATATAATGAGGTAGAATAAAAAGGAAAACAACTGTGATACTTTAATAATGTGTACTGAAGGACAGCTGGAATTTCAGAGCTTTAGGTCTATATATTATGCAGTGTGAAATTTATGAAGAATCTGGTTTTTTGCTCTATCCTTTCATTCCTGTATTTTTTTTCTTCTTGTATTATCTTCCTGTACCTTTCCAATCAGGCACAGTCCACATGAAAGATTGGTAAGTATCCTCCCTCCCTTAAATGGAATATTACACAGTATGCTGTTGTGCTAGTCATAAAGTCCTTTGCTTAGATTGTCATCTACAGAGGTTTGTGTAGCTTTTGAAGTTCTCTTAGATGTGGAAATGCTTGACACATCCTGCATACTTAAGGTAAAAGCATTGGATTTCCATTCCCATCTCAGCATTTATTATCATTTCATACTTGCAGAGTAAATATCTCCACAATCTACCAGGCAAGCTCTAGCTGCAGGTATGTCAGTCAAAACCAAGAAAATAAAAACTGTAATAGGAAAAGTTTCTTTAACTCTATTGGCATTCATTTGATACTTTTCAAGACCTTTAATATGTGGCCAAATTAGCATCAACAGAAGTGGCTTTTCAGTGCATTTTGCTTTTTCTCCGTGAATGTGATATGGGAGTCATTTGACATGTGAACTCATAGTGAAACAATTCTATATTCTTATATTTCTAGAATAAATAAAATCAATCTAAAAAGAATTAAAAGGCAGAGGAGTCATTACAAACAGGTTATTTGGAGTTGTCCTTTGAAACAAGAATTGGGAAAGCAGATTGGCACAGAGCACAAATACATTAGTCCAAATGTGATTTTGGTGTAGACGTTTCATTGTTTGCAAAGATGCCTTGTTTGATAGTCTGAGTAAAGACACAGTCTTGCTTATGACAGACAGTCTGCTTCTATAAAGCCCATCAGTACAGCCAGCCACAAAGGCCAGTGCTGTAGAGTGCCAAATGGAAGGGGGGGGGGGGGGGGGAAGTGGAACAGAAAGAAAACATGTGATTGCTTACCTTGGGATTGCCAGGTAAGATTGACCTGGGCACATCATTTTATGGCACGAGCCCCAGCAACCAATGTCTAGTTTCCCCCTCAGCTCAGCATAGCTCTCAGAGCACAGACTTGCAGGGAAGATCCACTGCTACCAGTTCCAACATCTCCTTTAGTAAACCCAGTTCAGTAAATCTTAAGGATTCATTCTGCTTTTGATGTCAAGCACATAGCCAGGGAGTTCAGAGGGCGTTAGTGACTCCTTAGAATGTTGAAGTAAGTTGTACAGAAGAAAAGAGAGGTTCTAAAAAAAATGCAGGACAAAAAAAAATCAAAACTTTTAATTTCAACTGATTGTTGTATATATTATCTCATTTTGCATCTGCACAACAAGTTTATTGTTGTACTGCAATACATTAGTGAATGACATAAAGATGCAGAAATGAAAAGTGCCAAGATCCCGTAGGGATTCCATCTGCAAGGGAAGAACAGTGTAAGTAGGACCAGGATAACTAGACGTGATTGGAAAACTCCAGTAAAGGTTTACACCTGACAAATATGAACATAATAAAATGAAAAAAGGAAAAAACTAGAGGAAGAGAGAATTGTAGTCAGACGTATGAAAAATTAAAAAATAACTTGAGGGAAGCCTATTTTGGGTGCTCAGATATACAGTTGTACAGTTCCTCACTTTATTTGGTTCTCCACTATTATATCTGCTGTTTGAGCTTCTGCGTATCCTTGGGCTTTCAGAGATTCAGTTTATTCAGTAAAATAAATGAAATGATGCAGTTCTGACTAGGAAAATTACAAGAATATAAGTATATATTTACAGCTGTGAAGAGAAATCCAAAGTGGTAGAAGTTTCAGAAGCTTTATAACAAAAATTGACACGTGCTAGTTGCAGTCCTGATGTTATCTTGCCTTTTCAAATTCAAGTAGAGATAGCAACTGTAAGAAAATTGGAGAACAAGCTCATTCTTACACACAGATTACATTGTTTTCCTGTAGTAAATGTGAACTTACTGAACAAGATAATTTTAAAATTAATATATGATGTTGCAGATATAAACTTTAATAGAATAAAAAGAGATTAAATGTTTTTCTGAGAGTCTGGAAATGCTCTAGGGACAATTTCTGTCCTTACACTGCACACACAAAAATACTTGGCAGAACGTAATAGAGTTATTTTTCATTTTGTAAACAGCACATTAGATCTTCTGTCATTTAAGAAACAGCACATTATAAGGTAATGCTGTAAATATTGCATGGTATTACTCTGATCCAGTGTGACAATGTAAATGCTGTGAAAAGGAGCAAGAAAAATGGCTTTTTTAAGCACTATTCATCTGCCTGCTTTTAATTTTTTTAATATTTAAAGCAATATAAATCCATTTTCTCATCCTTTAAACAACATTCTAGCTTTGAATATTTTTTCCCCCCCCAGATTTACATTTCTGCTATTTTGCTATTATTTTAGGTTGTCCACTGATTCTGCAGCTACTTGTGCAATAATAAAGAAGAGCTTTTTTACTTAAAAAAAAAAAAAAGAAAATCCTTCATCTGGGCCTCAGGTTGTCTCTTTAGGTGGTATTTCATTCTTTCTGCTCTCATGAACATCCATTGAGAAGGATTAGGAAAAACGCCTTGCTACCGTAGTATGAATTTTTATAATGTAGGTAGTTGTATTCATGACAGGAAGAGAAAGTCTCTGTTTAATACATCTAACCTTTTTTTCGTCAAAGATCAGGTTTAAAATATCTATCAGATCTAACCTATCTCTGTGGTTAAAAATCTCTATCAATCTTTTTATCTTTACAAATAATTAATTAATAGAATCACGTTTATTTGTACCAAATCAGAGACAATCAGCAGATACAAGCAGTGTTATTCTGTTGCCAGTTTATAAATACTGAGACTCTTTGATTGTCTGTTAAGAATAACTTGCAAGTGTGCGGCTCATACTCGCTTGTGGCTCTTACACAGATACTTACATGTATGGGTATGGTCTCATTTGCACGTATCTTTTTTAATACTTTGCTGTGATGCACATAGATGTATGAGGTGATATAAACATTTTTGCATTAAATTTTGCTTCTATCTGTCACCACATGATGCCTGAATGTCTGCATGCACGTGCAAGCACACTACGTATACCTTTTCTTTTTCTCCCAAGGAATTTGGTAACAGTTTTGAAGTTGTACTTGTGATTTATAATCAGTTAAGAAATAGTTGTCCACTGGTCTGTGTTAAGCCATTGATGTTATATCATTACATCAACAACAGCTGTTCTATTTTTAACAGCAGATATTCGAGGAGACTTGAACATTTTTCATTTTAATTTCCTTTTTTTCCTGATTTAATGAAATATTTTGCACGCAATCTTCTAATTTAACAAACCAATCTAGTTATAGAATAATTTCATACATATATGTTTTCAGAGTTTACCAAGACTTTCATAATAAATTCAAGGTAATGTTTCAAACACTTTCACAAGAATGTATGTACAGCATTTTATTCTTAAACCTAAAAGTATTTTATCCTCTACTAGCTGTTTTGTTTGGGGTTTTTTCATGCTGCTTAACACCAAATTGTATTGCAGATTGACAGAAAACCTCTAATCAATTTTGTCTGTAACCAGTCTTCTATTGTTATGTATATTATGCAGCTGAATTTAAATAATACTCAAGAGTAGCGTCAGGTGATAACAAAATCTGCTATCCTTAGTTATTACTTTACTTTCAGAGACAAAGCAGAAATAGATACTTGGATTTCTGACTCGTTTAATTGGAAAATAGGAGCAAAGTACCTTGGAGTTCACATTTTTTCACATACCCTTAAAATGTCTTCATAAAATGCCAAATGATCCTGAACCTCTTCTCGTTTCTATGACAACCTGCCTGTGGTATAATAGTAGGCTAGAGATCCTCTGAAGCTGCCAGTGACTTTATTAAATATTTTGTTTTAAGCAGGGAGGATGATGCTGATTTTTAACAGGGGAGCTCTTGGACCATTGTTTTAGCCTTCGTTTTTAAATATGGTGCTTTGTAACATCTTGGCTATTTTCAGTATCAAACATCCAGGAAAAGAAAAGACAAAATTAATAGTGCTCAGCTCATGATACCTTATGCATAGAAAAAGTAGTATTTTCAACTGTTTTTAACAAACAGAAAATCAATTGTGCATTTCTTCACATTAGCAAAATACTTGTCTAAAAGATAGAGTTAACTGCATTTCGTTTTGAGCAATATGTACTGATTCTTCAAGGAGAGCAATTACCTGCAGGCAGATTTGGCAATAGCAGGTTTTCTACTTGTTTGAAACTCTGAAACTTTTTTTTTGTTTTCTGCTTGGTTGGTTGGCTGGTTTTTTTTATCCTGCCTGAGTTGAAGAGGTTAATATCACTACGCAGTAGTGAATCTGCAGCCTGTGTGAAGAGGCAATGGAAGAAAGGAGATAGTGGGAAGACACATAGCTGCCAGGCCTCTAATGATAGCATTGTTTTTCAGAGAAGCAAAGTTGGAGGACTCAGGACAGGTGAATGACAGCACAGCACCATGTCAGCTGAACATTTGTACTTTACATTAAATGTTGCAAAATGGAACAGAGAGTGAACTTGATGGATAGTTCCATTGGAATTTACCGTCATTTCCACTCATTTTGGATTGGGTTCCAACAATAAATCATCCCTATTACATTCTTTCACACACACCCCACCTCACCCCCCCATCCCCGCCTACTCTCAGTGCAGAAGTGATCAGACTGAGAAGTGTTCATCTTTCATTCTGTGTATCGATGCCTTTTTTAGACATGGTAGTAATATTAATAATAAACTCCAACTTAAATGTGTACATGACACATGCAGAGAGAGAATCAGATCCACAGTAGGTGAAAAATGAGAACGCTTCATTGCATTTACATCTGAGTGTTGCCAGGAAATAAGTCCTGCAAAGCAGCAAATTTTCCCAAATTATAACTTTAGGAGCCTAGCTCCTTTACCAGGAACAGAAGAGCGTTGCTATTCCGCTTTTTTGTTTTGCTTGCCTCTCCCAAACTGAGCTTCATTTTTGCTAGATTGGCTTGGGTCAATCTGCATTCACACTAGATCATTACAAACTGGACCTCATTTCAGTAAAACAAAATGAAATGCTCTGAAAGTACTGGAGATTACTGTTACCAGTTCAGCAGGTCTGACTCTGGTGAACAGCACTTCTGTTTTAGAAGGTAGATTAAAAGCTTAGCTCTAAACAGGTAGCCATAATACTTGCACAATCCCAGGTAATTAAAATGTACCACAGTTTGCTGTTAGGTGTATAGAATATTGCATGAAGGACGTGGGGTTATAACTTGGTATACAGGCTACCCTAATCATAAAAGGTTGTAAACAAACCATTTAAAAAAATTATTGGTATTATGTGTACTTTCATGACCCATATTCATTTCTTTGAATGCAGCTGCGCAAAATTTTGTAGACATGGTGGTGGTGTTGCATTGACCGTTGAACTTGATGATCTTGGAGGTCTTTTCCAACCTTAAAGATTATGTGATTCTATGAATCTATTAAAATACTTTTTTTTTGTTCCACATTAATCAATATATGCCTCCAATTAAATTTGTGAAGTGTGCAAATAAATGTTCGTATTGGTAAGGGTGTTAGTCGCTGTTTTCAGTCTCTCAATCAATTGAGAACAGGTAGTTTTATCTATGATGATGGGTTGCAGAGAGTACCAAATTCACTCTGTAATTCACACCGAGTTATGGGAGTAGAGACAAGGAAATAACATTTTGTTAAGACAATAAGTGTAGAGAGTGGCAGAAATTAAATATTTAGAGCTCTGGCCTAGTCCCAAACAGCATCTCCATGTTGCTAATGGCTAGCTAATTCAGTGCTTTGTGCTGCCAAAGAATGACAGTTAAAGGGAAAATCAAAATAAGAACAAACTGATCTACTTATGTAAAGATGATGTGGCCAAGGAATGGACAAATAGAAATGTTTTCCTAGTTTAATAGATACAAGAATAAAGGAATCTCCACACAATCTGTGTAATATCAAGAAAATGAAATTAAATATTTCAGACCATGGATTTCTAAAAATCTAACAGTCTTTCAGATAAATCAGAAATTCATAGCATCAGCAGCCCAAATTTCTACAGAGTACTTTCTTTTCCATTCTCCAACTCAACTCTACTTTCTCTCTTTAACTTCACAAGCACATCAAGGAGCTCTTAAGAGCTGAAGAAAAACAGAGCAGTACTATCTCTTCAGACAGAGCTGTCATTGCTGGCTGGTAGGAGCTTTCCAGGGTTTTAGAGCTGCTTTTCCCAAAGAAGGATAGAGCAGCTTTGTTCCTTCAGGGTACATCCTAAGCATATTTGTGTATTGGTTTTTACTGATTGTCAATAAAACAAAGGTGTCAAAACAATGTACAGGTCAGTACAAAATTTTTTGTTTTCAGGAAGTGATTTTGTCTCTGGAATTAATTAATCAGAGATTGCTGAAGTAGGAAATTATCTTCCTTCACTAAGTGCTGATCTTTTATTAAAGAAATGCTGGAAGCTCTCTCTTCCAGAAACTGAAATTCAGATGTTAAGGAAAATAACTTGATGTGCATTAAATAGTGTCATCTTTTGAAATAAACCACAACAATATAAACTGACATTGTAATTGTTGGTAGTCCAGAGTGACTGCATCGGGGAAGAACCTGTGGAAATCTACAGTAAAAATGTCAACCAATTAAATGATAAAAGCTAAGTTACTCAGTTGTTGATCATGCAAAAACTATAAGCTTCATAATATGCACAGAGCTATGCATACATAAGCATCTGTGGGTTTGGGGCCTGCCAGGTGTAAATCAAGGCAGTGAGCGTTGGGTATTGATAGGTTACAGATATAATTCACCATATGGTGAAGCATGTAATTGACAGGGTACCACACAGCACTGTTACTTGTGAAACAAATTTAGTTGTCAAAATGAGATTTCTCTGAGATAAAATACAAAATAATAGTAATAAAATATTTTCCATAGTGTTGGGGGTTTGTGTGAAATTAAATCTGAAGGACAGGCTGGTTTTTAGGAGCCTGGGAATGATCTCCAAAGTTTAGTGGAAAACAACAAGGCCCCAAAGTTATCTAGCTAAGAGGAAGCTTTAGGCAAAAACAGGGTGCTGCACCTGCACTGTGGCCAGTCACAGGAGCCCCACGCACAGGAGGTGTTTACCAGTGATGGAACAGCAGAGGTGTGGGAACAGAATGCTTTAGCCAATGATTGCTGGACAAGTACTTGTGTTGTGCCGCGTGTAGCCACCTTTAACAATATATAAACTTGGAAAAAAGAGCAATAAATGTCTGCTTCAGCTAACTCATATTGAGTCCTCTGATGCTTTCCGAAGGCCCGTCTCCCTGCACCATAGGATTTCCAAATATAACACGTATGTTACTGTTTTTTCTCGCCTTATTTAAGTCAAAGTTAGGAGTGGTGAAAAAAATCCCATTTTTCTCATTGTTCTGAGGAGTTCAGATCAATTCAAGTCCTCTTTCTCAGGAACAGGGTAAACATCTCTTGCCAAACTGAATTTTGATTCATCATACTAAACAAGATTGGGCATATAAAAAGAAATTTTCGTATGACTTCCAACATACTAAGCAAGCCATACAGTCAAGCCTACCAGAGCCTAGAACACTTCATGATGATAAAACTAGGAAAAAGAGAAAATAAGGAAAGAAAAAATACAAATAGTAGTCCAGGAACTAGTAATGGAAATGGACATGTGTGTATGAAATTGTTCAAGGATCAATTTGGATTTGTAGAACTGGGGATGCATTCTTTGGAGAGTAACCTTTTTCTTATTTCTTTAATAATCCAGCTGCTCTGGAGGGAGCTGTCTCTCAGGACTTTGTTTGCTGGCTCTGCTGACATAAAAAAAAATGCCACATGTTTAAATCACATGAATGCTGCACTGGGATCTCCAACATAGCAGGGAAGGGTGACTTTTGGAAACATTTGAGGTTAATCTTGGCTTACTGAAGTGAATGGCAACGCTTCCAGTGGTTTCAGCTAAACTACAATTTCACCTTCAACTTTTCTACAGCCTTCACAAAAAAAAACACAAAAAAACCCAAACCAACAACAAAACCCCAAACACAACAAACTATTATAATTTTTTTTGGTCTCTTAAAAGAACCAGCAGAAATCTTAGTTTTCTTCCAGTGGCAAGAATTCTGCCTCAAGAGGCGGAATGGAAAATTCAGTTATAGTTGAAACATCTTTTTTTTTTCTTCCCAGGGAAGGAGAAAAAGGGATAAATATTTTCCAAGGGCAGTGTGGAACAATGAATGTTCAAGCCTCAAAACACTAAATAAAATGTGGCGATTTTCTTTTTTTGTTGGTTTGGGTTTTTTTTTTTTCATTGTTGGGTTTTTTTAATTGGCTTTTTGTTAAGGTCGTATTTTCAGCAGGATCAGAGAAGAAAAGCAAGATAGAACTTCTTTATCCACAGATTAAAAACACAGCTGCAAAAAATTGATAGAGTTTTAAATTGGCATTTAAAGAATGAAGCAGATAAGACCAAATTCTGTGGTTATGCTGAAATTCGTGGAAAAGATTTTCTGTAATTGTCTGAAATGACGAAGTAGGGATTGCTGAAACTGACAATAGATTATATTTTCCTCCAGATATAAACGTGGCTCATTTCTGCTCATTTGGCTTTTGTTCAGTCTTTATTGCAGAATAACTCAGTCATTTTAAAAACACTGAAGTGCTTGTTAAATTAATCTAAACCATCCGAGTGTTGTTTTGTTGGACTGGGGTTCTAAGCAGGCAAGCACCATCTTTGAGGGGAAGGCAGTGTAATCTTTCGAGCTTACGCAGCCATGCTATTCCTGCTAAAATTACCAGCACTTCATTTAAAGGAAAACAATGTTTTTGTGTAATATGCACATAAGCCATCCCTGGAGTGGAGCTCTGCATCAGGAGGAAGCTGATATTGCGTGGCCTTTACTTTGTTAGTTATTTGCTATTTACCTGATCTGGATTTGTAACAGGGCCCTAAAGATATGACAAATACGTAAAGAGGAGTTTTAGAATTCTCTGTAGGGTAAGCAAAGTTATTATATGAATTATAATAACAGGCATCATAAGAGGGTTATACTGTAAGTGTTATAACTGCATTATTAGCCATCACTGTTCCTCACATCCTGAGTCCATCCTTGGTGGCAGCTACAGCAGCAGGGCTGGATGTGCGCATGAGATCAGCTGCTTGGACATCACTTTTCTCGAACAGCTGGTGTGCATTGCCAGTGGGAGAAGACATAATCAAAGTGGCTAACAGGGCCATAGCTATCCTTTATTGAGGCAGTTTTCCTGCCTGATTTTTCTGGCCAAAAGCTTGTTCCTGCAGTTCCAGTTACTGCTAACACTACTTATTGAGTAAATTGAGTAATTGAGTAAAAGATTAGTAACGTTAGTTCACAAATACTTTTAATAATGTATTTTTAAAGCCATCCTTTAAACTTTTATATTCTCAGGAACACATAGTTTTATAAAGCATACATAGTTTAGTAATTTCTATGATGAATTCATGATTTGGGGAGTTTAATTCATTACTTTTGTCATATGGAAACATACAAGAGTGGCTTAACCTAGTTATGCTTCTTTTCATTGGCCACGAAGCTCAGCTAAAGAGTGCAATTGCAGTACGCACTGGCATAAGTATACTGAAGGCAGCATGATTAATAGCAGTAGTAAAGGTGTTACTGATCAAGCTTCAGGCTGGTGTCTAGGGGTGCTTAGTTTTGCCTAGGTTGTATGGGATGCATCTAGTTGATTTTGCTATTACCTGTGCTAGCTAAATGAATGCTAGCATGAGTGTGACTGCTTGCCTATTTGCTGTATGATTATAGCTCAAGATACAGAAACTTGTTTATAATCCTAGAAAGGCAAAAGTCAAACATGCAATGAAGTAAAAAAAGTGAATCCTGCAATAAAGATACACGGAAGCAATTTTGCAAGTTAGTTGTAAGGACTAATAACTGTCATCACAGACTAACAAACATCTTATTTTAGCTTTTTTCCACCTATTCATTTGGCATTTACTCGGGTTTCACTTTCACTTGGTAGATTGGCAATGTCTGGGCTCTGTGGTCCAAGGCTGCCTTGTCACTTCGTTTTCTCAAATGTACCATTTGTAAGTTTTTATGGCTTTTAAATTTCTCTTAATGAGGGGAAAAAAACAACAACCAAACAACCCCACCCCCCTCTCCCTCATCCTTAAAAAAGTGTCTTTAACAAGCTGGTGTGATGAATACACAGTGCTACAAAAATGTTTACAAAAATCTGCATGTTATAAAATGAGCATTCTTGAGCTGTTGGAACCAAAACAATTTTGCATTGTGATCACACTTAGAGAGGCAGTTAGGATAAAAAACCACTGCATAAAGTATTTAACAGAACGCTTGGACAATGATCTTGGGAACACTTGGCATGCTTGGATTTAGGGAAGTGAATGATCCAATTGATTTCAGAGTGTCATGCAACTGTACCTACAGAGCTTGATATAAGGCCTTTTGAAATCAGTATAAGGGTAAAAAAAGGCCAAGAAGGGGCAATCCAGCTTTCAGAGAAGTCACAGAATCAAGGCTTTAACTTTTCACAGTTTTGTAGTTAACATAGCAAAGTAAATTATAAAGTCAACGAATTTTCTTACAGACAGCTACTGACAAACCCTATCTACAGGTCTGGCCTACAGTCAACAGCACCATCCCTGTTTCTCTTAGATTTGGTAAGGAACTTGTTTCTTAATAGACACATATCTATTAGTTAATTAATTTTTACCTGTAACTTCTGTTTATGCATAAGCCTGTGTACCATCTTGTATTTTAAAATATGCATTACCTTTAACATTACCTAAGCATTTATTTATACTCTTTTCTACACAGTTGGTATATTTTACTAGCAGCATTATACTCTGGCCTTTGTTGATTCTCTAGATAATTTTGTAGTATTAACAGCTGTCGGTTTGTTAGGCTATCTGGTATTTTACAGTGTCTGATCACCATTTAACACATACTTTAAAACAACATTTAAAGCATTGAGGTTTTGCTCTTCAGATAAACAGCAGCTCTGTTTTAAATTGACATGAGTTGTTATCCCCTGAATTGCAGGGAAAAGCACCCATGTTGCATGGCCTACAACTAGATTGCAAGATGAATTTAAATGCTACCCTCTCTAAAGAAGTACCTTTGATTTCACACATTTAACATGATACTGTCATGTAAGATATCTGACACCATAGCAAGCCTTAATTTTAAAATGTAAATCTACCAAGTTCAGTGTGAAGCATTTTTGCTATTCTTTATTCTAAAGAAAGCTATCTTACTATAGCAAAGTAAAATGAAACATGTGAATTACTTCCTTTTTTAATACCACACATAATTCATATTTGAGACAGATTGCTGAACAACATAATTGAATTGGAGAGCTCTGGAGGATTCATAAAAGAAATGCATGAGAACTTCCAGAGTTATATAGGTATATAACATTTGCATAAATCTGCACGCTTAAGATCATACACTACTTGAAATTAAGAATACCTTTCTTCTAAGCTGATTATTTCATAGCTGATAGTTCAGAAGTAAAAATACATTTTGTCTTCAAGAGCTGACTTTTCAAATGTCCTAAAGTGTTGGTTTTCTAATATAAACTTCTACAATCCTTCCTATTATGCAGCTAAATAACAAATTTACAGGAACAAGGACTAAGATGTAGGGGAAGCTTTGAAACTGAAAGCTGTAAAGCTAAAAATCTGAATACAGCAGTTGGTGAAATTCTGATTCTTTGACAAAAGGTCCAGAATTCTTTTATTTCAGTAGGACCAGGAAATTTTCATGAACTGCATGATTCTGTTCATAATTTTACAGACCATTTAAATTCTTCCATCTTTATTATAGTATTTGTATTACAAATAATGGAAGTACTAAAAACCCAAACTCCTGACCCCTTAACTGGGACTAAAGGTTGTAATGAATTTAGGTTAGGATTGCAAGTGTGTTTACACATCAAAAAACCTCAGGATAGTGACATGTTGGGTATGTTGTGTATGGAGCTATGGCTTTATGAAACTGTAGTAATTTTGTCAGAATTGTTTACTTTATTGATTTGAAAGAGGGGAGAATGTAATTTGTGCATCAAAACTAGTCTATTATCCTCCATAAGAAACCCACGATGCACTGCTTTTAAAAACAGTTAGTTGAAAGAATATCGAATCCTATAAAACAAACGGTTTAAGAGAAATTTTCTATATATGAAAGGTTTCATGTAACGCCATTTCTTATTTTATGTCCCATATATTAGCCTTCTATAAACTTATGCAGCTTTTTATAAACAGCCTTAGCAAGTAGAACCAAAATGTAAACACTCTGCTCAGCGTTCTCCCTGCCACAATTAAGCCATTACTAGTTGAACTTCTGCATTTACTGTTGCATTTTCAGTTCAAAGGTTATTATTTCTTTGGTAATTGAGTTTTACTGGTTTTGCATAATTTGCATTAATTGCAGTAATTAATGTAACATTACTCTGCTAAGCACACATTTTCTGTCGTGTACCCAAAAGCTGAGCTAGCAGCTATTCATTGTGAGTATTGGAGAGGACAGATAATATAATATGAATAGCTTATAAAATCTGCTCTTAAGTTTGTCAGTGATAAATTTTAATGGGGACAAATAATTAGAGCTATTATTGCAGGAAAAAAAATGGGCTTTACAGTTTCATTTGCCTCTGCCTTCCACATTGAAAAATAATTTATTTTTTTTCATAAATCGTAATGTTTTGGCTGCCCAAGATCTATATTGAATACTGGTAGACAGAGATAGAATTGGACATACATAAAGTGTTTTCCACATATTTTTTCTCCACACAGTGTTCACAGAGGCTTAAGAAAATAGTAGGTAATACAGATACAAGCATGGTTTACCCAACATCTTGTTGGCTTAGCTTGTGACAATAAAGGTGACATGTATGCATTGACATGTCTTCTTGAGTGTTGATGGTTTTTACCAGGATCCCAAGAGGGAGAAGGAATGTTGAAAAAAATTGAACATATGACAATAAAGATGACCAGAATGTAAATGAAGTGGCTGAGGAGATAGCGAAAAATGTACAGAATCTGTGCAGCTGGTCTGAGTGATTAATAGTAATTAGAGTAAAGCAGACAGGTAAATCAGAGGCTTATAGACAAAGAGATAAGATTTTGAGTAGGTAATGAAAGTTGAATTGCAGTAACCCATACAAGCCCAGAGCCTTGTTTTCTAAGTCAGTATTTTTCAACTGCATTTTTAGAGAGCAGAACATACTGACCATGGTTCCAGAGGGGGCATGAAATGCCATTAATTCAAAGCATTCTTTAGGTCTTCTCCACAGTGTCTCTAAATTTGCTAAGCTGCTGCATATGGTAGACTGTGCCAGGAGAATTTAGGGCTCTTGACTATATTTTTTTGTTACTTTTCTGTTATTCTGTTATAAATTTATAATCATATCTTGTTAGCTGTGTTTCCTTTTCTTGATTTTCCTATGGGTTCTTTCTGCTATTTTAAATATTTAAAACAAACACACTACCTTGGACATATTTTATGTGACTGTTTTATTCCTTTCAAGAGTAAAACTGTTGTGTGTAAAAATTTGGTGAAGCTGAGTTGGCAGCTAGAGCCAAGTATGATGGGAGCAGGTGCTCTACAAGCTTTCCCATACAGCTCTGCCAACAGAGCTCGCTTCAGTCCAGCCAGACTCTTATCATCTCGTTACTGGCTGTCTCCTGGGCAACCCAATGATTGGGCCAGCTTTCTTTTATGTTGATAAAGAGCAAATTGGACTAGATTGCAACTGTTTGACTCATTTCACTTCTGAAACGCATTCACCTGGATTTTTAAAGGGTATTGTCATGGCTCTGAGGGCAGCAGGTAGGTTTTAAATGCCCTGAGCAGCCTCACCTAGCCTCCCTCTTCTATACATCCTGCCCTTCATTTAGGGCATCCATTTGAGCTCAGGTCTGGGCCACTGGTCTGTGTCATAGGTGGGCCTGTCTCTGTCTTCTGTGTGGATTGCAGACCTACACTGTAGGTCTGTCTCCAGCCCTGCCTCCTACTGCTTCTGGCTGGGCTCCCTGGACAGCCCTGGTCTGTCCCCTCACTGTGCCTGGGACAGCCTGCCATGCTCACGCTCTGTGTCTTGGTGCCAGCTGGTTCAGGCTCAGACAGTGCTGCAGTCACCCTTGGCTCCTGCTCATCCTCCTTCATGGAGCTGCCCTGCTTCTGTTGCTCCTTGAGAGGTAGGTCTCTACAGTTTCCAAAACTTTGATGTAGTATACAGAAAGCTCGGTGATACTAGAGAACTTATACAGTCACTGTTGTGATCTAGAAAAGTGGAAGAAACTTTCTACAGATTCAACAGGTTATTGCAGCTTCTAATTTAATTTGCAGTCCCTTAGGTAATTCTGAATACATAAGCTTATAGTGACCGATTCAGCATCCTGGAAGAGCCTTGTGGCTCAGGGCAGCAATTCAACCCTAATTCCCTTGTTCCCCATCTGCTCAATTTCTGAAGTGGATTCTTATGAGAAAACAGGCAGTTGATTTTATAGGTGACACTGAAAGCTCATGCAATATCTGTCTAGTTCAAGTTATTTCTGTTCATGTCTACTGAGAAAATGGGCATTGTAATGTAGGAAGGAAAAACATTTCTATCATACTTGGTCATATGTTTCAGTGTCCTTAATGTTAAATAAACACACCTAGTCTTTTCTCCTTAAACCTTTGTGAAATCTTAAAAAAAAAGTAAATATTAGAAGAAAAATATCTGAAGTATTTACTGTTAAGTTTGCATTTGTCTTTTGGCTGCAAAAGGACACAGACTCAAAATTATAAACACTGTGTCTCCTCTTTCTGCAGCAATACTTGCTTTGGGCAGCACGGTTCCTTTAAACTCAGTATTTGTGCTGGGCTATTAGTTATACCCTTAAGAAAGTAAAAACCTTGGAATGTAAATATGCAGGTTTTGTTCAGTCTTACAGAAGTTCAGGTGCTCAAGAAGTGAATCAAAGATTGGGACAGTACATCACAGCTAATAGTTTTGGCATTGCTACATATGTCTACTTAGTCGCACTTTTTGATGCGCTTAGTCCTTGGACAAGAAGAAAACACTAAAATAAAACTAATCGCCATGTTTATGTGGCCTTCCTGTATCCCTTCTCTCAACATCACTGGAGGAACAAGTGCTTCATAAACTGAATTCATTTTCATTCTCTGTAAAGTTGTACATTGTTTGTTTAAGAAAACACAGCCAAAAATCTCAAATGGTAGCAATTTCACACCTGCTACCCCAGACCAAAGTTTGTTAATTGGCACAGAAACAATGTTTCCAAACTCAAGTGTTCAGAAGTGCACTGTGCAGAGTCTCTAGCAGGTGTTCATCACAGGAGGTGCCTTAATGAAATTTCTTAACTAGGTTCTCTTAAACCATTATATTTTGAAATCTCTTACCATTATTATTTTAATTTCTGACAGTACAGTTTACTGTAGTTCATATGAACCCTTGCCAAACTAGATGTAAATGGACTCAATTCTTTTTCTCTTAATTTCCTCCTGAAGATTTCATTTTTAATCAAAACTGTCTGTAAATCTTCTCTATCTTCCATTTCTTTCTCCAAGGCCTCCCCTGAGGTCCACTGAACTCAAAAGAAACTGTTTCACTGAATTGTAAAGGCTTTGAATCAGCTTTCAAACGTTCCTTTAAACATGTAAAAACAAAGGAATGTCAATACTTTATCCCTTTTTTTCCCCTTTTAAACCGTCCTGCAGTTCCTTTGAATAATGTGTATTCACTGAGACTATATATAGCGCCTTGTTGGATTCAGTTGCATGTTGAGTAACTGAAGATAATTATTTCTATTAGGTCAGGAAATAGACTTCAGTGGATCTCTGCTGTTCTGTGTGGAACTGCTGAAAGTTAAATACAGTAATTCTAGTAGTTTAGTAGCATTTTACTGTAAACAAGAGCAAACCTATTTTTCAGTAGGAGGATTTTGGCTTTTTTAAAAACAAAAACAAACCCTTGAAGTTGCTTATAGACCCTAAGGGAAAAAAACAACCAACCAACCCTGCACCTGTAACAGCTTAAAAACCATTGCACTATAGTACAATCCCTGTTGCAGCATAGTGGATCTGCAGTTTTCTGTGCCACAAATGGTTAACTTGGAGCAGCTGTCATGCTAGAACCATGCTTGCATAGAGAAAGCCCTACATGTAAAAGTATGAATAAATAAGATATGGTGTATTTGCAAATACTGTTATCCCAACTTTGTGTCAGAAAAACCCATTCATGTCCAATTCATAACACTTTTGCATGGTCCCAACAACTAGCACAACTGGCTTGGGCCATTTTTCTTTATACAGTTTTTCTCGAAATAATTTTTTCAGGTTTAGTTCCATTACATGGGAATGCAATGCCCTACAGTACAGACAAAAACATGGCGGGGAGACATGGAAAAAGCAGTGAAAAGCCATTCAGAACAAAATTCGACAAGCTTAATGTAAAATGTAAATAGTGCTTGCCTTTTATGTCCAAAAAAGTATAATCATGAGTTCAGGTAGAAGCCTGCTGCCACTTAATTGCCTACTCACAAAGTTATGGTTAGTATCACGTATTGCTACTTACCTGACACCTGCATCTCTTGCTGGAAGAAAATGGAAAAACTAAATTGAAACATCTAGAGAGGCTCCTGAAGTCACAGTAACAAAGAATGTGCCTTTAAAGATCTGTGCCGAGTTCACAGTCATGCTTGAGAAGGAGGAATACTGCATGCATTTACAACATTATTTGATCTGCGTTTCAAGGGCAGAACTACCTATCATCTCTTATTTACACTGAGATCAAATGTTCAGTGTGGCTGGTAACGGTAGTAGGCAGAGACCATTTTTAGTCTTAAGAACATTTTTCTTTCTTTTACCTTTTTTTTTCCAGACTCTTGATTTTTGAAAAAAGATGGTAGAGGTTGGAGGGTGAAGAAGATAATGATGACCATTATATCAACTGTTTATCATGAATTGAAACCTAAAGCTGCTTTGTTTAACTAAAATAAAATTATTTTGCTAGCCTGATGGAGGCAGGGGAGAATCTTGAAAATGCCAATGTCTCTCTATAGATATCCTGCTGCAAAACATAATATGCACACAAGGAATATCCACAATGAAGTGTAAGTGGAATAATTTTAAAATATTCAGTATTCCCCTATCAAGTGAGGTCTTGCTCTGCTTTATTTTCTTGGTTTGAGCTCCGTCATAGTGTTAGAGGGGTCTATTCTATACCAAGTACTAAACTTTACTCAGTAAATGTGTTCCAATTTAATTATTAACAGATTGTTATTAGAATTCATTGATTTGAGGATTCCAGATCTATTTCAGTCTGCAATTTTCAACTGAATTGGAAAAGGAATACCAATACCTATTTCATATAAGCTGACATAAACATTTGTACCTTAATGCCATTTATGCATGATAAACATTAACCAGCCTCCTATCTCTTTATTTGCTCTGGTATTTTACGTAGCATATCTGTGAAGCATTGACAGAAGTGACCAGAAAAGAATGGGACTTGTTTCTAGTCTGCTGTCAAGCTTTGGGTTTTGCTCTTGTGAGATGTTACTGAACCTGGATTTTTTTAATAGATTGATTTCCATTAGGAGAGCTTGCAGAACCAAAAATGTTATTAAAGATAAATCTTTTCTCTGTAAAGATAAGCTGATTGCTTCCTAAATCTCAGAAGCAAATCCTCCTGTTTTAACATGGAATTATTGAAAGAGCAGTGCTGGCTTTCTCATGTGGGGCTTGGCTTGTCTTGCTTTTGCGGAGCTGATGGTCCCTGATCCTGGCCTGGTGGTGCTTCCTGGATGGTGTCCTTGTAGATATGAATCAAATGCTTTCCCTTGCTGCTTTGTCTGGTGGTATCATCAGGACTAGAGATGCATGTCTTCCTGGTTCTCTCTCTTTACTTCTTTTCGTGTACATGAAAGGGAATGAGTATCTTGGGGCCTGCTTGACAAAATTCAATACGCATCACATTCTGGAATGAAACTGTAGAACGTATAGAACACAGTGTGTCTTATAGCTATTTGATTTGAATTCAGAATTTTAGGAGTCTAAGGGGGGATCAAAAATGCTTTGTAGAGACAGTCTTGCACCTTATGATCCTTTACTTGTACAGGCCAGTTTTGGAGTTGACTTAATGGGCAATAGAGAGCAAGAGGAAAACCTGACATAGTTACAGAAGAACAAAGAAGAAATAAAAAAAAAAGTTTCATGATGTTTCCTGCCTCTAATGCCAGGGTGTGACTTGCCTGACGCAATTAGTTTTAACAGGCTAGAATCCAGAATGATACTGCCAGCCGGACATAGGTGGTTATTTGTAACTCTGAAAATTAGGCAATCAGAAAGCCTTACAAGTAAGCCTAGTGATGTAAATTACTTCTTCCAGAGTAGGTCTGTGAAACTTGGCAAATCAGAAAGAGGGAGGGTGAAAACAAGTAAGCAAAGAAATCACGCTGCTTTGGAGAGATGCAAAAAAAAAAAAAAAATGCAGTTTATTCCTTCTCAACTCAATTCTTAATGTTCTTGTTGTATAACCATTTTCCCCATCATTTGTTACATTGTCCTATCCTAAGCCTGTCTGCTTTTCATATTCCTCAGTGTAATATTCTCTGCAGTATAATATTACTTTTAGCATTATTTTGATTTTGTGAGGAAGGCCAAGAACTTCTATGTGTGAATAACTTCAGACATGTTGAAAAAAAATGCTTTTTATATTACAAAAAGTTTCAGGAGGATATACTGGGGTGGAACAGACTATTGCTTTCTTTAAAGTCTTCCACTGAAATGAACATCTCTTAAAAACTGAAGTAGTCACAGGTGTGCCAGATTCATTAGCGCTGGTGCTTAGCTTGGGTAGGAAGCAAATCCATTTTAGATGAAGCAAGTCACTAGCAACCTTTACCACTATTGGCTGCATCTTTTAAGGTGAATCTGCCAAATTTTACATGTTAAGGCAGCAGAAGAATGCAGAAATGTCATTAGGAATGCCATTTCCCATCAGAAAATAAAGGCTCTGCAGAACCACTAGCCTCAATAGTGCAAAAGGAAAAGAAGGGTAAATCCTTCACTGTACTTAAATACCACTTGTGAAAAACCTACCAGATTCTGACATTTTTTAATTCCACTATTTTTGAAGCTTGCATTTTGTGACTTTACCTCTTCCGTGACAACCACCCAGGGTCATTTTAAAGTGCATATAGACAAATGTTAACTTTGGAGTCCATGTCTTCAAACTAAAGCCTACTGATCAATACTACTTCTGCTCTGGTAAGCAAAACAAGTCAGCTTCCTCCTTTGTAAGATTCTCCAGTCTAAAAGTTATCAGAAAGATAAGCTAGAAAAGCTTATCCTAGCTTCTTCAACAACTATGCTAAAGAAAAGAAATTTAAACCATTTCAGGGGAAGAATCATTCTTATCTGGCCTAAACCCCTTAGAACTTCACTATCTTGATTATATTTGCCTTTTTTAAAGGTGTGTCTAATTAATGATTCATAATTTTCACATGATGTCCTGGTCACTCAAATACATCTTTCTCCTTTATTATTTCAGATTACAAAGTTACTGGATTATTGCTAAGGCTTCTGTCACAACATGTTTTTTTTTATCAGCTGTTGTTATTAATTTTGTTGTTAGTAGGTGACCTCATTTTTGCACTATTGAATTTCATTCATCACCAGCTGCTAAGGTCACCCAGTTTTTGCCATGTGATATCATGATGATGACCTATATTGAGCTTGTCTTTTACTAGCTTGAGCAACATAGGCAAATGTAATCATACTGGCTCTTGGGGACAGCTGCCTTACTTTAGATAATCCTTTTCCTTGTTGTAAGTCACAGGTGGCCCTGGCTTGCAGTAGGTATGATTTACAAATGCATGTTACTTCCTTCTCTTTTGTTTTGAGTTACAGTGTGCATTTTTCTGCAGCAATTGAAGATAGAAGCTGATGTTCTGTGTTATTGTACAGAAATCAGAATTTTAAGGAGATAAATGCAAAAGAATGAATTCTTAGAAAAACCATAAAAAGGAGGAAGTGCTAGAATACAATGACTATATAGAGCACTTGAGAACACTAAGCAGCAATAGTCCTTAAGGTGTTGGCACTTCACAGAAGGAACAGGATATTGGCATGAATCCCAGATGCATAAAAACAAAATAAAAGGAATTACAAGTTACTGGTTAGATCTCAGCAAGAGGCTTACAGGCACTCAGAGCCATATGAGGAAAAGCTGTAGTTGCTCATGGTAGGATGAAAAACTATCTGAATAGTGTGCTATTTGGCTCTAAGACTTAAATTATGAGCAGTTGAGCTTATTTTGAAAGTGATGGTGGGTGGGAAAGCCTTGGAGTTTGTCTGCTTAACTAGAATTTTAAAAGATTTACTGGGGTTCCAGTAAAATTAATCCAAGCAAACTCTTCGTAGTTGTAAAACATAAGTAAGATGTCAAGATATAAAACTATACACATTCAAACACACATAATTATAATACAAAATATCCTTCACCAGTGAAGCGAAAATTATATTAGTGTTTCAAAGTCACACCTGTATGCTGTGGAATTCTGCTTCCTTACCAAGGTTCTCAAATGTTAGCCAGGAGATGGTGAAGTGTGTTTGAAGATCTGGGCTCCCATGCTTCAAATTCATAGGAATTAATTGTCTGTAATAAAATGTACATTTTCATCTGCATGACGTTTGAAGACATACATTCCTATCAACTGCAGTGAGAGCATCCAATCTGGTTTTAAGTTAGCTAGTGAAATGCAGTAACACTTAATTCTGGATGAGGGAGCTTAATGCCTCCTATTGGGATATCTGCTCAGAATCTGAATGGAAGCAGGTGGCTGGTCTGCATGGAGGGATATGCTACAGGGACTGCGATGTATGCAATAAATGGACCTGTGGATTAAGCTAGTCCTGAAGTTTACTAGAACTGTAGTCTTCACACTGAACTTCAATATGTTAACTTTCTTGCCTTTTTAAAAAGTCTGAGACTGGGTCTTGTCTTCACTGTTTAGTGTTGGTTTCTTCTAGGCTGTGTACATGCTGTGTGGCACTTGGCTTTTTAGTGTCCTTGGAATCTACACCGTTGCGAGGCAGTTACTTTTATTGTTTGCCTTTCAAAGTCCCTGAAATAATGCAGACTGTGCTGCAGCACAAGGTGTCTTTAGGGCATGATCCCAAGAGTGTGCTAAATGCTGTGGGATATACTATGAGGGCATCTAAACATGTGTTGGAAGAATGCTACACAGATCAACAAGGGGAATTGTGAAGTTATCCACCTAGGGAGGAAATAACTCCTTGTCGCCTGTACATCCTGGGTGCTGACCACCGGTAAGGCACCTTTGCAGAAGAAGATGCAGAGGTCCTGGTGGAGAATTTGGAAATGAGCCAGACATGAGCCCTTGCAGAAAAAGGCTGGACTGTATTAGGAGGAGCACTGCCAGAAGGTTGAGGGAGGTGTTTCTACTCCTCATTGGTGGGATCACACCTGCAATACGGTGTGTAGTTCTGGGCTCAGCAATGCAAGAGATGGAACTGCTGGAGAGAGTCCAAATACAAAGAAAGTCAAAGAAATTTGCCTGGGGTGCTATGACCAATTGGTGGTGGGTTATGCCACCATCAACATTAAAAGCAATAAATAGTGAAAACAACAGCAGTTTGAGAAAGATATATCCATGAACATCCAACACAGTGCAGAAGGCTGTATCCAGGCTGGAAGTGCTACATCTAAAAACCAGGCTGCCAGCCAAGACTCTGATACCATAACCACCTGGAGTGGTTTCCTGCTCTCCAGAATTCGTGGTACTGGTTACAGTGTGACTGGAGGCCGTTATTGCTACCACCTCCTATACCGATCTTGCATAGTAAATAATTGTAGATTATTGTCAGTGAGTGGTGTGGTTCTGTACTTGCAGCTACCTCAGCCCAAAATTCCTGCATGAAAGATACCATACTGACAGAACCGTAACTCAAGACTAAACATTGTCTTACTGTACATACAGTGTTCATACTGAGGTCACCGGGAAATTGCATAGGATGAGAAAATAATTTCCTGACTAGCTCTAAGGAATCTATTCACATTTAGATTTAACAATACAATAGTACTATGGCAATTAAATTATCCTTAAAGCATTTTAGAAGCATGCTGCTGTTTCTAGCAGAGCACTTTGACTTTTGTTTGCTATTCCAGTCTTTTTATTTTGAACTTAGTTTTTTTTAGGACTTGCCTGACAGGTTTAAGAACATAGTATAGCAAGGGGAAGTCTATTATCTGTAGTATGAACATATTTCACCTTTTCTTCTTATAGCATTTCTCAGCCTTCCAGCACCAAAAGGAGCCTACAGGAAAGCTGAAGCTGTTTACAAGGGCAGGGAGTGACAGGACAAGGGGGAATGGCCTTAAGATGGAGGTGAGGAGATCTAGATTAGATATTAGGAAGAAATTCTTCCCTGTGAGGGTGGTGAGGCACTGGCACAGGGTGCCCAGTGGAGCTGTGGATGCCCCTTCCCTGGTAGTGTTCAAGGCCAGGTTGGATGGGGCTTTGGGCAGCATGGTCTGGTGGAAAGTGTCCCTGCCCAAGGCAGGGGGATTGGAACTAGATGATCTGTAGGGTCCCTTCCGACCCAAACCATTCTATGTTACAGATACACATTACAGAGCAGAATGGAATCAGCAGACCTCCGTTGATTCCAGCAAGTCATCTTATATTAATATATATTGTGCTTATAACAGCAAGTACTTTTTTTTTATAAAGAACATTCACATTCCAAGAAGAAAAGGGTGAAAAGTAGTTTTGGGTACTTTTTCTATTGCCAGACTGACGAGTTAACATACAGATGACAACTTTAAATGCTATTCATTTTGAACTTGTTGGATACTTTATAGCAAATCTTACATATGTAAGCCTTTTCAGTTTCCTCTGAAGTACTCACATTTCTTTCAAGATTAATTTTTTAACAAATATCTTTTCCTCTTTATTTGTAAACTGCTTGCTATAACAACCAACCAGTCATGTTCATTGCTGGTATCATTGGATATTGATTTTTCTTCTAGAGTGGCTTACTCAGTTGGGTTTTTTCAATAGTAGAAGAATGATTAATCTGTAATAACTTCTAATAAAAGTTATCTCCTTAAATGAATGATTGAAAATATGAACACACAAAAAAATCAATACCATTTTGGATAGCCACTGTTACTCTCAATATCACTAAAGTCCATAATATCAAGAACATGGACAATATGAAATTATCTGTGCCTGTAAACACTGGTGAAGTCTACTAGTGTCTTCAAATCATCTTCTTAGCATCTGATTTAATCAAAGTTAACTTGGAATAAATACCATGGAACAAATGGATAAAAGCCATTACAGTTGACCTTTGTGTGATTTCATTTTGTGATGACTTTTTGTTCCTTCAGTTCTAACTATCCAATTAATAGTAAAAGAGATAAAGGGCAGTCAGTTCCCTGCCAATAACCCAGGGGTCAGAATTTGAGGCAAATTAGATAATGAACAAAATCCCAAAAGCAGACCTACACTGGAAATGGAATTTAAGAACTAATAAAAGACATTCATAAAGATATGCTTAGGAACTAGAGGTGCTCTGGAAAAAAACAGCTGTCTTTCTAATAAAGGTACCAACACTATTAGAAGACATAAATGATAATGTAACCCTGTCTTCGGGGGAATAGTCTGCAGTCTGTGTTTGAAACATTCACATTCATTCTAACTACAGATGTTCCACACGTAGTTTCAGATTACAGTTTTCAAAATCACAATCAAACATCAAGAAAGGAACATTTTTGTTACAAATCACAGTTAACATGTTTTGCCGTAAAATCAATAGATATTATCAAGGTCTGTGACTTGCAGCTACAAATGCTGTGCTCTTGATAATTTTCTCATATAGGGTAAGCAGACATAAATACACTTGCTTAGCTTAAGTCTTAGGAAACAATGACCTCAGAATTAAGTTATACAGTATGGCAATGGAAGAATGTTGGGAAAATACCAATATATTCATATCTGTGTTTTGTGGTGGTGAGTTATTTTTCAGAATATATTTTACGTGATTACCAGGGTTTACAGTGCAAGGGATAGCTGGTAGCAAACAGACGTGTTACTTTTTAAGTAAAAAGAAACTGACAGAAGTCGAGCTATGTAGCAGAATGTGTTTGTGTGGCCATCACAAAATAATCTTCATGATCAAGTTCTTAGAGTTGTACTGTTTCATCTGTGCTGTTGTCTTTGATGACAATATACACATTTAACTGTCTAACATGATTTTTGTGACTCTAAAATAAGACCATATGCATGTAAGTTTGATTTTTAGTGAAGTTTCAGAAAACTACAAAAAGCCTAACATATTGTTTATATAATTATCAATTATTCTGCTTAATACAGCAAACTTAACAGTATCAGAATAGCACTTATTTGCAGACTAAGATGATACCTGGTCTAATAAATTATCTGGGGCAAGCTGGTGTAAGTCTATTCAATTCTGCTCTTTTACTGGCAGAGGAGATATCAGTGGGAAGTACAGTTTTGGCATAATTATGTGACATGACACTGCTATAAGATAAAGTTCAAACACACCACCAGGGATGAGTCTGATTATCCAAGTTCTAAATCATTTCATTTAGATTCAGTTCAGAGTAAGTCATGTTACCAGATTTCTAACAAATGATAGGATGGGAGGTTTCTTTCAGGTACCTGACACTTGAAGGTCAGCTGTTGTCCTTCTGTTTTATATGTCTGTGAAATATTTTGCAGTATGACACCATAATCCCAAGTGAATGAAAGTTGTGACTGGGCCTAAACCCAGGTCCCTTTTCCCACTAGGGAGAAAAACACTTCTGTGCTGTCCTGGGACCTGGAAATAAAGTTTTAGTTGGTTTTTATTCTTCATCTGCACTGTCTAGAACACTGCATTAACACTTACTTGCATGTACTGCCTGAGCTGAATGCCATGCACCATGGGAAACTCTCAGAACTTAATCAGCAACGATATACCAGATCTGTGGAAAGCAATTACATTACAATAATGCAATATAGTAAATTAAGGTTATATTGACTACAATGAATTTGAATAATTTTAAACAACTGAAAACCAATATCACACACCTACTGAAACATTCATTACAATAAATTGTTTAGGCTATGTAAAAAGCTTATCATTCAGTATGAATATTAACAGCCTCTTTTTCCCAGACAGCTAGACAACAATTAGAACTGACGATTTTGTATGTAATATGGAAATCATATTCTTAATTGCAGTGAAGTTTTTATTGCAGTGAAGATACAGAAAAAGTTTATACTGGCAATTATGAATTACAATAAGATATATAGTAAACAGGACAGTTTCTAAGTTAATATTGTTAACAAAATCAAATATTTTTGAAGAGTAGCAATGTTTTTTTTTATAGCCTGCTTCTGTTTTACTTTATAAGTAAGCAAATAAAAGCCCCATAGTTGGCTCTAAGACAAAACCATGACAGAACAATGATAATATAGTTAGTGACATACACAGACAGGTTTGTATTCAGTTGAGGTCTTTGAGAAAGTTTTGTATTTCTAAGGGTCTTACTGTGTTTGGTCCTCAGGCCTTCATCTGTGAAAAGGGAATGGTACAATTTTTCTCACTGCCTTAGCAATTATGTTGTTTGTAGTTGGACTATGCAGAAATCAATCTTTCATTTTAAGCACAACTGACACTTATAATTTGTCATTACCTTTGTGCCTTTGTATTGTTCAGGATACAATTGTATAAAAGACAAGCCATATCTCAAAGAGTATAACAGTCTAAATATGTAAGAGGATATTAAAAAAAATTAAATTAATGCATAGAAAAATTACTGACTTGACC
The DNA here is from genome assembly GCA_013399095.1 of Psophia crepitans. Taxonomy (NCBI): domain Eukaryota; kingdom Metazoa; phylum Chordata; class Aves; order Gruiformes; family Psophiidae; genus Psophia; species Psophia crepitans. The sequence continues at coordinate 252,043 of VWZZ01007029.1, read as the reverse complement.
CATTTGAACCCTAGTCTTCTGGAGTCCGGGCTACATTTAACCACAGCGCTCTCGTCCTCAGAGTTTTTAGAGGTATTACCATCTGGTGGTTACGATATATTCTGGCAATGCAAGCAAACTGAAGTATGAAACAAGGGGCCTTACAAACCCAAAGTATACGTTTGCTACTGGTGTGGGCCCCCCGTAACATTAAGAGGTATCTTGGGGAAGGCTTGTCCCATTTCAGACTACATTCTGAACTACAATAAGTATTTCCCACAGGTATGTGAATTTTTCAGTTTATTGTTCTTAAAAAGTATCGCAGTGTTTAAACAGACTTTGGAACTTTACTGTAATACTGGTGCAATAACTAGGGGTTAAAAGTGTATTAAAAAATAATAAAAACTTGATGTTGATTTAGACAATATCTGGTCTTGAGGGCTTTTTCTGTGCTTTCTAGATTCTAGGGTTTTTGAGAGGCAGAAACTGACCACTAAAAGCAGAGATTTTGAATTGTGTTTAAAAAAGCAGATGTTACTGAAGTGGAGATTATAGCGTATCCACACAGAAGGGTCTGGAAATGTCAAAATGCCAAATGTCATAGATCAAACTCTAATATTATGCTGATACTATCATTTGCAGGAGAGGAAGAATATAAGTATGTTAAAGTGGATCAAAGAGCCCCACTGTAAAGAAATGAGTTCTCAGAGAAAGATTAGTTGAAGCAAGACAGTTAAAAAAATTCTCGGCTTTGTTATATTGCATTTTCTAATATAATGATCAGCCTGCTTCACCTCCCTTTTCCAAGCTGCATTTTCTGTAGGGGCAATCCTTTGGGGAGCAGCTCGGACTGGTGTAATTCAGCAAGGGAAAATGATTTTGGAACTAAGATCACGGGGAGGGAGGCAAATCAGTACCCTCACTGGCAAGGACGAAGTCCACGGTACCTGAGCACGGCAAAGAGCAGACCTGGTGAGGGTAGCCAGGCACAGCCAAGATTTCAGAGATTCGTCTGGTGACAAGGCAACTCTGAGTTTAAGCCTGAAAGCAGTCCATGGGTCAGGATCAACAAGGTGATCGTAGGTAGCCAAACCTTCAGGAAGTGGAAGATGCTCTGACACTAAATCAATCAAAGCTAAGACATATGTATGCTGTATTTGTTTGGTCACTATTTAATTGAAAAAAAAAAAGGTGTTTTTTTTTCTTGTACTTTAAGAACTAAGGTGCAAGTGCTGGAAAAATTACAACTTTTATTAATAATTTTGCAATCCTGTTAGCCGGTTTATCTACTATTTCCTTATAACTGACTGCCTAACAAATCTTCATTGTGTTTTGCCTTTTTTAATCAGTATGATGTTTATTATTATGAATCAATAGTGGAGTAGAATTTCCAAGCATTTCATAGCTGAAGCTGACTATAGATTACTGAGAATAACAATTATTGTAATGGAGTGTCACCCAATATGACACTGTCGTGACAGACTAAATATGTTTATGCATCATCAAACTGTCATTTTGACAGAGTGATTTTTTTTCTCTCCCCAAAGAGACACTCAAATGTTATGATAAGAAAATATATTAAATATACCTTAAGTAGCTCTGTCGTATGGAATTTTCAAATGTTTGCATGTAGCAGGCTTATCAAAACTTACATAAGTGAAACATACTGCAAGCTCTTTTTGGGAACCTTGAACTTGCACAGTGTTTTTCTCTATATATGTGTACAAAACATATATACACGTGTGTGCAAGTGTACCTGTATATATGTATATGCATGTCTTAAAACAAATTCAAATGGAGTACACAGATCTGAAGACTGTTTCCCAGATGAGAGGTTTTTAGATCTCTGTTCCGTTGGATGATTCCGTTATCTTTGCCACCCTTTCATTTTTTACATCTCATTTGTTATTATTTTCATTTTCTAACAATACTTTCATTTTCTTTACTAAGAATATTATTGCTATAACAACAATCTCCACAGGTGGTTATGATGGAAATATACAATAGTAACACATGATTTCTATTCTCTTTTTAATTGTTTAGCTCTTAATTACTGTGGAAAGACTTTTAAAAAATAATAATTGTATAAAAGTTCATTACTTATGTAGCTGCACTAAAACACAGTTCTGGTATAGATTACAGTTTTTCCTTTTATTAAAAGCAAGATAAATAGTACATCTAGTAGACAACTTTGGGTAAAGGCAAGAAAAAAAAAGTTATTTCCTAAGTAGTGAAAAGCAGTCACCTTCTCTGGATTTGTTTTTTAACTTTCCTAGCAGAAAAGTTTTATTTCTTAAGGAAAAATAACTGCACTATGTGCTGATATCTTTAATATGCATAAGATAGTTTAGACTGATCCAGCAATAGAAGTATTTACCAAAATGAAGAAATCTCATGTTTAATTTAAATTACCATCAGATCTTATGAAATTTTGAGATCAATATCAATGCTGACAGTCTGACACCTATAGCAGTAGTGTCTGAGTAAAACCTAGTTTAAGATTGGAGGGAAACTGTCAGATAGCACTGTAATCTATCACTTACTACAATAGCTGTAGCAGATCAACTTCCCAAAACTTAGGAAACTTACATTTTTTTGTAGTATCTGCCATTATTTAACAAAAGTCACAAAAGTTTTTGCAGATATGCATGAATTTTAATTCTGTTGCATTAGAAACACTCTTTTACTGCTTCCAAATTCTTGGGTTCAACAAGATGTGGTGAATGACATAGTGGTGTGTCAGACTTGCTTCTTGAGTTTGTATGTATATGTAGCTTGTTTAGTCTGGAGAAGAGAAGGCTCAGTGCAGACCTTATTGCCCTCTACAACTACCTGAAAGGAAGTTGTGGCAAGCTGGGGGTTGGCCTCTTCTCACAGATAACTAGTGACAGGACAAGGGGAAATGGCTGCAAGTTGCGCCAGGGAAGGTTCAGGTTGGAGATGAGGAGAAAATTCTTCTCTGAAAGGGTGGTCGGGCATTGGAACGAGTTGCCCAGGGAGGTGGTGGAGTCACCATCCCTGAGGGTGTTTAAGGAAAGGTTAGATATGGTACTTAGGGACGTGGTTTAGTGGGTAATAGGTGGTGGGGGGATGGTTGGACTAGATGATCCTTGAGGTCACTTCCAACCTTAATGATTCTATTCTATTCTATAATATTTTAAACAGGCATTTATTTGGATGCCATTTGAAATAATTGGAATTCAAGTTACTATTTTCATTGGTTTTTTGCATTTCATTGTGCTAGATACCAACCCCAAATACCTAACAACTGTAGAATGGCAAACATGAACAGCAAGCAAGATGTCGAGTTTCTTGGGCTATGAGCACACAACAAATGGCAGCCACTATCCTTTTGTCTGAAGCAGGAAAAAAATAAGAGTAAACAAATCGAAAGTCATTTGGTCAGTGCCACACAGCTATTAAGTACAAATGAAGTGAGCTGGGGAATTCTGTAGCTGTGTGTCATACACTGCCTAATATGCAACATTTGGTGACTGAATGTGACTTGAATGTCTTTGTCCAAATCCTCAAACACAATTTTTTTTAAATCCAGAAAAGCATTTTGGCACAACCCAGTGTGCCTCCTTAGCCCAGTGATTAAAGGAACCCAAGCAAGGTATGGCAAAGGGAACTGAAGCTAAGTTCAGTATTGTGCCCTAAATATGGGTCTGTTCTGGAGTTGATGAGTTACAGCTTTAACAAACAACGATATTTGGGATCTTGATATTTTTATTTTTTTAGTCACTTAGAGATCATGGTTTTTTGCAATGTATGTTAGGATAAAACTGAATGGGTGTGTTTATTAATAACATCTCTATTTTATGAGTTAGTAAATAATTTTGGAAATTCTAATGTTTTCAGTTCACAGAACAAAATGTTTCCCAAGTATTCTTTAATAGCTGAACATATCTTTTTTTTTTATTATTTACTTAGTTTTAGGGATCTACTCAGTGTTTTAAAAAATATTCTGGAAGTGCTCCTGCACTGGGTCAGGCTGAGCTGGAGTTAATTTCCCCGCAGCAGCCCTTACAGTGCTGTGCATCGGTAGCAGCAAGGTGCTGATAACACACTAGTGTTGTGGCTGCTGCCGAGCAGTGCTGGCACATATCAAGGCTGTGTCTCCAACCCTTCTTCCCCCCCCTCAGCAGTAGGCTGAGGGTGGGCAAGATCCTGGGAGGGGACACAGCCAGGGCAGCTGACCCAGATTGGCCGAACGGATATTCTATACCATATGACATCTGCTCAGCAATGGGAAGCTGAGGGAGAGGGGGAGGAATGGAAGGCATTCGTTTTTTTCAACATTTTGTCTTCTGGGGTAACCACTACGCTTTTGGAAGCCCTGCTTCCCAGGAGGTGGCCGGACATCGCCTGCTAATGGGAAGTAGAGAATAATCTTTTGTTTTTCCTTGCTTTGCTTCTGCACGCGGCCTTGCTTTTCGCTATATTAAAACTGCCTTTATCTAAACCGACGATTTTGGAGTTGTCTTTTCCATCTTATTTTTTCCCTCTCCCCTCTCTGCCCTGCTGAGGAGGGGAGTGATAGAGCGGCTTAGTGGACACCTGGCGTTTAGCCAGGGTGAAACCACTACAGCTCCCCAATAAAAATGTCAGTCAGAATAGGTTACTTTCTTCCATTCTGATCTTCTGAATAATGTAGGTCATCACAGGTGATAGCAGCATGTAATCTATAGGTTGTGGCTGAAGTAGTAGACACATTCCAGAAAGGGAATGATCTTGTTACTCTTCATGCCAGGACCTTACACTCTTGATGGAAGAGACTCATATTTTAATTTTAGCCGATGAGGTCTGTTTAAAGGTCACTTAAAGCGCGTGTATAAAGATATTGCCTTACACTGTGGTGACATACTTGTGCAAATATAGCGGAGCTGAACAAAGACTTAATTTCGCTGTATTATAGCAGTCATATAAAATGCAGTAAAGGGAACTTATCATGCTTTGTTTTTTTGGAATATGTCTCAGAGTTTTCTCACAAAAATAATGAAGATATCCCAAAAAAGGCAATTTCATATTGAAAATTAGTTCGGTAAAACAAAATTTACTCGAGCACAAATAAAGTTAAATAAAATTAAATCTGAATGCAATTTGATTAACACTTCTTAGACAGGGAAAGTTAAAAATAAAAAGAAAATTTTCTTCATTTGCAGGAAGTACTAAACATATGGACAATGAGACAATTCCAGTAAATTAGCAGCCTGGTTAATTCATTAAGAAGCCATCTCTTGGGTAATTGCTGAAACCTAAAATGTTGACAGCCTATTACTGAAATCTCCATAGGAAGCTAATGTAGAGTTGACGGGTTTTTCTGTTAAGCTGAATGACTCCCTGAAGGTAGAGAAAAGAAGAATGTTGACTGTCACCTTGTAGTTTTCCAGGAAAGCGTTCTTTACCATTAAATTATGAGAATATAAGGAAGAAGTTATAAAAGCCTATGTTGACACCAGCCTGAGATCTACGTTTCTGAGCAATTGGATGTAGAAATCTATAAAGCTTTGTCTTTGAAAAGTTAAATTGGATTTTACGTCTACTGCCAGGAATAATCACATGTATTTTTAGTTTTGTTTAGGTTTTTTTTAACTGTATCTGTGAGATAACTATGGGATAACAAATGCTGAGATTGTGCAAAATGGACCTCTCTGCAAAGGAAAGATCAGTAATGTGAAATCTAACTATGCTATTAGAGCTAATTCACTTTCTTATTGTTACCATTTGTATTAAGCAGCATCTTGCAGCTGAAGCCACTGTAGTAGATACTGTGCAACAAAAAAAAAGTACTACAGGGTTTTTGTATTGTGTTATTGATATCTGTTGTTGCTGCATGTTTCAGTTTTGTTCATCTCTTTCTTTATATTGTTGCTATATATTTTTGTATTGCAACCCTGACAGTAAACCCCAATGTAGAAGCCAACTCCTTAATTGGAGTCCATTTGAATTTGGAACTGGAGTCCCAATTTCATTTTCCAAATCCATAGTACAGTCGTTGTGAACAAACCTTGACAATTAATACAAATTTCTATAAATAATGCAGTTCTGATACTGTAATTTTCCATAGTATTAATCTTTAATAATCAGCTGTGTCCACATTCATCTTAACCATAGGTCTACTCAGAAAAAAATAACAAAATTAGCAGTTACAAACAGTATCCAGTATCACATAGACCCCTTTTTTCTTCTTTGTTTTTTTTAAACATCTACAAAACAACTGCAATGTCTAGGAAGATGCTTTCTGGAATAGAAAAAAACAAACAAACAAACAAAAAACCAGTAAATATGAATTTAAAAAAAATATTAAACAACACACTTAGCATTGCAATTTAAATAGAAATGTTTTGTGTACCTGCATTACAGGATGATCAGGCTTGAGAGACTCTAAAAGACACATTAAGACTACCTGCTAGGGTTTTTTCTTCTGAAGTTATTCAGCCCACTGGAAGGTAATCTCCCCAAGAGATCAATACTTCCCTCAGTGTGCTGATTGAGTTAGCCTTCCAAACATAAACAGAAGGAAATAAAAACCACAGACAGCTTGCGAATCCAGCTAGACCATAAATGCCGGAACGTGTCCATTAAGATACATTGACTTCCTAGCTATTTACATTTATAGGTAAGTGCAGATTACAAACAGGAAACTGTTAAACAGGTGACATTAATTGTGCACCACATTACCATACAGTAAGCTTTACTTGCATAGTGCTTCTGAAGACTTCATTCTCAGTATTCTTGCCGTGAAACAAATAAAATGGTATGTTAGGTGATGTTTGACAATACTAGTATTTTACTAGGAAGAGTGCTGTTAGTACCTTGAATGTATAATTCAGAGTATGAACTTCATAAGATTGTATACCCTTATTTCTGTATATAAGCATGATTATTTAAGCCTTTTCCTTATATAATTGCTATTAGCTCATGGTTCTAAAACCTGTATTCATGGATAAGGCTAGGGATGTAACTAACTCCACAGGAGTTATTTCACAACTTGAGCGATAATGTTTTGAGAAAAACTATGCCCTTGACAATCAGTGGCTCTTTCCTGTTCAGTAAGTACACGTAGCAAGGTCTTACTCTAACAATGCCACACTGAGGACATGATCATCCCATCTAGTCAGAATTGGTACCCTCTATACTTGTCACATTGAGTCCAAAATCTAAAACTGTATGTGTGTAACATGTGACATTAACAAATAGACATGCTGCTCTCAGAAGGCCTTGGTGGCTAAAGGGGAAAAACTCTTATGTAAACAGTTCTGAGCCTCAGCTCTTTACCACATGTAGGTACTTCTGGTGTCTCTGTATCACTCATACTTAGAACTATTTGGTTATCTTCTCATTTTACAGCCCTGAGTTATTCTGAACTATATACAGAAGGCAGGGATTTCTCACGTGACCTGACGTGGCTAACATACAGCATTCCCAAACTCAGCATCAGTCCTAATGCCTGATGTAATAACTGAGTCTTGTTGCATAGCCTGAAGTAGGATGGGTTCCCTTCCTTTTTAATGAAAGCTGGCTATCCTAGCTGAATGGATAGTGATTAAATATTACATTCCATAAGCTAACCAGTAAAGTGATTTCAAATGGCTTAATTTAAATGGTGATTTATTTAATTCCTAAGAAAATGAGTAATGAATTGGCTGTCTATGTACGCTCAATTACCATCAAAAATTCAGAGTAAGATCTTGTTAATGATTCTTCACTTCCTTGCTATTTGCACTTAGCAAAGCAGTGACATATGCATTTTAAGTTGAAATGAGTAGCACATACCCAACGTTGCACGTGCTCTCCTGGACACTGCTGTGCTGAATGTGCTCTAATGTAAAGGAGAGGAAAGAAAACAGAGTGGGAAGAGACATGGATCTGAACTGACTGATGTACATGAATGATGCAATGATTTGCCAGTAAAATAAAAACAGAAATAGTAATATTATTTAGTAATTATCATAGAAAGGTTTGAGTTGGAAGGGACCCTAAAGATCATCTAGTTCCAACTCCCCCACCATGAGCAGGGACACCCTCCTCTATACCAGGTTGCCCAAAGCCCCATTCAACCTGGCCTTGAACACTGCCAGGGAGGAGGCATCCACAACTTCTCTGGGCACCTTGTGCCAGTGCGTGACCACCCTCACAGAGAAGAATTTCTTCCTAATATCTGATCTAAATCTCCCCTCCTTCAGCTTAAGGCCATTCCCCCTTGTGCTATCACTCCCTGCCCTTGTAAACAGCCCCTTTTCAGCTTTCCTGTAGGCCCCTTCAGGTACTGGAAGGCTGCTCTAAGGTCTCCCTGGAGCCTTTTCTTCTCCAGGCTGAACAACCCCAACTCTCTCAGCTTGTCTTCACAGGAGAGGTGCTCTAGCCCTCTTATCATTTTCATGGCCTTCCTCTGGACTTGCTCCAGAGGTCCACATCTTGCTAACATACTACTAACAAAATACAATTCTTATATTTTGCCTTATATCTCATTATATTCTAATCCAGTAGTAATTTTAATGGATTGTACTTAGGTGTTTTGAACTTGATTATAGGATGTTGCTTTCTGGTTCAGGATTTAGTGGTTTAAGTATAGATAATATTTCTTCCAAATAGTACAATATCTTAATTTTTACAGGAAACAAACATTAAGAATTAACAACCGTGATACAACATTAAGAGAATCAAACCTCTCCTGGATATAGATTTTACTGAAATATGCTGAGCTGGAAAAACTCAAGTGCGACTTCCTCCTTGAAAGACAAATACTATTTGAACTGTATGCCTTGTGTTAAAAATCTTGAACCTGTGAGGGTGACAGAGCACTGGAACAGGCTGCCCAGAGAGGTTGTGGAGTCTCCTTTTATGGAGACATTCAAAACTCGACTGGACACGTTCCTGAGTGATGTGCTTTAGGTGGTCCTGCCTTGGCAGGGGGGGCTGGACTAGATGATCTTTTGAGGTCCCTTCCAACCTCTACGACTCTGTGATTCTGTGATACTTCTACTGAAAAAGCTTTTACAATAACTTTTTGTATGTTACTGACTTTGCTATGAATATAAACACTACAGCTATCTATAAGCTACTATCAGACAATCCATCTGCTGTGTGCATATAAAAATCTTTGCATGAGAAAAGCAGGTTTTAAATGGGAGGCAGTGTAATGCTTGTTTAACTGCTCTCTGTGGATTATCTGTTATAGAACGTCCTGTAGTGCAAGACTGTCAATCAGTACTTAAATGGGGACATTAATTAGCTCAGAATAGCTACTCATTTTTGGTTGATTATTGTTCCAAATGTTTTATCTTTAGATAAATTATTCATTAATGATTCTGGTCATCCTTTCTTTGGTTCTAGGGAATGAATAATGTCTGACAAGTGACCGATCATATGATTTTTCTTCATTGATTGTTGTGTAGTGTTTTGTATCGACCAGCTTGTTTCACCGTTTTTTGAAGAAGATACTGACATATCATGGCAGCTCATTGTAAATAACCATTACATAGTAAATGCTTTACACTTGACAGCATCAGCTTTGAATATCTTACAGGATCACTGTCATTTCATCATGAAATGTGAAAGAATTTACGTTTCCTATAAGGTATACCTTAAGTGATGTTATTTTCTTGGATTTCTACTATTATGCCGGAAGATCTCTTCTAAAGGGATATTTTGACCTACTCACTTAAGAGGGGGAAAAAAGGGTTTCTATTATATATTTAGATCTATGTGGATCAGGTATGTAATTTCTTTAACTGGTCCACTTGCCAAAAGCAACATGAAAATTTTTTAATGCAGGCATGAGTTTTGAATACAGCATAACATGGCATCATGGTAACATAAGGAAAAAATATAAGCAGATCCTGCTTCTAAAAAGTTGCTGTTGGGTATGCTAGTTAGGAAACATGCGTTAATTAAAAAGAATTTTACATTATCTCCATTTCACTAAGGAAAAAAAGAAAAACTGACTAACGCAAAATTCCTCAGAGCTTGGTTTGTTCTAAGAAGCTGTACATGGAGTGTGCTCAGGTTAGCTACCTGTTCATTATGTTTTAGATCATATCCTGCATTCTAACTTGGCTGTAAACACCTGTGTTCTTTCTTCAGTCTAGAAGCAGCTCACTCTGATCATGAGTAAGAACTCGTGGTTCTTATGTAACCCAAGTGGGTTTCCTGTATCAGTGTGAAGAGAACACATACATTTTGGTTTTACTATTTTCTGTCTATATTCATTTATAAACATATTTATAATCATAGATACAAGCTAACAAAAGAATCTGGCAGGAGGAATAAAAATACTGTCTAAATGCTAAACAGTGAGTAAAGATTTTTTTTGCCCAAAGGTTGTACTTTGTTCATATGATTTAACTAATACTTTTTTTCCCTAAACTTCCTGCATTAATTAGGGTACTGGTATAAAATAGTCTTCCTATGTAACTTGCAGATTACAATCAAGAACACACGTCTGTATTTCAGAAAAACGTAAAGACTATCTTGGTTTTATATACCTTTTCTCCTGAGGTTATTTTTACTAGCTAGCTCGCTACATATACATGGGATAGAAGGTGCAGGTAATCTTACTTAGACCACAACACCACACACAAAGTACAGCTAGGTTTCTGAATGTCTAGTCAAATAGGAACATTAATTCATTACATTTTCTTCCAGGCAAAGAAATGAAATAAAGGCATGATTCCCAGAACCCAGTATCACTATGAGATAATGTTGTCTTCTCTGGAACTGAATAAGGAAATGCAGAATATACTTTGCGATGAGTTAGAAGGTGAGTTGATGAAAAATTGGCTACATGTCTGACTTGTATTTCTTGGCTGTAGAATACAGAGTGAATTCTGTGCCTTTCCATAATACTGTGCTCCAAAAGCTGAGCTTTTTTTCTAGCCCACTGGGTTCTTGAATAAATTTTTCTAAGCTGGATGGATATGGTTTCTTTTCAGAAATGCTTTAATATATTTTAGAGCATCTCTTATAGATAGATACAGACCTGAGCTCGTTTGGAAGGCATGGTGCTGTGCTAATGTTACTTTAGCATAATACTGTGCTAATGTGACTATTATTTGTGGATTAGAACTTGCTTCTGTCTGATCAGCTTGTATGAGAGGTGGTAAAGTACCGATCCATTGACTTCCATTCACGTCCTTACTCAAAACATGATTGCAGAAATTTATTCAGTGAAAAAATAAGGCTTCCTTTCAAGGAAAACTTCAGTGTTCTGTTATTTACTTATATTAGAACAAAAATAGGTCTTTGACAGTCATCTTGAGCATAAGGTACACAGAATATTTAAGAATACTGTGTAGACAACAGGGACATTGCCAACTGAGATTTGTGCGCTACTTGATTCAATGTAGGACCTTCAATCTGCATCTCAGGTATTAAAGATGTACAAAGAAATTCTATTTTCAACAAAATTACTTGTTCCAACTGAACAGAAAGCTTTAAGTGACCAGACCTACTGAATCCAAGAGCAGAGAGATTTTCAAGTTACCACTTTAGCCCCAACAGCAACTTGTCTCCTCTGGCTAGTTTAAAATTGAGAACAACATGTTTTTCTCTCAGTCCTGAGCTCACAGCAAGAGAGGTCTGACCTACATTTATTCCAATAATATTGAAATGGCCTTTTTTTGCTGAAGTTATTGACACACAGAGGAATACAATGACTGTTCTTTTGAGGCAGCTTACTTTTAAATTTTAAAAGCTTCTCTTTTTCTCTTCTGCCTTTTATTACCATTTTCTGCATTTTAAAGGGCAAAGCCTCATCTAGGAATGGTTAGACAAGAAAGTGAACTATCACAATGCAAGTCAAATTCACCTTTTTCTGCCTTTTTTTTTTTGATTGTTGTTTTTTTAAATGAAGGCCCTTTATCAAGGACATGGAAGATCAAGTCTGACTAATGTGGCTCTCAGTCCCTAAGACGATATTCAGGTGTTTTTCAAATCTAGTTTCACACCTAGGTACCACATAACATTTTGAAGTCTTACTTGGAATTTTAGTAAATAGCCCTATTGCTGGTCTGTTCTTCAGTGTGTTCCAAATAGTCTTTTCCAAACATGAATTTGAGGAAGCCACTAAAGGCCTTCCTGCATGTAATGCACAGATACGTGTCATGCAGATTAACTGGTTACCTTGTGGAGGACGGCTTGACTTGAGTTTTTTGACTTCAAATTTTCAACCTGTTGCAAATGCTTGTGTGATGATGCAGTTATTTCTATAATTCTGTTATTTGTATTGGAGCATACATTTTCAACTTCCAAGTGCCCCCGAATCAAAATTGACAGGAAACTTAGGTTACAAATACCTGTGGTTTACAGAGTTTATAGAATGAAGAGAGAAAACAATTCTGTTTTATTGGAGTTCGGGCTAGACAGTACTTACTGGATGAAGTAGGCCTATGCAAGATTGGTTGATTGTCAGTACTTTGTAAGTTGGAGAACAGAAGGAGTTCAAATCTGCATGTGAAATTAGTTACTTTAGCTTGTGTTATTCCTTTAAAGTTACCTAAGGAAAGTGAAGCGTGAGTCTTTTCTAGTTTTAATACAATGTTCCCATCTATAATGTTAAGGATTCACCCCACAGCTTTATATTAAGCTAACTTTAACAGTGTCATTCCACACATACTTCAACTAGCAACTAACAGTTCAGCCTCCAGGGAGGAAAACGTTAGTGAGTACTCTGTGGTTTGAGATGATCAGAGCATCGTGATCTGTTGGATAAGTGATGGGCTAAGAGAATATGAGAAGCAAACCTGTGAAATTAGGAAAAGGTTGGAGATGGGGAATCAGCTAGGCAAAATTTGAGAAAGGTTTGGACAGGTGACTGATGAATTTTCATTGCTGGGTAGCAGTGGAGACTCTGCAGACTGAATGTACACTTGTAAACACTACACTGGTTTTTGTTACGTGAACCTGCTCTTATCATGATGTTTCTGTTTTGGGAGAAAGAATGCATAGTTAACTTCTTTATACCAATGGGAATGAAATGTAATTTAGGAAATTACATTTACTCCTGGGGGGGGAAGTACTGTGCTTTAGAGAAGAAATGACCTTGTATTAGAGAAGTGTATTTTTTTAATTGTGTTATTAATAAAATATTTTTGACCAGTAACAAGTAAGTTGCTAGATGTCACTGGACAAATATGGCTGAACAGGGTAGGTACACTTCAGTGGAAAGTCAATTCATAAACGTCTAACCTACTATCAGAAAGATGCACAGAATTTTCATGTCAAAAACAAATGAAATTTGGATCCAATGGGATGGGATTTCAAACTTGAGCTTCCTCAGTTTGCAGGACAGGTGCACATCTTGAACAAAAACAAGCAAATAGTCACTTGGAACAGTACTGCATTTAGGTCACTGGCAAAGAGGATATTCTACACTGAGTTCTAGAAGCAGATTGCACGTTGTTTTGTGGATAATGTTGCTGCCAGAAACACCAACCCTTATTCTACGTTGCCAAAAGTGCTAATTGACTGTAAGTATGATATTCTTCCTGGGATGTAGTGCTAATTTCTGTTACTTGTACCTCAGGGAGACTTGTCAAAAAGCCTTCTCGACATGACCACCTGCTGGTAGTCTGTTTAGAATATGGGAAGTGTCACCTACTTTCAGTCAAGTCCAGCTTTCAGGATAAACAAAATACATAGCACGAACAGAAAGGTACTGTCAGACTAACATTAAAACTGCAGTATACTAGCTTTTTCATAGAAATCTTGAAGTAATTTGTATTCAAACAATGGATTTGTTTCCCCTGGGAAACTATGTACCCAAAATGTCTTTCATGGGCCCTTGCACAGAAGCTGAAGTCACCTTATATGTTGCAAAAGCAACCAACACATTTGCAGGTATTTCAAACAGAAAACATTTGGTGACCCTGCTAAAATACAACTTTTTGTCCTTTGGGATTTAATTTACTTAGAAACAAAATATTCCTTTGAAGATAAATAGCAAGAGGCATTGATTCTACTAACCATAACAACATTTACAAATTAGTTGAAAAATATTTCCTAAAACCACTGTAACACTTTTATCAATTAAAAATATGTCCTGATTGGAAAGTTTGGTGCTGAAGAATTATAGCACACTGAAAACTTATTAAATTAACTTTTAATTAAGCAATTTTATATCAAACTATATCAAGACAAATGCAGCATTACTTCAAAGAGTTCATGCTGAACATGAAAATCATTAACATTTAAATAAAAGTGTGCCATATGGTTTGGCAGAAACTGGAATACTCTCAGATATGGGGGCCTTCTGCTTGCAGCTTCTGAATTTGGAGTCCGTTGTAGTTTGGCAGGAAAAAAAGCTTCAGTCTTCAAAGAACATAGACAATGTCAAATGGATATATTTTGTTTTCATTCATTGGGTAATCTAGTTCTAAGTGATTATAAAGTACTTCAAATGTTAAAAATAAAGGTGCAGGTGGGGTTGATTATTGCTGATCATGTTGCTAAATAGACCATGAAAGTAAAATAATCTAAAAATTTTAAACACATTTTCTTGATTCTGGTAAAATCGAGGGTGGGAGAAATTTGTAGGAATTAAGAAGGGAAAAGATGTGTTCTTTGAGAACAGACCATTGTCTGTAGGACAATTCAATGCAGTGGCTTCTGTACTTCTTATTTTAAGGACGTTCTTAGATACTAGTGTGATGATCAATACAAAAATGGTGTTCATGCAGTTGAAGCCTGGGCCTTGAACGTTTTCCTGAATTCAAAGGATTTGAATCTGTGATTAGCGGATATAAAATGTTAGACTGCTTAAACAGGGCAATACAGACTATAACTTAGAATCCCTTTAAATCCTTGTGAAATGTACATTAACAGGATGTGCTAGGACAGTTTCCCAAGAAAGAATCACCCACCTTGAAAAACATCTAAATGCGACTCAGACATTCAGCATGCGTACTAGGTACTGAAAGTGTTGCAAGTGCAGTACAAACGCCACAAGCAAACCCATTTCCTCTGCTTTCTCAATTCCGATTTCAATATGCCTCATGCAAGTTAGTAAGCATGGATTTCTCTGGTTTTGTTATAGAACAGTCATTTTCTCCCAGGAGATGCTAGGTTGGAATAAGAATGGTTACCTGCAGTGGTTGAAATTGTATGGCAGGGATTTCATTCTGCTTCTAGTCAAGAGCACAGCAGAAAATGCAGTGTGGCTCAGATTGCTAAGCTGTCTTCCTACACAAGTATGATATACATATATATACATATCCGGCAGTGCTTTGCTTTTATCTAACAGATGGATTGTATAATCATATTGACACACACAGGCGCACCCCTGTGCAGGGGTCATACAAATGGTATTTTCATCTTCCAGAATATTGAAATACAAGTTGGTAAACAAATAAACAAAAACCTTCCTGGCTTTTAAACTGAAGTTACTTCCTAATAACTTAAAGTGACTGAAGTATCATAATATTTTAATGATAAAATATTTTCATAGTAATAGCACTAGGAAAAGCAATCAGAGAAACTACTTTGAAAATGACAAGAGACCAAACCCCTGCGGAGTTGGATGTAGAAATCTCAGATGAGATTGCTACCATGAATAAACCTAGACCCTCCTCACAAGGTAGACTAGAGGAAGACGTATTCGATCCTTGTTTTGTTTAGTCAAACATGACTTAGCTGTTCATAATAAATGTAATGCAATCAAATGAATATAGTTCACAGTCATTTTTATTTTGACCATCTATCAGTTGTACCACTATGTTTTCCAGGAGCGAAAAGGTGGCTTAATCATTCTCAAAAAAAAAGTTGTCTTACAAGTCATGACTTTACTGTTATTTCACGTTCTTCTAACAAATTCGGTGAAGAGAGTAGAACTGAATTTCAATCCTTTGTATTTAAAGATTTTGCTAAACACAGCCACAGTCATATAATTGTAAACCTGTCTTCTCAAAGTGGGATATAATGGTGTTGATAATCACACGCACTTAATATCCTGCTCTTCAGAGAATGCCCTATCTTCACAGAGTTGAAGAGAAACAGTGTATTAGTTTCAATTTAAATTACAGTAGTGACTAGATTCTTTTAGAAATTGATCCAAAAATGTTATAGATTTTAATCAAACATTTCAATATAAATCCATTGTAACAGAATCAGTTTTCTGTTTTGAAACTGCTTTCCAATTTCTCTGTAGTAGAAATAAAACTGTAATTAATTACTCTGAGGACACCTACAATGATTTTTTTTTTTTTCTTCCTGAGTGTTTTTTTAAGGGCAACTTATTTTTTCATGTGTCTTTTTTTCCCATGTCAGAGCTTAACTTTTTTGGATTGCGTAGTTTGCTGCTACAGTAAAGAAATTATTTAAAATATCAAAAAATAAGCTGTGAGGAAATGCAGAAGCAGGTGATGTGAGTAATAGCATTTAACTTCTGGCAAGTCATATGGCAGACCTGTGATTGAGGATAGAACGGCAGTTGAGGGCTCCCGAAGTAAAAGTGATTACAGTCCTCAAACATCAAATAACTGTTTAATGTATAGACTTATGTTAAGGTTTTTTGTTTTGGTTTGGTTTGGTTGTTTTTTTTTTTTTACTGGTGCATAGCTTTGCATTTGCAGGTCTTTGCTGGAGTGTGCAGAGACAGAAATGGCTACATACAAAGATTAAAAACAATTTTCTTGGTGTTTCTGAACTGTCTGGAATTTGGAAGAACTGTAGATCTTATAAGACTGTCTGGTCTCAGGAAGTGTGAGCAATTCAAATAAGCTGTGAATAAGCATCAAACATTTTGCTGCTCACTCTTACCTTCAGTTTCAAACTCTGAAATTTTTTAGGCTAATCTGTCACAAGAAGGGAAAGGAGGCAAGTTGCTATCATGGTCAAAAATTTGTACAGCCATCAATAATAAGAGGTTTGTCAGTGCTCTTCGACATTTCCTGGTACCTGCACCCTGAGGCTAACTGAAAGTAGAGACAAGTTTGGTCTGTATTATTTTAACAAAAGCATCTAAAATTATCAGCTCTTACCTCTGTAAGTGTTAGTCCATGAGAGGAAAAGGTAAGATTTCAATTAATTGAAAGTGGAATATTGGTCCACTGTGTTTTCTTCCTTGTTTTTGATTGCTTCTTGTTTTCAGGATAGTTAAACATATTTAACAATATTTATCTGAGTGTTAAGCAATTATTTTGAAGTGGTCCTAAACTGAACATTTTTCTTGACAGTTCTGTTTTGATATTTTGTAATAAGGGAATCTGGCCAAGTTGATGCTTTGTCAGAAGCACATGCTGTAATGTTTAGTTCTTAGGAAAGCTGCAGTGATGTTATTTTTCATGATGCTTCTTTCTAATATAGGCTAAATTCCTGTTAAACCGCATTATGAACTGTTTTATTTTTGGTGTACCTCTCGATTGTGGAGAATGTTTTTTAAAATACAACAAACAGTACCACAATCTGTTCGGAGTTACTTATCAGCTTTAAAAAAAAAAAAAAAGGCAATTTAAACAGTTTAATATTTATGGTAAAATTGTGTTGTGGTTGGGTGGTGGGGTTTTTTTTTTGCTTGTTGGTTTTCTTCTTTTTTTTCTTTTTACAAAAAGATTTCCTAAATAACATAGCAGGTATTTGAACCTCAGGTTGTTTATTGGTTCTGATGCTTTTTCATGAGTCTAGTCAGTGATGAGACTACTTCCTTTACAACACTTTCACTGGTGATAATTATGAAGAAGTCAAACTGATCAATAATTTGTGGACATGTTTTTAGTGTTTGCTATTCAAAGTCGTTTTTGACTATACTTCCATGATGGTTATTTTTCCATGTGTGCTGTGGAATTACAATTACGATTGGATAACTCACAATATTATGGTAGAGAAGGTTTTTTCTAGGAGGACGACACTTAAAGGTCATCTGAAATTACATTAAAGCAAATCTTTTTGTTTTATGAAGTCCTCCTAGACGTGTCTGTTGTCAAGTTCCACTGCATAAAGAACATACAGCATTCGTTACTTTCTTTCATGTTACACAGCTGTAGTAGTTCTAGTTTCTGTTTAATTGATTTTCTTATTTGTTTTTATTTTTTGTATAATTATCGCTATGGGTCTGAACCTCATTCATTCTTCTGTTCTTTGCCTCATCTTTTACATACTACGTTAAACCCTTATGACATTCAGGTCAACAATCAGATGATGGAGTCATGAAGATAGTTAAATCCATGTCAACAAAAACTTTTAAATCATTGTTTTAGAGAATATTGTCCTATATCTAATCTTTATAGACCTTATAATTTCTACCATTCTTCTCTCTAGTTTTGGGCCCCTCACCACAAAAAAGACATGAAGGCCCTGGAGCGTGTCCAGAGAAGGGCAACGAAACTGGTGAAGGGTCTGGAGCACAGGTCTTATGAGGAGTGGCTGAAGGAACTGGGCTTGTTTAGTCTGGAGAAGAGGAGGCTCAGGGGAGACCTTATTGCCCTCTACAGCTACCTGAAAGGGAGTTGTGGTAAGCTGGGGGTTGGCCTCTTCTCGCAGATAACTAGTGACAGGACAAGGGGGAACGGCTGCAAGCTGTGCCAGGGGAGGTTCAGGTTGGAGATGAGGAGAAATTTCTTCTCTGAAAGGGTGGTCGGGCATTGGAACAGGTTGCCCAGAGAGGTGGTGGAGTCACCGTCCCTGTGGGTATTTAAGGAAAGGTTAGACGCAGTACTGAAGGACATGGTTTAGTGGTTAACAGGTGGTGGGGGAATGGTTGGACTGGATGATCCTTGAGGTCTCTTCCAACCTTAATGATTCTATTCTATTCTATTCTATTCTAGTTTTCTACATCTCTGAAATTATAAGGGTTAAAGTTGATTTTGTGCCTATAAGGTTTTGCAACAAGGATCCGAGGAATATCTTAATAATAAGGAACAAACCTTTAATCCTTTGAGGTTCTTAAATGCAATTTTACAGTAATTCTCCAAATATATTTTACACTATATTTTTTTCTATGTTGATTAATTAGATTTATTTCACTAAGTCTAAATAAGCCCTATTTATCCTGGAAAGCAGGCAATAATATGTAATATATGTATTTATATATAAATATGTAAAATAACTCATCTGTATGTAACAAGTGTTATACAGAATATGATTAAGTTCAGTTTTGTTTATAGAAATAAGCACATTATTTAAAAAAGCATTGTTTTGCTTGCAGAAATAGACTGGTTTGCATGCACTTACTGTGGGAGAATAATTTAAATCTCCATCATAAAGACAAACTACTGTAATATGTATTATTGCTTACAGTATCAGAGGAGTTATAGCAGAGTCAAAGCATGAACTGCAGTGCGTTGCAGATTAATCCGTCCCTCTCTCTTGCCTTATAAAAAAGGAAAAAAACCAAATTGTTTAGACGTTAACTTTAACCTAAAGTAAGAATTTTTGGAAGTTTAATTCCTCCACCTTTTTATTCTTCATATTTTTATTTTCCGTATTTTTATTCATACATTTTTATTATGTTAGTCTTTTATCTTTTCTCAAGCAAAATAAGTAGACCAAAATGCTTCAGTCTTATAGGTTTTTGAAACCTTCACTGACATTGGCAGATGAACCCTTCCAAATTTTGCAGCATTTTCTTCACTGTGGACATGGTTATAAAATATTTTGGAAATTCAAAGTTAGTGTCTCCTACATTAAATTACAATAAACATTAAACAGAATTAAATTATTTATTTGAATTAGATTTTCTCATTTTTTAATTTCTCTTGAACAGATTTCATCCTATTTCCAACATTTCATGAAAATGTGATTTTAAACACTGCATACTTATAACCTTTTAGTTAAAATATAATTAAGCTTGAGGGAAAGAATTCTTTTGCAGAGCAGAGAGGGAAACATTAGCAGTGGTAGCGGGAATGTAAAGTTTTAAGAAGGTGGCTATATTCCAAGATCTAAAGGATCATTATGATATTATTTACACCCAGAAGATTTCACCTTAAATCCATTATTTCTTATTTTGTTAGAGAATTACTTTTGGTTAAACATAAAGTGTTCAGTGAAACAGTAAAATGGTGAACAATATACACTGCTGTGGTGCCAGTAGTTATTCTACCCTGATTTTGCCAGGTTATTGTTAGATTGTTTTTTATAAGTGTCATCTTTGTGAATTCAGTTAGCTTCACCTACTAGCAGTTTAAATCAGTGTAAAGGTCTTTTTTGGTATATTAAATAAATTTGAATGAAATAAATCCCCCTCATTTTCTCTTTATAGGTGATCTTAGATCTCTGTTTTGTCCTCTGAAGGTAGTAATCCATTTACCCTAGCTACAAGTCCTGTCAGAACCTGCTTTACTTAGAGCTTAATTGCTCTAAGGAGCACTTGTCAAAACTCCAAGGACCTTGGCAAAAGACAATGGTATCTTGAAGAGGTCCTCCATATGCTCATTCCTTTTCTCATTTAACTTTAGCAGCAGATAGCTGTGAATACGCTGACTTGTTTAGAGACAATTAGAGAGCTCTAAGGTCTACTAGCACAGTTTTCAAGCCAGGATAAATATCTGCAGTAAGGAGAGGTAGTATAGGTATCTTTCCTTTCCATTCTGGGCATGTGCCTAGAACAAAGCTTTGTATATAGTAAATATGAGAGATAGGCTGTTGCAGGGAAAACTGCTCAGCTCATGGTTTAGAACAAATATGGATTGGAGCAGCTTAGTGCTTTACTAATGGCATGTTATTAACTGTCTATCAGTGAGCCAGTCATTCAGGATAGTTGCGGTAGCGCACACAAAATGTTAATGAAGACCTACAATTTTCTGCATGCTTTTTAACTACTCCTCAAATGTTTTAATTACACGTCCACTACTACGGGCATGCTCCCCCTCTCTCAGGCCATGTAAATTGCAAGCAAACACCCTCTCTGCTTCTGGGGGTGCAGGTTGTCCTATTTCCATACATCTCCTGTAAGAGCTGCGGGTGCCCCAGCTTTATGCATACTCGCTAAAACATGCTAATCCACACACTGGTGTGAAAGGCACCACAGTCACATACACACAACCAGGTTTGGGTCCCTGGTGCTGCACCCTGCATTGTCACTCCTCTAGCTGGATGTAGGCTGCTTACAGCATTTGAGGGTGGGGATGCTCTGTCTGGCCTCATCAGAGGTCGTGGTGTAGTTGCAGTTCTGCCAGTGTCCAACTAGGTGTAGACAGCTGCACTGTAATTCTTTTCTCACTCTGAGATCCCTCAAAATTGTTGCAAATTTTCATAATTCTAACTCCATCTGATTTAGTCAAGCCAAGGCGAGAAATTGCAGGGTTTGTCACTAAGCATGGTTTAATTGCTGAGATAGGAGCCTGTACTCTGACTGAGAGTAATTACATTTGTAAACTATCTGTCAAGCTCTCAAAATCATGTTCCACTACTAAACCTTTTACAGCACAGGCAGCTGCAGTAGCCCTGTGGGTGTTCACCTCTGAAAGTTCAGGTTTATTCACTGAGTGAAAAGTTTAAGGAAATAATAGTAACTGGACATGGCAAAGCATGAATCCACTCCAGAAAAATGACAGTAAACCAGGCCACTGGGCTGTAATTAAGCATGGCTCCCAGGGTATTTTTTGTTAGAGGGTGAGGGGAAGATACGAACGGGGTGACTGAAGAATCAGAAAGCATTAGAAACACTATATGGAGTTAAACAAGACAGGAAGTATTTGCTAAATCGTAGTGTTTTTCCTCAGTGGTACTTAATATCCCTCTGGGATGCAGTCTTCCTGCTTTCTTCCCTGGTGTACTAAAAAACAAGGCTGACAGTTCCTGGAATTTTCTTTATAATAATGACTTGTGCTTATTTACATGACTTTTTGGGCTCTGCAGTACTGTAGAATTGATAACGTGGGGCTGAACCCGTAGTGTTTCAATAAATGGCTGCCTTCTGCTAAATATGTCCTGCCACCTGTGTTCTGAAAATTGAAGGTATTCACTAAAATAGGAAGTTATAAAATAAATTATTTCTTTCACTTAAAAAAAGAGATCCAGAAACGTGCACCAGATAATTTATTTTCCAAAGAATGGAGTCTCATGCCTCAGTTGTAAAATGAGGCAGAAGGACTCCAAGGGTCTTTAGGTTCAGCAGTCTTTCTGCATATAATCAGTTAATAGGATTGGTGGCTTAATTAAATGAGAGATGTAACGGGTTAAGTGAAACAGCAGGAGAAAATAAAAAGACAGCTGTTGTGTAAATACATTTAATTTCCAGTAAAAAGTTTAAGAACGTTGTAAATGCTGCAAGTGTATATTCCTTAGAATAAAGGCATGACTACTAATGAATAGCAAATATTTGTTCAAGTGTATGCTGTTACAGCAGGTAATTACTGTTAAGTTTTAGTTTGTTCTATAACCATGATGGTTTTGATTAGCAACCCTCTAAAATGTTCTCAGTAGAGAGGACTGTCAATTCAACTGATATCTACCTTGTACTTTTCTTACTCTTTGCAGTTCTCGTAGAAGTAATATGAAGAGACTAGAAAATGCATGCATGTATGCTGGAATAGGCTCTGTTTGTCACTTTTTTCTCTACTATATAACAAGCATTTGAAAAAGGTTATTAATTTTGCGGGGGCTAGCATGCCCCTCTTGTCTCTGAAACAATTCATTTTAACCTGAGAAGACAGAATGGTTTTAGCAGCTTCCTAAAAATTGTCATAACTATTACACTCTACAGAATTTGATAAATCTAACCAATTTTTTTCTTTTGTGAGAAAACTGTGTCTGCCTCTGTCTATGCTTTCTTCTGCAGATCTTGAGCTGCCATTTCTCATTTGCCTTTCATTGCTGATGTTACAAAATATCTTATTAAAAAATGTCAGAAATAGATTTGTGTAATAAGAATTCCAGGGTATAATCACAGATAATATTAGCAGGGATGTGGAAAATGCAAAACTTTTTCTGTCCTTTCATATCTTCCTTTCTAAAGTGCAGTACATTATTGACCTTTACCACTTCAAAAGACAAATTTGGTTTTATTATGTACCTCGTATCTTGATATCTTGTTGACTATAGTACATTATGAATCTTACTGGGTAACATAGTCT
Source organism: Psophia crepitans (assembly GCA_013399095.1). NCBI lineage: Eukaryota > Metazoa > Chordata > Aves > Gruiformes > Psophiidae > Psophia > Psophia crepitans. The sequence continues at coordinate 229,052 of VWZZ01007029.1, read as the reverse complement.
GGCTTCCTACCAAGGCTATACCTTACTACAGTTCATTGCAATGTCTGACTGCTTTGGAATAGTGGAAAAGTCTCTTGACAGATGTCCTGACAAAGCAATAATGAAAAGGTCATACCACATTTCCTACAGCATTTATCTTGTTTCTTTAGTGGCTGTGTACTGAAAACTAGATTCAGTTGCATCTAATTAGGAACACCAAGTTCTGCAATAAAGTTTAGAATCTATTAAACACTTTAATCAGAATTATTACACATTATATTTGAAAATCCTAAAACTGTTAAATGGCATCTCGTCAACATTACTATTCAGATCCAGTCTTAAAACTTTTTACCTTTTCTAAAGATCAAGGTCATAGAGCTCAGCAGTTCTTGTTTTATGGGGCCTTGGGGCCATTTTGAACTATTACTACTTCAAGAACTGTTGATTATGATTGAATACTGGAACAAATGCACATCACAGACAGTCTCAGCAAGTCTTCCCTGACAACATTGCCCGCCTATGGAATAACAAATGCCAATTCAGTGACAATTATGAAAGTGCTTATCAATTATTTTATCTTCTCTTCATAAGCTATAAATGATTAAAGACTAGCTCTAAAAATCCTGTATATTTGAGTAAGTAAACTAATTAGGTTTCTTTTGTCATTATGTTCTGATATTAGAAAATAAAGTAAAAATAACTGATGATGTTAAAGAAAATATTTTCTGTGTTGATATACAGGACTAATTTGGATACCTTTGGAACAGGCTATTTTGAAAGACCACAGAAGTCTTTCAGCTGACTTAATGAGTTTTGTTAGACCCATAGGCTGTTAATTACATTGGTAACAGTGTCATTGTTATGGCACCAGTAAACTAAAGTGCTTAGTTGTGTGGGTTTTACACTGCTTAAAAATGGACTTATTTATTTTGCTTTGTGTCAAAACTTTTCTGCATAAACGTTATCAACAATAAACTTTGTTACATTCCAGCTAGCTCCATATTTTAAAATGTTTAGATAAAAAATTTGGTGCAAGGTCAAGCAGGAGTTAGAAGATTGTTCCCATCATGTTTTCTTCTAAATGGGAAACATGGATTCTGATTAGTGCATTTGGAGAGAACCTACATACAATAAACCTTATTTTCCCTCTGCACTTTGTAACAATAAGAGGTGAGTCAGAGTACAGTATTCTATATTTTATAAACCTTAATTATACAGTTGCAAAGACTGGCTCAAAAATAACTTTAGTAATTGTTCGACTAAATGCTTACAATTTTCTTTTCCTATGTTTTGTCTTCTGGTGATTAATGTGTGATATACCCAAGTGGATGACTAATAGAAGTTCTTCCTGGGCTCAGCTAGCTTTATTATTTTTTTTTTAATCCAATCAAAATACAGACTGAAGTAACAAAAAGACCTTTCAGTCCAACTGTGTCCTCAAAGGCCAATTTATCAAAAGTCAGTATTCCTTATAGAAATTACTGTCTTATATATTCTTATATGTTTTATACTTAATAAACTTAAATCCTACCCAAAAGTGAGACAAATTTTTGTTACTGAAAAAGAATTCCTCTAATAAGACAGATGACATAGCACCAGGACTGATGAACTTGAATTTCATTAAGTCGTCCACTGGAGTGGAATAGTTACACACTTGAGAAAAAACCAAAGCTGGTGAAAAGAAGAAAGTGAAATGAATGCAGCTTTGATACAGTCTCTTCATTCTTATTCTTGATAAAAAACTTATCTGTTTTATTTACAAAGTGGTTTTCCTCTCAGACTATGCTCATTCCATCTTTGATCTAAATACTAATACACACTGTTGGGGCAGAGGAGGAGCACTGCATGATGTCCTGGATAGCAACAGCTGACAAGAAATGATGTGAGAGTAACTAACTCTGTGTGACTGAAATGGCCAAAATTATCTGAGTAGATTTGCCCAAACAGTGATTCTGCTGAAGATGATGATGTCCAGGGAATTACAAAAAGACTCCTAAGACAATGAAATACCACCTTGAAAAGAAATATGGAAGACACACGGAAAGTATGCAACAATCATGAGGGACCTTGAAGTGAAAGAATAACAGAGCAGCAGTGTAAATACATTTTGACACTGGCAGAAGTCTCCCCAGCCACATGACTTCTAGGGCATCCACAGGCAGTATGTGGAAATAAGGGAACCTGCACCTCCAGAAATGGAGGGGTCTTAGCACTGTGAGTGTGTGTGTGTAACTAAAATTTTTATCATTACTTATAAAAAGATATTTAGAAATTTGTACATCTTCATTAACATTTTCTCAGTGTGTTACTGTTTTATCTGTTCTATTGCTGAAATTGTGATCCTCAGTGACTGGCTCACTGTTTACCAGTTAATGACGTATCATTAATAAATCAGTAGCCCTTTCAATCCCAATCTGATTTATGCCATGTGAATTGAGTGGGATTTTTTTATGCTGGTACATACTGTATCTAGAAGATTTCTTTGACGAAATCATTAATTGTAGATTAAGTTGTAGATGATTTGAGCTTTTGCAGTTTAGTGACATTTTTTCTGTTTGTTACAAATCTTGAGGTACACCTTGTGGAGGAAGGAAAAAAAAAAGATTCTTAAAAATTTTCTCCCTCCTCTGACATCTTAATTAATTGACTTGCATTTTCTTAAAGTCATGATTTTCATCATTGTTACAAAGTCTACTTCTAGAGGAGGAAGTACAAGGGTTATTAAAATGCTAATTTAAGCTAGAAAGTCTAAATAAATAATAGATAAAGTATAAATAATTCCATTTAATTTTTTTTCTCTGACACTGCAAAATATGGACTAGATTCTTAGTAGAAAAATTGCTTAATCCAGGCTCATTTTATACGGTTGAGGGTCTAGCCTCATACACTTCAGTGCTTTTCTGAGTCAGGTCCTTGAAAATCTTCCAGTTCTCAAACACCGGTGTTCATTGTGCTCTACTGAGGTATAAACAATTGAAGAAACAAATCATATAATGGTATGTAGGCCTATTACATATCAAGAAGAATTACAAAAGAGTATGATGGCATCAAAATGATAAAGGATTATGACTTTATATGCTGCTAGTGATGAACTACAATTATCTTAGCCAGGAACAAGCAATTACTCAAAATAAAACACAATTGCTATAAATGTGGACTACTCAGAATATATGGGGTGTAAGTCTTCCACTGATGTAAAATAGTTTGGCTCAAAGGGTAAGTTTGCAGAATCAGGGTGACCTTTTAATTTTCCTGAGTTATCAGCCTGTTCCTGTGGCATGGATGATTTTTTCCGGCACTTTAAACATTAGTCTGTAGAGACAGAAACTGTCTTGAAATTTTAATCTAACACTGTACTTCCAACAGTCATGATTTCTTTGTCATGTGATTTGGGTTTGGGTTTGTATGTTTTCTTTTTTACTCAAGAGAATTAGGAGGCAATGGTTTAGACTCAGTGGGAAGGGCCTGATTCTCCTCAACAATTTGATCTAAGGTGTGATTGGCAGGGCTGCTACAGGTGGCTGGTGATGGGGTGGCCATGAACTGCTATGCACCAGTTAAAATGGCTTCCCACTGGCCCTGTGGCAGGGAGAACCAGGAGAAAAAAAAATTGCATATGCCAAAATTACTCACCAGAGGAGAATATGTTGTCCCGTGTTGAAGGCGATTGCAGTTGTTAAGTTGGACACCCACACAGAAGGAATGGTACCCATCTGAGGGAAGTGCCACCAGAGCAGAAATGCTCCTGAGGCAAGGGCTGCCAAAATTGCTGCCATGCCAGAGCGGGAACGCTCCTGAGGGAAGGGCTGCCAAAATTGCTGCCATGCCAGAAGAGGAACGCTCCTGAGGGAAGGGCCGCCAAAATTACTGCCATGTCAGAAGAGGAACGCTCCTGAGGGAAAGGCCACCAAAATTGCTGCCATGCTAGAGCGGGAACGCTCCTGAGGGAAGTGCCGCCAAAATTGCCGCCATGCCAGAAGAGGAACGCTCCTGAGGGAAGGGCCACCAAAATTGCTGCCATGCCAGAAGAGGAACGCTCCTGAGGGAAGGGCCGCCAAAATTGCTGCCATGCCAGAGTGGAAATGCTCCTGAGGGAAGTGCCACCAAAATTGCTGCCATGTCAGAGCGGCAATGCTCCTGAGGGAAGGGCCGCCAAAATTGCCGCCATGCCAGAAGAGGAACGCTACTGAGGGAAGTGCTGCCAAAACTATTGCTATGCCAGAGCATGGACATTCCTGAAGAAAGTGCTGCCATGCTGGAGCAGGGACTCTTGTGAGGCAGCTGTGACCCACTGCTGATTGCACAGCTGAGGAGGACTGGTGAGTAACAGAGTGGCAGAAAACTTTAGGCACATTCTGTTTGGATGGTCCTGGCGGAACTTAGGAGAATGATCCACCTGCAGTTTCTGGGCACTAAGAATTTTTCTGGAGATCTTGTAAGGAGCTGTCAGGGTGCTGTGAATCCACATCCCAGCTCTTTCTAGAGACACAAAACTAAAATCATATACACAGCAAAAATAATTTATCTGTGTCTAGTTGTCAATAGAAGAAGTAGTGATCACCTGGATTGGCAATGGGACCAGAAGACTGCAGGAGAAGATGGAGGGCTCCTGTAAACATGGGGTCTGCAGAAATATGAGGTGCAATGTGTCTTATCTCACAGATACTGCTAGGAAGCCATTTTGCAAGTTCCTCTCTAGTCACTTATGTAGTGAATATAACTAAAATGCTATCACCTGTGGTGCCTGCTAGCTCCAGGTGGAAGTAGGTGTATCCTTTACCAATGTATATCTGTAGAGGTTATCACTTGAAGAATAAAGGGTAATTCAAGCAGTGTTTCTCAGACTCCTTAGAAGCACTAGGCATCCACTAGGTCAAGTGAAAATACATGCAAATAAAAAGTTAGAGATCGTGGTTTAGGAATATCAAGTCAGCTTGATACATTCATGATAGAGGCACCAGAAGTGTTTTTTTTTTTCTCAGTTACTTTTGTATTGTGAGTGCATGGAATTTCCATCAGCTACTTACTTTCAGTATATCTTACAAAAACAGCTGTCAGGATATTATTGCAGTGGTACTCTGTGATTGCAGTAACAGGTAAGAGAAAATAGTATTTCTGAAGTGGTATTCTCATGACGTGTAATTTGACATAATATTAATTGTAGCTTTTCACTAATACTTTATGTTATATAATGTATTTCAAAAGTAATGTGTGAATGTATGTTCTTTATATTCCAACGCTGTAATCTGTTAGTTGTATACACTTTTTAGAATACGAACAAAACCACCTTTTTATTGCTAAAATACAGCTACTGGCCTGGCATTTCCCTCAACACTAATGTGGGTTTAGTTTACTTTTAGTCTGTAATTAGCAAATTTCTTTCTGAGAATTGCTTGAGGAATTACTCGATTGAAAGACAGCTAGAGTTTTTCTTTGTTGGTAAAGTTATATTTAGTTTTGCTCCTGCACTCTCAATATTTTTCAGAATGTATTTGTATGTCATGTTATAAAACATATAAGTTTTTTATTACTATTTTTTAGTATTTCTAGTTGGATAAATGAAACAGTTGTTCTTAACATTACAGTTCAGTATAGAAATCCATGTGGCATTGGATATTTCTGTGTAGTAGGGCATTATAAACTGAATAAGCTCATAGCAATGTAAGAAGAATATACTTGATTATAATTATCTGGCTTTATATGGTAGAGTGCTCAGGTAACTAAATAAGCTCTATTTAAACTCACTGTAAAAATACAACAGAAAATATCTTAAATCTGATTTTGTAAATGCATTGATTTCCATTTGGAGATACATTCATAGAATTTAAGAGCAAACAGGTATGTTAAAATATCTAATCTCACTACCAAGTGTCCTAATCTGTTTAATTTTACCTGATCATCTTCGCATTTTGTATGTCTTCAGATAGAATCAAAGTAAGTCCCATGGTTGAACTAAATGATCCCTTTGTCAGTGCATGGTTCAGGTATTCTAGTCACACTTATCAGTTGTGTGATTGATACATAGGACAACACAAATATTATTTGAAAGGAAATAAACTCCTAAGAAACAATATACTAATAGAAGAATTTACTCTGGACAGGATTTTGTTGGTGCATGAAGTTATGCTTGTCAAAAGTAATACTTTAACAGCTTGTCTAGTGTTTTTGGTTTTTTAAATTGGATCGTTAAAACTGAAAGCACTTGTGAGGACTGTACAAGAAAAATCCCTGAATTTTGTAAGGTGATTTTTTTTCCCCCCCAGGTGAAAAAAAATGTATACAGTACATTTACCGTTTAGAGTTAGTGTTATACTATCTAGAACAATATTATATAGCAACAGTTCAAGTACTTCATCATAGTAAAGAGAGCTCTTTGGGGACATGTATACATATCATGAAACCTACGAAATTTTGATGTCCCCAGAGCCACAGGGAATTTGAGATGGGACTAGTCCCAGATGTCTAACTCATATTAATATTCACTGAACATAGAAATTGCTTTAGTTTCAAAACCAAATGGTAATAAATTGTTCATATTGTAGCTGCCACTGTAAGTGGTGTCTACAAACAGAGCAGCCTCTCATTAAGGGTAATATCTGTTAGAGCTTACACTACATTTAGAATAATTGATACAGCAGTTCTGTTACGTTACTGTAGATATGTATGTGGACTGAATATCTTTGATCTTCCAGTTCTGCTGACTTCATTGAAGTTATAGTGTCGAAGTCTGAAAGGGATTAAGCCTTATTATTAATAATCTTTAAAATATTTTAATGAAACTGAGATTGTTGTATTTTTACAACCTTTTCATCCCTTAACACATGGAAGGAGGACTACAAATCAGTCTTCTGTTCAGACATTGTAAGTGATCAAAATATTTTGAAATGGGTCCTTTCTGCCCTCCCCGCTCCCCTTTCTCCTGCCACTCTTCATCATGTGAATGAATTCTGACTAAAGGCATGGAAGAAAATTTCAAAATACACTTGTCTTTCAAATATTCTTCCTGAGCAGAATATTTATATGTCGTGCTTATTTGTGACCCTTTTTTTCATGTCAAGTGACACTTGTCTTGAAATAGAGGTTTTGGCAAAAGGATCTCTTTGCTTCCTCAAATATTATTAGCTATATACTTCAGGTCATAGTGCCAAATGGATTTTACATATGCTGGATTACAATGGAACTCATGTGGAAGTACCTGTGACACTCACATGAACACCACATGAATTCTTAATCATCTGCATGTTATAGTGAATGCTAAATGAATTAAGATAAATGTAACTATATTCCATCTTTGTGATCAGGGCATCTGTGTGACTAGAAAAGTAAGTGTGTCCTTGATAAAAAGCAGTAGGAGAATTTGTAAAATCTGAAGGCAGCATATATGCCAAAGGAAGAGATATACTAGCATGTTAGCTAAGCAGTTGGGGGTGAAATGGAAGAATGCAGGTATGCTTGAGAGGTGGGGCTGTGCAAACCTGATGAAGTTCAACAAGGCCAAGTGCAAGGTTCTGTGCATGGGTCAGGGCAGTCCCAAGCACAACTTCAGACTGATCGGAGAATGAATTGAGAGCAGCCCTAAAGGGAAGGACTTAGGGGGGGGTTGGTGGATGAGAACCTCAATGTGACCTGACAATGCACACTTGCAGCCCAGAAAGCCAACCGTATCCTGGGCTGCATCAAAAGAAGCATGACTAGCAGGTCAAGGGAGGTGATTCTGCCCCTCTGCTCTGCTCTTGTGAGATCTCACCTGGAGTACTGTGTCCAGCTCAGTTGGTGGGAATCCAGAGGAGAGCCATGAAGATGATGAGAGGGCTGGAGCACCTCCCCTATGAAGACAGGCTGAGAGAGTTGGGATTGTTCAGCCTGGAGAAGACAAGGCTCCAGGGAGACCTTAGAGCAGCCTTCCAGTACCTGAAGGGGCCTACAGGAAAGCTGGAAAGGGGCTGTTTACAAGGGCATGGAGTGACAGGACAAGGGGGAATGGCCTTAAGCTGAAAGAGGGGAGATTTGGATTGGCAATTAGGAAGAAATTGTTTACAATGAGGCTGGTGAGGCACTAGCACAGGTGGCCCAGAGAAGTTGTGGATGCCTCCTCCCTGGCAGTGTTCAAGGCCAGCTTGGATAGGGTTTTGAACAACCTGGTATAGAGGAGGGTGTCCCCTGCTCATTGCAGGGGTGTTGGACTAGATGACTGTTAAAGGCCACTTCCAACCCAAACAATTCTGTGGCATTCTATGCTGCTAACATACTCTGTGTGTGTATGTGTGTCTGTAGGTAATAGCATGAGATATAAAATATCATGCTAAAATTTAAACACGCTATCCCTAAAAAAATTGATCAAGTCCAGACATCTTGTGTTATCATTTATTTGTACATCAAAAGTACACCATCACTGCAGGGTACAGAGAACAAAATGAGAACAAGAACAATTAGTCTTTCCTGGTTTTAGAATTATCTTGCTAATGAATTTGTTCAGGACAACATTTGTGGTGGGGGAAGAATGGAAACCTATTGGTGAATGATTCAAGGCACTAGGTGGGCAAGAGGAAGTACAGGCAGCGTTAGTCAGCATTACATGATACCAAGTGGGTGGAATTCTGACTCTGCTGAAAAGCTTGGAGACTTTCTATTAATTTCTTTTATTCTTGGTGCTTGTTTCATAAATCAAAGCACACTGGTATAACTGAGAAGCCCTCTACTGCAGGGTAGATTGGACTAGTCTTATGGATGAAATCCCACTCTGCTGATGCATTGTCCTTTTCCAAGCAAATGGGATGAAAAATAGAAAAATATTTTCACTGAAGAAAATCCAATGAAACCATAAAAATATTATCTTTCTATTAGTATATTTTTCTGCCAATTTTATAATCTCTCATAACATTTCCCCTACACATGATAAAGAAACTTGATGTCCAACACTAATCTCTATTTCAATTTTGTAAGAAAAACATTTTCACATTTACTTTTAAGTGATTTCAGTTGCTAGTAGTGTTCAGTGACTGCATTTAGAACTGCTACGGTTCATTTTCTTTGAAATGAGCATTTGTGGAGAGTTTTGTGTATTCCACCTCATCAAAGGAATTTCTTATTAACATATGTTGTATCTGAATCTTTGAAGATACAGTGCTTATTAGATAGGCATTTTGCATACATTTCACTATTAATTCAATCACCTTTTATGTTATATTAGACTGTCAGTCATGAAAGTGATGTGCTATACTTTTAGATTTGGGAGGGGGATTGTTTCCAAGGAGAAACTTGTGAATTTCGTGTTTTGTTTTTTTTTTATTTATTTATTTTTTGAAGAAGAAAAGTTTCATTTTAATGCTTGCCTTACAATCTGGTTCAAAGCTGTACTTGAAATATATATCTGAAATATCCTTGGGTGACTTTACCCCCCTCCTCTACAAGGAGGTAAAAATTTCAGCTTCCCTTATTACTGTGAAAACAAAATTAATGATACTTATTGATAACTGATTAATATTGCAATAACTTTAACACTTGATCAGGATAAAGTTGCAGTGTTAATCGTAGCAAGTGTTACACACTTTCTTCTACTGCATAGATAGAAATGATTAATTAAAGCGTGTTTTGTGACCATTCCAGGTAAAACATTACAGTTAAAGAATACCCACAGCTACTATTATTGCTCCATCGGCTTAGACAGAACAACTGTTTTGTAGATTTTATGTCAAACCATGTACAATCTGTTTGGCAAGCTCTTCCTAATACAGCCTGCAAAACAAAGATCACATTTATGTTTATTCTTTTCAAATGGCTTGAAAAGAGACTTCTTGAAGTTATTATTGGCAACAGATCTTCATTAGGTGAAAATTGCTTTAACAGTGAATGTTTTACGGACTTTTACGTCAGCATTGAGTCTTGTTCTTAATAGAGAAATTTCAATCCCGCTGCAAGTGTTAGAAAGTTTGCTTAGCCACTTATTGTATATACATTACACAGTGAATCGGAACAGAAAATTCAGTATATTACTGCAGTTCTTATACAAGGTATTTGAGGAAACTTGAAACTGAACACTTAAATGTATAGACTATCTTAGATTGATAGCATATTGATTGGTGGAAGAAGTTTTGCACCTTTAATAAATTAACTTCGTCCTTACCACCAGTTACACTATTACACTCAGGTTTCTTATTATTTCTGTAAGGTGCTTTTGGCTTTTTTTAAAGGCCACAGGCATTTAATTCTACTAGCCTGAATTTATATTGCTAGTTCCTGTAGAGTGCAAAAATGTAGAATGTGAATATCACATAAATAAATGTGTAGCATATATACTGTATATAATGATTAGGATTTTCCAAGAGTTTTAATTTTTTTTTTTCTCCATGATTTTAAAAGGACAGGATTTTTCAGGAGTGCAGAAGATTTATCCTTTGAAAATTGCTTCCTTCAGGATTTTTTATTTAACGATTTTTTAAAATCATGACCCAAATGTTTGGAGTTAGCTTGTAGTTTAATATTGTATATCTGAACATAACAACGTTGCAGCAACCTAGCAGATCAGATCAAGTACAAATGCTCTTAATAGCGAAGATCTGTTGTTACCTGGTTTTGCTCTTAATCTGTATTATCAGACCTGCCAATTGCTACTAATTAAGTTGTACTATTTCCAAGAAACTCTCTCTTTTAAAAAATAAGTTAGCATAAAAATAAATTGAACTTTTTAGTTATTTGCAAGTTTATGTAATTTAAAAAAGAACTTTGTGTAATCGGACACATTCATACTTAAGCCTAACATGAGGTGTTCTTTGCAAATCTCATTATATGCAGCTCATGAGAGTATAATTAACATATTAATTTATATGCAGCTAACCATCTAAATGCCAAAGCATTTTTATTCAGAGAATTCCTCTCCACTTTTGAATTCGTATTGAGGGAAGAAAATGTGAAAAAAAACATCATAGGGTCAGAATAAGAGGCATTCAAACTCTTATGACTAACATTTTTTTGACTGTGCTTAGCAGATGCACTTTCAGTTGTCCGTTTTCAGGATGTTCTATATAAACAAATGCAGAATTTTTAATTTTATAATTTTATTTTTTTTAGTATCTCTGTTTTAGCATGACTGTTGTAGCATGTGTAAAATATGTAATTAAACAAGTTGGTTCTGAATTTAGTTGGACTTTGTAAAGAGAATAAATTTCAGTTAAAATATATTGGTCAAGTGTTTCCTCCTAATCCTATGTTGTAAAGGCACTATACAGCCTTGCATTAGTTCAAGAGCGCTCTTAAAGCATGAACATGAGAATAAAATGAACCTGAAGTAAATCCCCTGATATCTTTGATCCCTTTACATTCAAAGCTATAAATTGAAACCCTGAGAATGGACTGCGGCTAGAAGGAAAAAGTAAGAATAAGGACAAAATTCTTATGTAAAGAAAAGTATAATACACTTTTATATCAAATGGAATAATTATTCTTAGTACAAATAATACAGAAATTAAGAGATTTTCTATGCCATAATCCTCTCAACTGGAGTACTAAATGAAGGTGAAAATAGACTTTGGCTTCAGAAGTATTGAAATATGTTTCAGCACTGAATAATAGACTATCTATTGAGACTGCTTGATGTCATAGTTTACAGTAACTTCAGCACTGACTTATGTTTCTGTTGCCTTCTTTCTCTTCAGTCTTCCCCTTTGGTCTTATTACAATTTTTACTTTCTTCCTTCCTCCTTCCATCATCAAATTGCACATAATATTCAGGATCAAAACTGAGAAATTCCAGATATAAGTTAATGTTAATTTATTGTGCCCCTTAATGCTTTTGTTGCATTTCATACTTTACTCCTTAGCAAGCCCCTGCCTCATTCATCACACTAAATAGGTATACTCTGGGAAAGAATGAAAGGCAGAATAAATTGATTGTTTAAAATTTCTCTAATGTTTGCACTGAAAAAGTGAAATAATAAAATGGAAAATGTTTATTTGGCCTAGTAGAAATATTAAGCTTTGAATAAAGGAAGAAATTGCATGCAATTTAAAAGAATGTTCCTGAAACTAATGGGAAACAAATATCTGTGAATAACCAGTGACATCAATTAACCATATGCAGCAAAATTCTTGACTGTGTATGTTGTTGTTATGCTAAAACTATTTAGCAGAAGGTTATGTAATTTTTGTGTTTCTTTGAGTAGTTCTGGACTAAAGAATTGCAGTTCTAATGAGTATTTCTACCAGAAAGCCGCTACATTTGATAACGTATATGCAGAATTGTCTGTTACGTATCTGAGAGCTTACGTGTGGCATTCCTAACGTGGACACATGAATCTGCATACATACTATATATCTCCTTTTCAGTTTTTCCCAACTATGAGACCTCTCTTTTAAAAAATTATTTTAGTATTGATATTTTTGCACTACTCTCTTGGTCAGTTTTCCATCATTTGAAAAACAATGATTTTTTTTAACATAATTTGAAAAAAACAACCAAAGAAAAAGCCCACCCCCTTCTTAACTTAATAATTCTTGAAGAAAAGATACCTAATTTTTACTTATTAAATCATCTCGTAATACATGAAAGATGTTGACCTATAAAATATCTTTTATAACAATTTCATTATAAAATTGCACACATAAAAACACCCACTGCTGCTGTGTCATCTTCGAAGTTTCTTAAATGCAATGTAAACTAGAACCGAAAGATTGCACACATTCAGACATTGTGAAGATACAGTTGCTACTATACCTGCTCTAGCTATGTCTAAATCTAATTCAAAAACTGTGGCTAATTTCCATTGTAGTCCTTCACTTTAACTACATATCTCTTACTGCATTTGTCAGTAAGTGTGTCATTTGGAAATTGGCAAGTTCAATTATTGAAACCTCTTTTAAACTTTTTTCTTAAGTTTCATATATAATTTTCTGGAGAAGCTATTTCCATGTGTTTAGAGCAGTATGTGGAAAAAATGGAATATTCTTATAAATATAATAGTATTTCCTACCCTAACTTGAGTAAAAGAGCAATAAGAGGGAAAGTCTAAGAGCAAATATTGTGCCAGATGTAGGTATTGAAAAGCAAAAGTCACAGGGAGTTTAGTTAGTCAACGTTTTTGGTTTAGTTTGGGGTCTTTTTTAAATTACCCAGGTAAACCTTATATTTTGATTGACATATTTACTTTTAAAAGTTTATGGGTTATTTCTGCGGCTTTCTAAAAGGACAAATTACTGTCTTTCAGGACATAGTGAGAACATGACTATAAATCAGTCCATTTCTGTCACGTTTTAAAGCAGGCCAGAGGGATAAAAGACCACCTGGGTGGATGTGTCAACTTAATTCCTAGGCTTCTGCCTCCTTACTGTTGCAAGCACTGTATGTTACAGGAAGTAAGAGGGCAACTTACTCTGCTCTTATAAAGGATAGCTCTACCCTTCAAAAAATAATCCTAATAAACCCTCTTCTAGGCTGTGTCCTGAAGTATATAGCGATTTTATAGGTAAGTATTAAAAGTCTGTGGAAATATTATATTTCCTTTCTACAAACTTGTGGAATTGTTATTGAGGATATCAACAGCTGCTGGTTTAAACTTTGTGGAAGGAAGCATTTTTTTTTCCGCTTAAACTGCATTTGCTACTTAGCTTCCACTTGTGAAGAACACTAAAAATGTTTGGGCAGGTAGCAAGACAGTAGTAAGAATGATTGAAAAACAGCAGTGAAATCACTCATACAGAATTATAAACCTTTGAAATTCTGCAAATTATGATTTAGTAGAATGATTTAAGTTCAGTCTTACCATGTATCAAAAAAAAAATATATTGGGATAGTAACTAGGTGTAGAGATTTATTATCTGAGAGATTCCTTTGTGTTATTATTTAAGAACAAATACCTTAATACTTGAAATATTAGTATTACTTGAGTTAGATCTCTATGAATCAATCTACATACTTTTTAATTAGTTTTTTGTAATGTTTTATAGTGTTAACATGTTGTTAACTGAGCCTTCCAGAACTCTTCTGAAACCCTGAAGTCAGACATGAGGAAAATTTGTCCATTTTATCTTAATTGGTCCAGATCTCTAGTGCTGCCTTAAGGTCTCCGAGATATTTACAGGATCCGAAGAATAGTATTTCTAAATAATAATACTTTAACTGCAAGTGAAACGTGGAAACCTTCTTCCAGACTTGTACCCTATAATGGCAACTGATCAGCATCTGGGGAGCAAAACTCAAAATGTTTCTGTGATACCCTTATTTCTTAAGTAATATACTAAGTTGCTTGACTGCATACCTCGGAGCTTGTTCTGACAAGTGGCATCAAGGAACTGCATATAACCCTCTTGGGAAGCAGCTTGTGAATGTCTACCAAATCTGCGTAGTCCGGTTAATTCCAGTGGAAACACTACATCTCAGAAATATTACTGTGATAGTATGTGGCATAGCTGATAATACTTTAGCCTTTTCAAACAAATCAACTACAGGAGAATTACGTCAATCTTCTTTGCATCTCTTTAGTGTAAACAAGAGACACGAAGAGACCAATGCTGAACGAGAAACTGGGGCTACAAATTTTCAACTTTGTGTTAACCTCATAAGAAGGGTCTGTCATGGAGGGTGAGAGAAAGAATTGGTGAAGAAAAGGAAGATTAGGTAAGAAAATTAGTTGTCCTAGTTCTTGAACAAATACCATTTCTCTCAGAAAACTGATAAACACACTCTGTGAGCCAAAACTGTTTTCTCAGGGTTTCCTATTTCATATATGCAGGTTATTCAGAATTAACTTATTTCTAAATTTACTGTGCTACTTGGGTTTTTTGGTCGGTTATTTTTTTTCCTCATCTTTACTACATTGAGTCTGAAATAGAATCTTTAACTATATCTCAGGAAATATTTTCCAAAAGCATTTAGTGGATAACATCTAAGAATAAGTAAGTTAGAGGCAATAATTAGCTGCTCCAGACAGTTCCCAAATGGAAAATAAATTTGCATTAGAAAGAAAAGATCCGATCATAAAACTTGTGTACTCCAGCACTAAATACTTTGTGACTCTTGAGTTCATGGACTGTTTGCCTTATTTACTAATCAGCCTAATTAAAAAGATCCCTGCAGCAAAATAGATTAGGGATGACAACTGTTAAAACTCAGTACAATTGGATGGGGGTGGGGATGAAGTGTTAAAAAAGCTCCACTTCAAATCTCAAAAATAGTCCTGACTTTTGGGGCGTACTATTTCAGAAGAAACGTAGTTGTACAATTATGCATCCAGTCTTTGTTTTCCAAAAGTTTGAAGTTACTGTGTTTCAATGCTAGATTTCAAGGTACAGCAATTTTTTACTGTCTTTGTTTAGCTTAATCAGATGGGTGACTCCATAACCTGTGTCTCTTGACTCTTCTAGCCCTTTATGATTATTAGTTCTTCCCTATCAACATATTGGTATGTCAGCTTCTTTGCAGCACTTCTTGATAGTTTTGAAATATTTTTAGTCAAATATTCATTAATCTTCTGAATACAATACTTCTGCTTCTCTTTAACCCAAATCTATATAGATATGTCTTTTAAATTGATGCAGGACTATCAGTGTATATATCAAAAGAAAAGTGTTTTGCCTGTAGACTCTACCTACTCCATCCTTATCATATTATTCTCTTCAAAATTCTGGAGGAATTCCTAGGACTAACAAGTCCTAGGGGACAGATTTAAACTGTATGTCTTGCATATAAACTATTACGCTAGGGAAGTTAACCCATTAGTCAAGTACTTGAAAACTAATTAATAGCCTACTGCTGTATTTAGTATGTTTTACAGACACTGAATGCACCATCTGAGATGTTGACTTCATCTGTTTAACAAGTACTTAGGACTCTCTCTTTTTCAGTATCTGCTTTATCAGACCCTTATCAACACAGCACCTCTGCTGTTTAGTCTGTGCTGTAAGTAGTCTTCCATCACTGCGTATGTGTCCAATGCAATAGTGAAGTTACTTTTTTTGGTTTTGTGGCGTTTTATGTTTGAGCAGCAAGCAATGATGACATGAAGTCATGTTTTAGTACAGAATGCACTAATTTGTCTGAAATGTCTGGTATTCCACATTTGAAGCCAATGGGATGAAAGTTTCATTGCTACACTTACAGAATTTGGAAGAAATTTTAAAAAATCAGAGGTGTCACGTTTGGTGCAAATATCCTTCTCTGTTTCTTTTACCAATATGGTGTCTTCTTTTTGTAATGTTTCAAAGTGCATTTGAATTGGAGCAGTAAGGTTGAGAATAGAATTTGTTTTGTTAACATAATGAGTTTTCTGAAATTACATGCCTGGATCATCTTGTACTATGCAATGGATAGCTTGGTTTTTTGTAACATGTCATTTCATTCTTTTGAAAAGCAAATTTGATTTTTCTTCTGGTAATCTACATCACTTCATGCTCTTCTGAAGTGGAGTTAACAAGTCATGTTTCATGTGCCTCTATCCTCCTTTTGGAATTAGTTTTTGAATATAAAAATACCTTTTGACATTACTAACTTGTACATCGAGCCAATTTAATATTCTCTGTTACAAACAGAATGCTGAAAAAAAATCTAATTTCATAACTATAGCGCCCCAGATATTACAATTCTGTACTTTATTTGTTCTCCAACAGACTAAAATATGCAAAACAATGTTAAAAAATGTCTCTTCATAAACAAAATTAATTATACTGTGTGCTACCAGAATTGAACTTGAGCTTTACAAAAGTATGTAGATTTTAAAAATGGAAGCTAAACTTTAAAAGGTTTCCAGCAGAAGTCTACTACATGTTCCTGTGGATACAGAAGACCCTTTGTCCATTGAAATTATCTGATTCCACTGTGAAAGGTAGCTTAAGATTCAAGTCATCTGGGTGATGCTGAATTGAGAGGATCTACTGTTCTTTGGACCTGTCATCTTATGCTGATGCATCTGCAAAAAGAATTATGCACTTTGCATTCTTTCTTTGGGTGAAAATCACTGTCGCTGAATCGCCTGAACTAGAGGTAAAGCCCTTGTCTATCGAGTTGTCAAACCTAGCTTCCTGACTGAACAAAATACAAATATGACGAAATTAAATTAACATGTGCAGGAAGTATTTAAATATTTTTTTAAAAAATATTAATTTTCAGTTTTACATCATGACCAAGTTACATGTTCCTTTAAAAATGTGAAAAATATACCATTACAACAACATGCCTTTTGCTTCATAAAATCTGTACATTTGAAACCATTTTTGTAAAAGATGGTTAAGCACCTTTAGATGTTCAATTTTTTTTCATTGTTTGTGACCTGCATTTCAACCACAGCTAGAATTTTTATAATAAAAATTATTGTTGTTAACTTCATTAATGGCAATTTACATCACTAAGCCATGAGGCTACCTTGTTCCAGTTCTCTTCCTGAGAGAAGGTTATAACTATTTATATATGTCTATCTGACCCAGAGACTGGGTAGTCTGGGGCCTTTCACTACTATTTTCAGGGAATGAGCAAGATTCAGTAGTAAGCTGTCAGAGTCAGAATTGAGATCATTATGTGGAATATCACCAAATAAGTTATACTTGAGTTGCTTTTAGTATACGATCCTAAGAATGATTACTGAATGTTTCAAAGCCAGGAATGCATTTTCATTTCTAATGTTAGGTTAGGAATGTTAGGAATTCCTAAAAGTTAGGAATAAAAAATACTTATCAATAGATTAGAAATTGCCCAAAGCATGGAAGAATATAGGTTTGGGCAAAGAAAAAAAAAAATTTCTATAGTCTCTGTTGTAGTGGAAAAAGAGTATTGGATTTTTTTGACTCTTGTAACTTCGTCTTTTCACTATATCTCAAGAAGCTGTACTGCCTGCAGTCTCACTCATTTCAGTTTCTTACCTATTCTTACCACTTCTATCATGCAGTAAGATAGGAAAAAAGGTTTGTGGTAAATGACGTACTCATCAGCTTTATAATATGTCCATTTAATATGTTTAATTTGGTAGTCCAGATAAATGTAGGGTTAAAGGAATGAAGTAAAAGACCCAAAGGTGTACAACTTTGTTAGGTATATCACCATCAAAGCTACTGAAAGTAAATACTTCAAGATACTGTCTTTCGGCCATTAGCAAGATAAATGGTAGCCCATTTTGAGTGACATTTTGGTTTTCTCTTTTTATTTTTTTTTCCTTTAAATTACAGTGCATACAGTTTAGTAAACTGATTCATGTCATTTATGGGGTTGCAGGATTCATCTATGAGTAAGTCTTCTTTTGGTGTACTAATCATCCTCAGGCCTGACTGTATAAAACAATACTGAATACTGTGCCCATGAGGTAGTTTGATGTGGTATTGTTACCACCTTTTTTTGTTTACTTTGCATGTCATCTAGAATAATGTGATAAGAAAAGCATTTTGTTTCACTGTGCTAAGTGCAAATGGATTTTAACTTTTCTTTCCTGGCTGTTAAGAAGTTAGAACATAGTTCCACAGAATGAACTATTTAAAGAGTTGGTAAATGTCTGAAATGTATTTTAATTCATCTGAATATATATTTTAAGTCTTATCTGGTTTCTGAAAATGGCTAGAGGTATGTTGAGTGTGTTTCGTGCATTGATTGTAGTCTTGTGCCAATGTACATGCTTAGAGAAACTGTCAAATTGATTAATCTTTTATAAAAATGTTTGTATAAAAGTTACTTCTTCTGAAAATGCTGCTTGAGCAAGCAAAAAGTTAATCCCCTTAGGTAATAATGTGCATTTCAATAGATTTTATAGAAAAACTATGAGTGCCAACAGAGATATAATTGTATAGCTAAATGGCAGAGATAATATACTTTTAAAGATATATTCAAATTGCTGTGTTGTAAACTTGGAGGATTCCTGCAGGCTGTCTTCAAAAATACTTTGGCAATGATAAACATTTTTAGAAATAGTAAAATTTACTGTTTGTGAAGTCCTATAGTCTGAAGAACAAACTTTGAATAAATAACACTTATTATTAGTCAGAAGAATTAAATTATTGGAGTAGCATTGTTCAATGAAAATACTTTCCAGAGTGCAGTTTTCATGTTCAGTATTCAGAAGATCATTATATCTCTCTGCATTTTGACAAAGTCAAATAGTTTTCCTTGGATAAGTATTATTTACACGTTACAGTAAAAGCACCTGTTAGCACATATGCTCATAGTTCTTTATAATACTAGTCTGTGGAGCATGTGAAGAACTGAATGTGTAGGAATCGCTACTAGTCTCTAATGTGCAAATCACCACTAATCTTTCACGTGACATTTCCTGTGCTATATGTCCTAATGTACATGAATCTCAATGTAAGCAAAACTTGAGAAACTAATGTTATGTTCCTTATTAGCAGTTGGCTTCAGTTCACAGACTTTTTGTAACATCCTATGGTCCTGAAGACATTGCAGTTTGTGTCAGTATGACAATATGGGTTGCAAGCTTTTATTAAACAAATCTTACATATGAAATTTTTTTATTACTCATTGGTAAGAGTTTCATATAAAAGGAGTTTTCATACCACTAGAGCTTACACAAATAGCTTTATCAAAGTTGCGAAATGATTTTGGGGGAGCTGAAAGTAAATATTCAGTTAATTTATGACTATGTCCAAAGACACAATGAGATCACTGGAATACAGATGAAGGTGAAGACAAAAAGTAAATGAGTCTATTATTTAGACATCGTATATGTACTTCTGACTGTTGAAGATCAATATTTACATAAAATTTTTCATTTAAAGGTTCTTCTTGATAGTTTTATGATATTTTTCTTTAACAGGGCAGTATTTAATGACAGCAAAAAGCTTTTTATGCATGCTGTCTTAGAGAATACAATTTCCTTCTGTTCTCATAGTTATCACTAATAAAATATTTGATTGAATCTAGCAAGAGTAACTCACCTTTACTGAGAGGGAAAACCTAATCTGAATTGTTTATTTGTATATTTTTAATAAAGTGTGAAAGATGAGACAAGTTTATAAAATATACACCAAGGTAACATATAGTGGGGGGAATATTCTCTTGTTTGATGTGTCATGTGAGATGCGATTAAATTTTCTTCATTATGTAGTTTTGGAAAGCCATTTTTGTATTCTCGAGGTTTTCTGGATTTGTTTCCCTTCTCTAGGTCTATGCAAAATGCATATGATATGTTTTATAGGTTAATGTAGTGGCTTCATTTGTCACCTTAAGCACTAAAGTAGCCCTTTTAATTAGCATCTTCTAGAAACAAGATTATATATAAAGTTCTTCACCTCAAAAAAGAAATACCCTGGGATTGCTTATTGTTACAATTTCTATCATAAATTTGTGATCTTGTAGCATAGCTGAAAAATGCATGAAACAGTGTCATCTCTTTGACAATACTTTTCTGTAGAATTGACAGTGTTTCTTTTTGATTATTGCTAAATGTGACCGAATAATATAGTAGACAGCACTTCAGACTTAATTTTCACATAAATTACTGCATTTGTTATCTTTTGAAGTATAGGTTTTTTTCTGGGAATTTAACACATGATTTTTTACAAGGCTTAAATTCATACTTGTATTTTTACACATTTAAATATATTAATCCAGTAATATTATTATACCAGTGGACAGAATAACAGAATTGCATACACAGATCTTCTCTAGAACAAGGATTATGCTCAAGTATTTTGAAAAAAAAACATATTAATGACAGCTTATACTTATGTGTTGTCATGAAATTATCTTACTTATGGGTTTTGTTTGATTTCTGAAATACTGAATGCAGTCAACTACTGAAGACAGCTATCGGCATGTTCAGATAATATGCAGCATGTTATATGTAAGACACCAGCTGTGCATTTTTTGCACATACTTTGCTTTTATGTTCAAAGATTTTGCTTCTACTGAAAACAAGTCATCTCTATCAGCTCTTTCTTGATTGGTTTGGTAGATTTATGTAGCCTTTCCTAAGTTATGTTTCTCAGGGTACCAAAGTAGCATCGGAGATGGTGCCTTGCAGATGAGATGCACAGTTGAAATTCCAGTAACTTTTCAACAGTGGACAACAGAAATTAGTCATGAAAAGCTTGCATTTTGATCCTCGAGTAGAGTTGAGCTTGATAAAGATCACCACACTGGGGTGGAAAGCACCAATTACTTCTTGCCATTGGGAAATAATGTACTATTGCTGCTGTTCTGCAGATGCATCTCCTTATAGGTTGTCCCCTGCCCATGTTCGGACTGTTCCTTTTTTTCCCTACAGAAAATCATGTTACTGAGGTGGTGATAAGAACCATTAAAGGCTCTGTACCCAGATGAATATGAGAAAAAAGTAGAAGGAAGTCCTGCTCTTTGTACATGTGCACGCGCACACACACACAGAGCTTGCTTATTTCATTTAAAGCCATATATCTATTGTGAGATGACATATGATCTCAATTAAAATTAGTCTAATGAGTGATTTAACATAACTCCAAAACAGAGCAGGAAAAATGGAATCTAGCTTTTTTGGTTCCATGAATATATGAATAAAGAATTTTCATTAAAATGGTCTTAATGGTAAGCAGAATTCAGAATAATATTTATCACTATTATGTAACTCACAAGAAAAACATGAGGAATTTTTTTGTAATCTTTTTGTACATTGGTTAAATCTTATTTGCTGATACTGGTACATTATGAATGCTCCTTCATTTTATTTTAGTGCTAGTTTTATGCATTCAATTATAAAAAATTACAAGTTATGCATATATTAAACTTAATTTAACTAACTAATAAAAAAAAAGGTATTGTTTATGAGAAACAAGTTTGCTTAGAAAAGTAATTGAAATATTTCCAGACTTTTTTACACTGATCGTTGACACTGTTCCGGGGCTTATCTAATAAAAAGAAGACATCTGAAAAAAATAAAAATTGATTAATCATAGCGATGAGGAGACATTATGCTATCTTGAATTATGTTTCACAACTTGATTTCATGTTTTAGACTTTAATAATTTTGATTGATATTGTAGCAGTTACAATTGTAAACTGTCTATTGCTGAAGGATACAGACAGTCAAAAGTACTAAAACGAAACACAAGCTTTTATAGCTACAATGGAGTGGCAGCATGTAATGAGCCTGCTGAGTGCTTAAACAGTACAGAGTTCCACAGTGAAATGCATCTTACAGGCATTATAAATCAATTTGTGTAATGGAAAACACACTGCAGGCAGTTGCTATTTGGAATTTATGTATTTTTATTCTTTTGTTTCTGTCTTTACAAACATAATGGGAAAGTCTAAAGAACACATTATGTCAAGTAAACACACTGAGGTCCTCTAGGGCAGTCACAAAGGTGTTTAAATAACCATCTCAAATGTATGTGATTAGTAGAAATAGTTTGAAAAATATGTTGTATTTATTCTACAAATACACTTACACCAAACAAACCTTCCAATCAATCAATATGGCCTTTATTGTTCCGATCCTAATATCGTGAATATCAGTAAATTGGCAAAACTATTGACATACTCTATTTCTGGCTTTACTTTGTGACATAGTATGTACCCTTTACTTATCAGCTTTACCATCAGTCTGCAACTTGTGACCCAGCTGAATTGTCTTCAGAATTTACAATATTCAGGTGCTTGGTATGATGGCTTCATTCTTGTTTATGTCATGTGAAAGAGAACTGTGTACGAGCAGGGACTTTATTTCACCTACTGACTTCAGTTTTGCAAGAGAATTCTTAGTTATTGCTATAAATAACATCTGAATTTAAAATACATCTGTAGGTTATAATTCTCTCTCTCAAAAAGAAATAAGATACTGCATTACAATAGCTGACTGTGTAAGCTACTGCAAGGTGAATGGAGACAAAAAATGCCTAATTGAAAAATTCATGGAGGAACAGGAAGGGTGAAATCTTTTAGGGACCAGAACAGTAAGTTCAGGTTTAGTTCACTTAAATGGTCATGAGAGTCTCTAAAACAATGTATGCCTAGTTGTATTACTTTGTTAAAATCCCTTAAATTGAAGATTAAATGTAAGCTTAATCTTTAAGTTACTTGTTAGGTATTCAGTATGCCTATATTAAGTTTTAAAATAAATTTGTTGAAGTTACCTTGTTTTAGAATTGAGGTCCAAGGTACTATCATGTAGGGAATACTTTCCTTTATGAATATTTCAGAACTGATAGTATTTAATTCTTGTAGTATTTTTCAATATCTGTTGTGAATTCTATGGTGAAATGTGAATCTAAATATTGCTTTCAATGCTGTTACCTTGACTGTCCTGTCATCATGACTGATTATTGCTTTTAGAAGACCAACTAGCAGTATCCTACGGTCAAATTCTTCAAAATAGGTAGTGCAACTGTTCAGCACTGGAAAACTCTTTCTTATTCTAAAGCCCTACCAAATCCAGAAATAATTGCATGTTTTATCAAAGTAAAAGAACAGAGTCTCCTTATATATTTAATCACTCTTTTTAAAAAAGTAGACATTGAAAAAAATACTCTGTAATCTTACAAAATAAATATGATGGTAGCCATTAATAACTTCTTGTAATGGACAGTTTATCATGGATAAAACCATATTTTGAACTGTTTATGGCTATTTCATTTTTTAAAAAAAATGTGCAGCACAACAAAAACTGCTCTTGCTAGGACCTTTTTACCTTGGGAGGAAGTCAGTATAGACAATATGATGATGCTCACTCGCTTAATCCTAACATGTGCTTCATTTTCAATTACTGTCACTCACTAGAAAATGAAGGGTAAAATGTCAATACTAAGATGGTTTCCCTGTCTGCCAAGCTCTCTGTATGCAGCTTGAAGGAAGGGGTTTTTTTTGGATAATTGTATGAGGTAATTGCATTGTGTAACGTGTGAGATACAACTGCAGGTTTCCTGGGTGAGGTAAGATTGAGACAGTTGTTCCCTTGGCCAGATTAGAGCAGATATTTGCCTCTTTTTTTCCCCTTTCCTAGGTGAATGTCTCTAGAACAACTCTCTGACTATTGATTGCTTTCTTTCTGGTCTGCTGATCCAGAAGGTCTTTTCTCAGTGTTTTATTTTTGGTGGTCTATATCAATTTCAACAAGAAGTTTCCATTTCTATGAATTAATATTTTCAGTAGTTAAAACCCCATTTTGTAAATAAAAAAATAAAGCTGCTTGCTTTC
The DNA here is from genome assembly GCA_013399095.1 of Psophia crepitans. Lineage (NCBI taxonomy): Eukaryota > Metazoa > Chordata > Aves > Gruiformes > Psophiidae > Psophia > Psophia crepitans. Next base: position 204,979 of record VWZZ01007029.1, on the reverse strand, counting down.
CACATAATGTTTTCAGAGCCTTTGGTAGGGCTTTCTTTGGTGGTTTTGTTTGTTTTTTTAAACATCTCTGAAATTTCTTTAGCTGGCAGCCAAGTTTTAGGTTTGCTTTCTAAGTCTTTTTTTAACTATCACTTACCTAAGCTGAATAGCTTAATAAAACAGGGTAAGAGAACAATGCAGTCATAACAAAGCAATTTGAGAACTGTGCTGAAGGCAAAGAAATTGACAGTAATGAAATCCATCAGGGAGGTGAAAAGGAGATGTGTTATGCCTGAGGTTTATGTATTTCCATATGAAATGTTTTGAACTTCAGGTTTTTTTATATGTTGTAGCTTCAAGCTACAACATATGTATGACAGTGGTAGGTTTATCAGATGCTATGGAGAATAAGTTAATGTACTTAGGTATAAAACATTCGAAGATGGAATGTGAAAGGTGAGCCATGTTTTAATAGATTTAGGTATTCAATGTGAAAAACTGTGGTCTTAGCATAATACGTAGTTATATAGTATTATTATACATAATTATTTATGGTATTCAGCTCTCACCATGCACTCAGAAGAATATGTCCAAACAGGACAATGAAGGACAAACTATAGTTTGGAAAACAGCGGTGTTTCTGTGTATTGTAAGCCCTGCTGCATAGCTTGTTGTGGATTTGAATGGGTTATTCTTATTCTGTCATTCTCTCTCTCCACGTCCCCCTTTCTTGTCTCATTCATCTAGCAGCAGAAATTATATTAAATTACTGCTGGACTGTGTGTTCTTTTTATCTTCCAGTGCTCTGTACATGATATTCTGTTAATGCTTTTGAAAACATCAAATCAAATGTACATTATTGGATTTCTGTGAAAGAACATTTGAAATTTTTCAAAATGCAATGGACTTTTATTTAACTCTCTCCTAGGAAGGTCCTGTATTGTCTAACATCCGCAAAGGACAGCTGACTCTACTTTTGTCAAAACAGGCAATCTAGTGGCACAGAAAGATCCCCTGGATTATTTTCAGTGTTCGTCAGGAGGATTAGAATGTAGCCCTAAATTCTTGATGAAGTGATCACTTCAGTAGATGATATACATGTGAATGCAGTGCAGGTAATTCATAGCCCTCTGGAACAGAGTATTCCTTTTTGAGACCAACCCAGTTGTACTGGAAGAGTTGAGGGAGATAGAGAGGTACACAGACAAAATACAAGTGAATGTTTTGGAGTGGTCTACCCTCTGGGCGCTCAGCTGTTCTCTTTTCTCCCCCACCAACACACCCTTCTCATAGTTCTGAATAACAGCGCTATAATATCTAGAGGAAGAAATAATTGTCTGACATCAGGGATTCCAACTGATAGAAGAAGAATGTAGTACTGAGCAATTACAGTTTTTGGACATACATAACAACTAGATTCGTGATGTCAGTCAGAAGTTTGGTAGTTTGCTTGTTAAGCAAACTGAAAGATGTTAGCGAGGGAGAATCTTAAATGTTGTGTGTGGCTACCAGCTATATGTTTAAATATCATAGTAGTCTTGAAGGCAAAATTTAGCTTGCTATCTGGAAGGTAGAGACAGTCTTTGGAATATCCTGTGTTCCTGCCTCTGATGCAAAACCTTGTGCCAGCAAGACAGAAGATTTCAGTGATATTTGAGAAAGTATTGTAATAAAGAGGAATACAGATTTATTAGGAACTCAGGAAACTGTCATATAAGTGAGGTTTATAAATTCCATGTATAGAAATGAGAAGAAAATACTTAAATAGTGAAATACTTTTTAAAACAAGTTCTGGATGAAGGCACTTGGAACAAAATAGCATTTGGTACAGGAGTCAATGGGGTACAAATAAAACTCAGAGGAACAGATATATACAATAATAGGGAGATAATATGTACAGTAATGGGAGAGATTGCTTGGAACTTCTCCAGAAACTGCTGTAGTCTCCAGTTGCTGTTATGTCCAAAAATAGTATTGTTGAATATTTTTTCCTCTTTAACCAAAAAAATAATCTTTTTTCAATTTATTAATAAGACTTTGAGACTTTTACATTCAATGGTAATAAGTACAAGTAAATTGTTTGAAAAGAGATGAGCCAAAGGAGAGATAAGAATGAAGAAAACAAAAAATTTTTATCTTAGAGAATTAGTTATGAGGTAACATTAAGACAACAAATACATGCAATCTGAGTAAGCGATATCTGAGATGGAGCAACAAGCTGAGCGCAAGGGTGAACACTTGCATGAAGATGGAATATATTCACAAGAAATGTAATGGCATAATGGAGTAGCAATAGTGGAATTTTAGGCTGGCTATCATTGTATTTCTTAGCACATCTGTTTGATAGAATAAAATATGATGGCTTGATTGAGCAATGTCAGGGAGTTCAAGTTGTCAAAATAATGACCTGCATTTGATGGTAGTTGAATATTGAATGAATTCTCTACATAATTCCAGAAGTTTGATTTTTTTCCAATTTTTACTGCTGTATTTCTTCCCAAATACGAAAGAATCCAACTTTATTCTCCCTGATGAACAAAGTATTTTTCAAAATTATTGGTACATAAAAAATAAACTTGAAAAATTTGATAAGTTCAGTATTTCATATTAAAGCAAGTTTTAGTGTGCTATACAATTATTGGTTCATATTGTGTCCGAGTGAAAACATATGGTCACAGGAGGCAGTGATAGCAAATCAACTTTGTTCTTCAAAAGATGTGATACTGGTAGATTTTTATACTCTGTTTCCGGCAAAAGTTTAATAAACGTCAATTTCTAGTTTTCTCACAATTCTCTGTGCACAAATGGATTAGCCTTTATTGAGCTTAAGTCAGGAAATATTTTGAACAGGAATTTACTTGGTATTTGTGTATATACCTATATTTTATCTCATTAAAAAGAAACAAAAAAAGTTTCTTTGGATTATTTGCCTTTATTCAGGTTTTTCCAGTTATATTAAGAACGATTATCTGGAGAATCTTCTTCAAATGCTTATTTCTGTAGCCAACTTGCTTTTCTTTTATTTAATTATGCTTAGCCATGTTCTCTTAAGACCATTGTAAAGTTTGCATGTGCTGAGAGATACCTGAACAGATATTAGCATAGGTATGTACAGTATTAGTATTATTATTACTCTACAGTAAGCTGTAGATTCCAGCTGACTGGTGTTTGGTGAACAGTTGCAATGTTTTTTTCCAAGAAATGTAATGGGAATCCATAAATATTCTCTGCTCTCTAATTAAATCTCTCTCCTTCTGTCCCCTCTTTCCCCCTTGCCTCCTGACAGTTTTTGAAGGTTTGTTTCTGGACATTAGCATTCTCTTTACAAACATCCAGAGTTACCAATTTTTGCAACAAGGATCATCTTTTAGGAATAATATTTTCTCCTTCCATCTGTAATTATTTACAGCTCTAGTTTAGTAACCATTAAAGTCAGTTATACAATTGTTATTGATTCCATGAGGTTTTGGAACAAATCTTAAGGCTCTGATGAATAAGCATCCTTGCTTAAGACAACATTTAAACATGTGTTTTTAATGAGTACAGTCAATAAAACTTGTGTACATGATTAAAATTAAGCAGTCTTTAAGCACTGAAGAAGGAAGAACTTAATCATATGTGTGAGAGTGTTTTGATCGAGAACTTGGTAATGATTCTTAAGAGTTTTTTGAACAAGAACCTCGTAACGTGGTTTTCAAAGCTTGGCTACAACTTCAATGTGTGTTTTACTGATTATGCAGAAGCTCATTTTTCCTTGATCTGTTGCTATGGCATTTTCCTCAGAGACCCTATGCTGTAACAAATGAGTACATGGCACATAAAAGAAAGAGACATCTCTGTTTATTCAGGAAGACGACAACGGCATGCCTTCAGATTTATACATAGATGAAGAAGGTCCAAGAAGGGGGAATAAACTTTAGGTTTTGTCTTCCTGCAGAAGTCCCATCTCATAAGCGTGAAGGACGTAGATTGTCTCCGGTGATTTTACGATGGCGGATAATATCTAAGAGAGAATTTAATTTTCCGCTTTCTGTTGTCCAGTTTTCTTAGTATTTTTCTTAGTGATAGAGTTATCCCATATTAAAATCATTTTAGTACCACACTAACAAAGGTCAGTTTGCTGGTTTTTTTTCCCTCCTTCCTGTTGTAGCCTGTAAGTAGTCCTTTGATGTCAGTTGTAGTTTAACTGTTCTGATATCCTTTGGTTTTTATCTAACCAATTTTAAAATTGGTTAGAATTTTAAATTATTGTTGTAATTATTTTGGAAAACAATCAGGAATCTGGTTCATTGCCAGGTTTACAATGACGTCAAAGATATTTCATTTAATGTATTTGCTCTATGGAGTATCATGCACTGTTGCAGAAGTATGCGAAAGAGTTGCTCATAATTTATTCTACATTTTATTTTCAACATAAAATACTAAACCAACTGAACCATAAGCCTTATACCTCTATTTGTGGTATTTACTGCTTGGATAAATTAGGTGTACATAATAACAAGCTGTCGACCTCCAGATGTAATACAGTCAAGCTGCATAAATTTTGCAGACTCGGACACTATGACTATCCCTGATGTAGAGCTTGGTGGGCTGCTGTAAATAATTTCATACTATGTAACCTAATTTCATGCCAGCTTTGTTTTTATTTTTATTTTTCTAGTAATTTAATGAAAAGCATGTTTTATTAGCAAAGTCTGATTGCAGTGAAACTGCCGGAGCTCTAGTTTTTGAGAACACAGAGGCAGAAGAAACCAGAGAATGTAAAATTTCAACTAAAGTCCTTGCAGCAAATGGCAGAAAATGAATGAATGAAGATTTCTCACTTCTAATAAAATACTTAGCTATAATGCAAATATTACAGTATCAGTAATACAATCTGCGGTTTTCTTCTCCTTTAATTTTGTTGCTCAAGGGTAATGATGGAGTAAAGTCTTTAAGAGCGTAAGCTGCTCACTGACTTCAGTGAAACTGTTGAATAAATCAGGTGGTATAACTGACCATCAAAACAGGTTTTATTCTTTAATGAGAAAGTTTCAAAGGCCTGTTAGATGTTTGATGGCTGTGGATGCATAGAAGGGAAGGAGAGAGGATAAGAGAAACATGGCAGAAAAACCTTGAACTCGTTGGAGCTGTGTCAGAAAACAAAATGAGAAAATAAGCAACATACTTTATCAAATCTTTGGACTACTACCTTTTTTTTCTCTTTAATAAATTTTTAACAAAGTATGATCATATTATGAGAGAGAAAACAGTTTTAGAGCTGTAGATCTTCGCAGTGTAGGCATATCAGGATTTCCTCTCACCCACTAAACAGGAAAAAAAAAAAAGGTTGCAAATTAATGTTAAATGAGCTTGAATGTCTTCTTGATGCTTTACTAGTGAAAATTATATCACCAGCTCAAATCTAGTAAATAAAATGAAAAGAAATTTTAACAGCTTGGTGTACACAAATAGTGTAACAGCAACTTGAAAACAGGCAAAAGATAAATATTTTAAAAATGTCATTAAAGAGCAGTTCTACATGTGCTGTTCATAGGAAACTACCTGTAAATTGAGTGACTGGAAACTGGTAGCCACAGTGGGATTAAGATTTGGATTCTGGAGTCACTGTGGAATATAAACAGGTCATTTGAGTGCTTCAGGCAGATTAGTTACAAGTATAACTTTTCGTGTTTTGGGATGGGTTTATGTGAGTGTGTCAACCTGGTTTTAATGGAATGTGAAAACACTGTTTAAAAATGGAAAGTGACACGGAATTTTGGACAAACTAAGCAACAGAGTGGTTACTTCCTGACTTCCAGTTTATGTTGATCTTTGTATTGCCATGCTCAGTTTTATCAGTAGCTGAGACAAGGCTTCATGATCAAAGCTCTGCTTTTTGCAGTAGTTCAGATAACTGGATCAGTTGTTTTCATGCCAATTCAAAAAAGAACCCAATGAAAGCTGCAAACCTTTTTTTTGGAGTAAAATACTGAGTTAAATTCAGTATTTTGTTTAAAATATGTGATTTTGCTGATCAATCTTTAATGATATTTTTAGTCACCATTGATAGGTACATGACCAATCAAAGTGTAATTTTGCATACTTTGGACTAAGTAAATTTTTTGTTCAATTGCTGGTTTTCACTTAGCAGAGAAGTAGGAACACACTGATGAAACATATAAATTGAAGTTTTGAAGAATGATTTCAAATATTACTATTGTTATTTTTTCATGTGATAGCAATAACTTACAATATGAATTACTAAACAATGTTATGTTAGATAACTTTTTTGTTTCAGTCTTACACTAAAATAGAGATACGGCTCTATAAAGAAAAAGACAAAGACCTCAATCCTTTATGTTATTTCATTTGTTTCCATGAGTAATTCCAGCAGAAAATCTGTCAAACTGCTCCAGATAAAACTCACCTTTTCTGTCCTAACTAAAATAAATCAGAATCTATAAGTCATTGGGTACTTCCAAACCAAAATCAGGTATGGATTTGATGAACCTTCCCCTGTTTATGAGGGCTTAATATAATAGTTTTCCAAATTAATGTGTATATTCCCTGTCTTCAAGTACTTGTATATTTACCTTGAGACTGCCATGCTGAAATGGAAGTAAAGTATCAATTCAAACTTCAAATAATGTACCAGAATTTGAAGTTGACTTTTATGAAACCAATACCTCATAATTTTATTTTATATAGTAGTGTAAAAAAAAAAAACAAAACAAGGCTAAAGGCAGGCACAAGACCCCTATTAAGTACAGTTTTGAATATAAACAGTTTTGCAACAGGTACAGATTTCATTAGTCAAATTCAGTTTATCAGTTTGAAGAAAATATTTTCAATCTATATCAAACATTTGGTAAAGTGCAAGAAAGAGGAAACTCAGGTGACTTCTTTGTTGGGGGAGCTACTAAGCCTTTCAAGTGAAGAGGTTTCAGGCTCTGCAGGATACGGTCATAACAAATTTGGGAGCCTACACTTCATGTAGAGAAACTGACTGTAGCAAGGAACAGTGCCAGCTAGCCGGGCTTCAGGAGGGGTGGGAAGAACTTTCTAGGGAATGGAGCAGACTAGGCAGAACTTGCTGCCACTTAAAAAATCATTTCATTATGGGAAAAAAAAAAGTGGAGTCTTCACAAGTTAGGATATAGTAAGCAGGAGGTGATGTATGCTAACATTTCTAGAGTTCCGTCTTTTGAAGGTTCTTGAGTTCTCTATATTGAAAACATTTCTAGTTTTTATTTAAATTAAAATAAGCTTTTCTGCATTAAAAGTCCCTCTGATATTTTGATGGATTTGACTGTAGAGAGGTGATCTAGGTACTTCCAGTGGAAGACTGTGGGCAATTCAAGGTTTGATCAGAAAGAGTTAGGCACTTAGCTTGATAACATTTTTTTGGTCTGTCCTCTTACCTTTCTACACCTTTAAGAGCCTCATAACTTTTATGAAGCTATCCACTGGAAGATTTTAGAAAGTGTTCCAAACTACTAAAAGCTGACATGCAATACTGTCCTTTCTTGCTCTGTATTTCATGTGCTAGGCAGCTTTATACCATTCCTGTCAATTTTTCACCACTCTGCTTTAGTGTAGCTCCACAGGTTGATGTAAAGGCGCCTTCCATCAACTTCAATTCAAAGGAAGTTTTCTGAATTCTGAACAGGTCAAAAATCCCTTAGTATGTCACTCATGGTTTTGTATCTTTGCTCTGGTGGAAGGTTTTTTTAATTTTGGTGTCTGTGTCCCTGCCCCTCCCTGGTCTTCTATGAACTAATTTTTCAGATGCTATTGTTCATGTAATGAGTAGTTAATTTTTGGGATTTTCATGTCTTTCAAATCTGATGTAGTCTATTTTGGACTTGACTTCATTTAGTCATGTAGTTTTTTGGATTTCTCTACCTTCCTTCATTCTAATAACTCCTTCCATACTTTTGATGTCTCACCCACTTCTTATGAAAACTTCTTTTATCTTACGTTCTGGTTTGGCTTTACTTTAAAGCATAAGTTAAATACCCTTATTAAACAACTAGTTACTAGTTTAGGTTGGTTATTAGGAAAAACTTCTTCACAGAAAGAGTAGTGAGGCATTGGAATGGACTGCCCAGAGAGGTGGTTGAATCGCAGTCCCTGGAGATGTTAAAAAAATGTGTAGACGTGGTACTCCAGGACATGGTCTAGCAGGCATGGTGGTGTCAGGTTGAGGGTTGGACTTGATGATTTCGGAGGTCCTTTCCAACCTTAGTGATTCTATGATTCTATATGACCTGCTAGTATTTAATAAAAGGCTCCCAAAGACATTTTGCCCTCACTTGGTGCTTCGAGATTTCTTTTACTCATTAAAATAAAATTAAATATTTCTTACAGTTGAGAATAGTCTCATTGAATCTACGATTCTCTTTCTAAGTAATCAAATTAAGATCAAGATATGTTCATTCATCCTCACGTCATAGCCAATTTAAATTTATTTCTGTTTTTCAAATCTTTCTGTAGTCTTTGTTGTGAACATAAATAAGGAATTAATTTCTGATTTTTAACACTGCTTGGCATAATATGCTGTAAGGTCTCCAGGTTCACAGAGGAAGGGACTTGCTTATATGAGTCCAATTTTTCTCAAATGTTTAATTGAACACATTACCCTTTGTATTTTGCTCTGTAGTTTTTCTATAGAGCTCGTGTTCAACCTTGACCATTCAGCACTATGAAGTAAGACATAGTATAAATTCCAAAGGGTTGTCAATCAGTGTAATATTACAGTATTGCAGAGAAGAAATTACCATATGCGTTTTAGAAATCTCTTCAAAATACTGTAGCTTATGCTTTTATTGTAAATGCAGCTGTTTTCACCCAGTGTAGCCATGCTGTGGCTATATGGTAAGCCTGTATGGAGTATACAGTATGAAGCTGTGAATTCTGAGACATTTGAACTTGAAAACAAAGATAAACCAATGTTGGAAGAATATAACCAGAGTGCAGTATAAGGAATAATTTTTACTATAGGCTTTAAATTTATTGAGACCTTTGTAATGCTTCATGGAATTTAAACATTTGTCTGGAAATCTTTAATTGAATCTGGCATAAGAAAATACATAATTAAGAGTGCTTAAAAGAATTAAGTCCAGTGGGGAAAAAAAATCGGATACAGCTTACATCATTGTCTTGTTATTCCTTTTACTTCCAACTTCACTTGGGATATTCGCCATTATATCACACAAAGTACATTGGGCAAGGATTAAGGGCTCAAGCACGTAACTGTTTTTGGAATTACAGATCTGTAGCTTGACTCAAAATAGAATCTAACAGCACGAAGGAAAATAATTAAGGTGTGAAGGACACTTGCCTATCAGAACTTCAAATCACTGAATGGGAAATTGGTTTAAAGCAATAACATGAGAAAAGTCCATGTTTTACCTATTTCTTAAATTCATTGAAACACATGTGCATATAGATATGCAATTATACACGTAGAGAACAAACTGGTTCTGTGTTTCATAATAAATTTTTCCTTAGAATAGACTCACATCCTATGAGTGAGAATTGTTTCTTAAAAAGACTAATGTTTATGGCCAGTGAGATGACGGTTGGTGGTTGAATAGTTTGAGCTTCTTTGTATTTTTAAAACATCATGATTTTTAAACTTAGCCTTCAAAACTGCCAACGATACCTGTCAAAGGAGTTAGTTACATTTAAAATACTGCCAAACTTCCGACCCGCTCCAGAAACAGGCCATCATCAGTGTCTTGTAATTACTAAATGCACTGCAGTACTGTTAGGTCTCCTCAGTTAATAGCTACTTTGTTCCTGGTTTGGGCCCATTTTTAACTATTTTTTTGATTTTATTTTTTTTTATTAGGCTTGTTAATACCTGGTATGTCAATGTTTTGGTTTTTTCGTTTGTCTCTCAACTTTTGTTCTACTACAGTAAATTAGTTCTCTTTTATTCTTCTTTTGTAAGGTAAACTATTTCTTGAGATCTTACCAGGAGATCCACTGTGTGCTTTTGAGGGTCTTTTTTTTTTTTTTTTTTTCTTCCTATTCAACCATAATGTTATGGATAGATGGGAACACTAATAGGATTGACATAATTTTATTTGAAATGAAAGTAGTAGAGAGCTCTTAGGATTTATTATCTAGGGAACTTGTTGAGTGCACGTCTATATTCATTAGTAATTTTTATCGATTCTTGTGGGACAAACGGCTGACTTGCTTTTGAAAAATCTCATAGCTGATAGCGCTATAGTTTCATTGCTAGAGCTAGCTAGATTAAGTTGATCTCCGTATATTTTTATGAATTGCTCTAGTTTTCAGCAGGTATATGAGTAAGATTTCCTTTGGAGATACTCATTAACTTTTGGAAAGATACAAACTGTTACGTGCTTAGTTCTGTTTGGACAATGGCTCTTCTTAACTTTTACAAATTTAACGTTTGGAATTAAAATAATTCCCTCATAATTCTGTATAAACTAGAGGGGCTTCAAAAGCATTTTATGTACTAGTCACAGCTTGAGTCTCCTGAGAGTAGTTTACTGACATAGCTTTCATTACCTTCTTGAAATGAAAGGTATTGTTCTAAATTTTTTGCACATAGTATTTAACTTTTTCTTTCAGGCATTTTTTACAAGTTAGTGGAAAATTGAATAGCAGTTTGCATCTACACATAACTACACATGCTAGAAGAATAAAGTCTATGTAATTATATAGATGACAATACGATAATAAGTAATCAATGAGTCCAAAGCTGCTTTGTATTAGATATTCCTTGTTTTTCTTCCTTCTAAGGAGTCTGGCTCAGTTACTTACTTTTAAACACCTATTTTGTAAAAATCTAGATTTATAACTTTTGTTCTTTTCTAGGTGCCAAATAGCAAATATAAAACTTCTCCAGAGCTCTAGAAGAAAGCGATGCCAATTCTTGGTGTTTTAAACTCTGTTCTTAGCTATCCTTGTGTGAACTCATTTCATATTGATTAACCTAATATGTCACTGTTTCAATCTAAGGCATTATGTCTTCATGTAATAAGGGACTATTGATTTTTTTTTCAGTCTAATGAAACAACACAGATGAAAAAATATCGTCCTTGTTTCACAATACTTAAAATTGTGTTAGAGATGGATTTCAGTAACCAGCTGACCAAAAGCACTAGGCAAGTAATGAAAACCTACAGTAAGAGGAAAAAACAATCTCTTTTCCAAAAAGACAAGATACACAAAAAATATTTGTAAGAAATTGTTTAACTGTATATATTTTTCAAAGCAAAAAATACCTTTTAGCACACTTTTTTGTCTTGTAGATTCTGGTCAACAGATAGTAGTGAAGGTGTCTTATGTCAATCAAATGAAAGTACCAACATATAATAGGAGTACGTAAAGAGTTAATTTTGATTTGAGAACTCGAACAATATTCCTTGTATTTCTAAAGTTAAGCATGAATTGAAAACAAGAATGGACTTTCTTCTTTGCTTTATGCATTTAATATAACCAGAGGAAATTTCATTTCAATCTGATGTTGGACAAGGTTGGGAAGTTCTTATCTATCTAATCTACCTTTGTACTTTATGAATACAATAGGCTTTTATTAGAGTAGCATAGCATTGTGTTCATTACAAACGATAAGGTTACAGTTCAGCATAAGATCAGACCTTGTACAGATAAAAACAAGAAACATTTTAATTTCCTAGACATTACAGAATGTCAGGTTTTCTTTTGAAATCTTTAATCTTTCATTAGTCAAGAAATCAATTACTATTATTCCACGTCATCGCTATTATATTTTCTACTACACTGACTAAGCATTCACACATTTATTTATTTTTTTCTTGTGGGAAATATGAAACAAATTTAACATTATTGGCCAGTTACCAGAGTTTAATGAAAAGCCAAAATCCTTAATTTTTATATATTTGATGTGTTTCATATGGCCTAGATATAGCCATAGTGTGAGTGGAGAAGAATGAGATTTTAATCCAATGGTATAGCTAATTACTATATATATTGCTGTAATGCACCTAATCTGTGATTCTGTATAACTAATTACAGGCAGTGGTGACTGTGATTTTGCCCTGAAAATCCCTACCTAATATACTAATAATCATCAGATCCTTACAGAGTTTGGAATATCAGTAATTAAAATGATGCTATTCCTTATCTTGTGACGTTTTTTCCAGGCGTCTAATACATATTTAGTAAACTGGTTCTTCTAGCCCCGTTCTGTTAGATTCTTACATGAGTTTCAACATTTCAGGAAAGAAGCATGTCCTCCAAGGACTGTCTGTGGCACTTTAGTCACTTTTAAAAAACACTGTAGAACACATGCTCATCAGAAAGCCTAGCTTAACAATTTACAATGACATTTAAAAAAATCTCATCTAAAACTGCCTTCTCCTGTGACAGAAGCAAAATCATGAGAGTTCCAGTTAGATTTAATCAATGTCAATTTTATAAGGTGCAGAAAACTTGTAAAAAAACATTGTTTATCTGTATCTTTAAGCATCTGAATGCATGTATAACTACAATCTTACAGTGTGCATCTTTGTGTGTATACAATAAATAATTTAGTTCATGAATGAATGACAGCACATCTCAGCTTCCATACTTGAAAGTACTGGTAAACAGTATGGCAGTTACAGTGACGAAACTCATGTTTGACTTTCCAAGACTGGTCCGGTGAAATATATGGGGTTTTTTAGGCTACCTCTGTCTGAAAATCTAGTCTAGTCGTAATTCCAAAAGCTGCCTTTATGTATCTTGTTTCTGCACAGAACATTATAGCATACTGAAGACTTGAGCTCATTACTTAATCTGTGGTCTTTTGGGAATAATAGATCGTCGTTAAAATCCAACACTTTCTGGAACTGTAAAAAGTTTGAGCCAAAGCATCTGCTGATCCATGCTACATTTATTTATGAGTAACTGTTGGAAGCCAAACTAATATTCTGCAAACTCTCAGGCAGAATTTTAAAAAAATCCAAGAACTTCTGTGAAAACACAACCAAAACCACTTTTCTGATCTGATCACAAAGATCGAAGTATTTCAGTCCTGATGAGTGAAATTTTGTGAGACGGTGAACTATTAAAAGCCGCATTATAACTCATTACACTAAGAGTGAAGTAGGAATAACATTATGGTTGTAAGAGCTGTGTAAATCTAGGCATCAATTTCACTTGAACGATGTACATAAGAGGTGTATAAGTGACCCCTTCTCTTGCGGTTGAGCAAATATTTAAATATTTTACTAAATCTGGCTGCATTAAGTGTTGTGTGTAGTAAGTGCAGAGCAGATATAAAATAATACCAACATTTAGATATAGCTCAAACTGAGAATTAGGCCTTGAGAACCAACTTCATGAGTCATTTGTAATACATTTATTAGCTTTGCGTTATTTGTTATATGTAGGTTTCTGGGTGTTATAGTTTTTCACATAACAATGTCAGAAATGGTTGTCTGTTAAAGAACTGAAACACATCGGCCCTAATCTATGCACAACCAGGATTCTCATTGTGATCCAGCTGTTTTGTTTCTCTAGCAAAGTACAGCAGATACAAAATCTGCTTAATTGGCTATTTAAGCAGATTTATAGTTGTTTTGCAATGCCAGAATTATGGTAAGTGTTCTGCAATAAATTACTACAGACTGAGAAGCTTTCTTCCCTGTTTTTGAATTTCCTTTAAAATTGATTCCTAAATTTGATTTACATGATTGCAAATCCAGACAGGACTGTTGCAGCAACTGCAGACCATTGGTATTTCTGGATTAATTTTACCCATTGTTTTTCTTTAGCTGTGTATTTCAGCAACATTTCACCTTCAAATTATTTTCGACCATTTAAGTTACTTTGGTTTCTGCTCTGAAAGTCATGTGGATAGGTATTGAGAGTCATTTTAAACCATTATTTGTAGCCCTGTTAAGCAGCAGGAAAGAGGAGAAAGAAGGGTAGCAATTGGTCACTGTCCGGTGCAAACTGTTGAAATTGATTTGGCTTCAGGCTGAGAGTTAAAAGCAAGCCAGTGCATTACAGACGATGGATCTATACCACATTGTGCTAATATACACCAGGGGACTTTTTTCTGTCCCTGTTTTGCACTCAGCTTTAAACCCCAGGGTGTGATTCTGATTTTTCTTTAATATATTCCAGTGTAAACCAGTAATGGCTCCATTGAATCCACATTGTTATCAGAGCCATGCTGTTAGTGATTGTGACTTGTCAATTAGGATAGCTAAGAGGTGTCTTTGCCCCTTTTTTACCTTTGCAATGAGGACATAAAATCCTCTTGGAATTTGCACTGATCAGTGGAGAATTCTGCTCTGTTCGTGGAATGTATTCATTACAGTGCTTGTGATGAAACATGCTGTTTGAGTCTCCTCTTTTAATAGCAAGTTGCCATTTATTTTTGTATGAAACATTTATTAACTACAGCTGCTGGTCTTGCTCCAATGAAACTGCTAAAGGTTTTTAATACATATTTTAAAAACCAAACAAGATTATGTTAGTTCTGATAGCTGGATCCTGTGGTCTTTTATTTTTCTATGATTGGATCTGGTCAAACATTCTGTCTGACACATCTCCAGATATCATTTATGTGTGGCAATTATTTCAAGCTTCTAGACTTCAGAATGAGTATACACACTGCCTTTGAACCCAGGGAAAATGTGTATGTTTGATTCAGACATATAGATTATCTGTATAGCATTCCCTCCTGAGAGCTAGAATTTAGTTCAATTACTTGTTTTGTACTCTGTCAAACTTCTACTGTCAGATAAATGCTCAATAAAACCTTTCACAGAGTCTTGCTGAATTCTAGTGTACTAGGTGGCCTGTAGCAGCAGCATGAGTAAACAGAACAAGATATGTCTAACCAACAGTCCCATCCCACTTCAACACAGCTTTGTTACCTCTAAACAAGATATTTTAAGGATTAGAGGGCATATAGGCACTCTAATATAGAGCTTTAACCCAAGTAAAATATCTGGTTTGTCTTCTCAAGGACCTTGAATGCCTCTGCTGCTTGACTTCTAGCTGTTAATAATAGGATGTGGTTAGACAGTCCCTGAAGACAGTACCAGTCCCCTTCAAGTCTTTCTTCACTCTGGACCACGTACTCCTTCCTTCCACTTCCCTCCCTTTGTCTGGACCTCATCTCTTGTTTCCCCTTCTTGGTAAGCCAAATGAGATCATTCAAATGGCAGAAAGCTAACTCGGAAAACTAAATAAATATGCTAAGAGAGAAGGAGAAGCACTATGAGAGAAAAGGATTACTCCTTTTAAAGGGCAGGGATTATTAGACCAGTTTAGATGTTTAATTCTTATTAATGCCTATGACCTTAGCTTCAATGAACAAACAGGTTTAAAAAAAAATATGGCTGCATGGAGCATTTAAATCTTGTCATTGTATTTAAGGATTAGAACAGAAGTAGTTACATATCAATGATTTTTCTGAATAGAGACTTCCTTAAACTCACGCAGTGGTCTTTTCCCATTTGGAGATTACATAATTTTCCATAGGTCATGGAGATAAGGTTTTTCTATTAAGTTTTTGATATATGTGGATACCTATTTTTTAAAGATGTCGAAGAAGGCTAAAAAGAGTTTACTCACTGAGGAGCCTCCATCAGCTATCACAGCCATTTCTGAGCTGACTTCATTGCCAGAATGACCTGACAACCAGTCCTCAATCCAAGTTCTTATGTTTTAAAATACTTGCATGTTCAGTGGACACACACTTAAATCAATGGCCAGGGATTATTATCCTTATGACAGAAGCTCTTAGGAATTGGAGTCCAAGACAAAAGCAATGATCAGCTTTCTACTGAAGTTTCCACTGAAATTTTCAGTCCTGCATATATATACAGAGTCCAGAGATTTGAATGTAATACATAAGGTTTGTGAATGTAAATTCCACAAATAATTTCACAGCCCTGTTGCATAATTATGCCTATTTCCATAATCATCGCAAGCTTTTATAAACACATTGCATTTCATTCTTATTTGCATCTTAAAAAGTGTGGGGTTTTTTAAAGGAAGCATGGAATGCTTTTACATCATTAGCTAAAATCCATCCTTAAGTGCAGCCTTATTGCTATTACTTTGTAAATCCTGGAATTACTATTATATTTGCTGGAAAGGGCTCTCCTTACTTTAAGAACCTGGCATTAGGACAATGTGTTTTCCATTACAACGACAAGGACGTATGAAACAGAAATCCCACTTGAGCATCTAGGCTGTTTGAAGGGTTTTAGTGTCAGCCACTCATTTCTAGGAGGCTGGATTAAGAATTGGAAAAGATGCTTTATTAGAGCACTACAGCTGATACATTAATGTGTATCTGTATGTGAGGAATACAAAGTGTATTGAAAGGCCAACTTTTCATATTGCATATGACAACTACATAGATTTCTTCTTACAGAGTCATTGATGTTTACTACTTTCAAAAGGCATTTTTCTTGGACAAATCCCACTGGATTAATTCCTCTCTTAAAAAAAAAAAAGCAATATATCAAAATTATGTTGTCCTACACAGAAGAGAAATAAAAGCTGCCTTTAGCTATTTTTTCAAATCTGTATTTCTGGGTGATGTTTCTTCTGGACTTGCCTCTCCTCTCACTTATGTGCTTGTGAGTCAGGACTATCTCAGAAACCAATGATACTACAACACTGTAAGTGCAGTATGAGAAAATCTTCAAGGCTCATGTGTTTATTCACATAGACTACTGAAAACTTGTAAACACTTAATTCTTAATGCATAGAATTCCAGCTGCTAGACAGTGACTTTTAAGATTTACTAATATTTCTGTAGAACTGATTTAAGACAAATTCTATCTGTGCTTTTTAAAATTGATCTGTTCATACTTCATAAAGACATAAAGATCCATACTGTTTTATGTAACTGGACAAGCATCTTTTGCCCAAGATACTTTAACTTCAGGCAGTAAGATCAAGCAATCTGACAAAAGTGCTCTCTTTACTGCAGCTTTCAGACATCAGAGTTTGTCATTGTCACCCCCTTGTTAGCCCTATTATTAAAAATTGAATAATATTTAATTCTTTTTGTGTTCTGCTCAGATGTTGCTCACAGACTCGGGTCTTCAAAATCCTTTCCTATTTATGTATGTCTCTACAATCTCCTCTAAACCAACTCTTCCGTTATTTTCTAATTAGTTTTAATAAAGTTTAAATTCTTCTATAAGGAGCTGATCCTTAGCTGAATGAGTTGTCAAATTGTCTTGCTGGTGAAGGTTGGGTAGTTTCCCACCTGGCTGCTTTGTCATTAAAGGTGTACGTTCTACTTGTGTCCCAGAAACAGAAAATACTATTAATGAAGCAGCAGGTAAACAGGAGAATTTACAAAGCTTTTCCTTCTCAAGATCAGGTTAGGTTCTTGGTTTTATAAAATATAGGTTTTGATCATAAGCCATGTATATTACACAGATCACTGAGGAAGAGTGGAAAAAAAAGTTTTGAAAAACTCCTTTGCTGTTTGCTTTAGAACACAGATCTTTGTTACTTTTCAGCTAAGAAAGTCCCACACACAGCAAGCACGTATGAAAATTAAGTAACAGTCTCGAACTCTGGTTTTTGGGTTTGGAGTTGTAGGATTAAAGTTGCTAAAGGATTTGGAAGTGTTTATGGAGTTGCATGTTTGTAGAACAAGAAGCATGTTATCTACACACTCTTCAAAAAGCAATAGTAGAAGTGTGAATGGAGGAAAATAGTATAGCACTCACCTGAAAAACCCTAACTTTATTTATAGTGTTAACTGTATTTGGATTGGTATTATTTAATAAAATGTCACTGATAGATTCTACATTTATATTGAAAGATTGATTATGTGAGACAGTTGCAAGTAAGAAATTAGAAATCTGCTGATGCTTTTAGAGTAGATATGGACAGATGACCTATTCTAGTACTCTTGCAGTAGTAGTGAGTAGTCTTTGCTTCTCTTCAAAACTCATATTCAAGCCATCATATGAGTAATTCAGTTTCACATCTGTTAATGCTAAATCTCATTAGAAATCAAGTGGAATCCGAGGGCTGACTTTTTTATTTATATATTGATCCAAATTCGTTTCTGATGCAAGTGCCTTGATTTCAGGGCTTTTAAATGTTATGCTTTCTTGCTCAGTGAGAACATTGGCACCGCACCAGAATGCAGGATTTTTAAGAGAGCTTTGCAGTCTTATTGGGCAAAGTGTCTTTGTGACTACCTATTTGGCCAAGACTGCTTTTGATAACCAAACTGTCTACTGTATCAGCTGTGGAGATACATCTGTGTAACTCAGCAATCTCTAAATGCAAATGAATTTAATTTTACACCATTGCCAGTAGTTTAAAATATATTTCTCAGAATTTGTTTTTTACAGCTTTACATTGTATCAGACTGATTAAAAAAATTATTGCAGATAAAAAAAAGATGTCTTACTGTCAAAGAAAAAGATTGAATCTATTGATTATAAAATGAAACTGCAAAAGAAAGTACAAATATGTAATAGGAATGTTTCATTTTTTTTCTAGTAGTGTACTCAAGTTCCCCCTTGATTGCACAGTGCTGTCACAGGGAATAATTTTCAGATGAGTAAGTACATTTAAGTCAAATGAAATTCTAGGATGCAGTGAAGTTACTGTTGTTATTCAAATGCTTTGCCTACATAATAGCATAGCTATTCTCAGTGTACAATATATGGGCCAATTTTGATATAACTACTTAGATTTCTGAACGATCTCTTGTTTCTTAGGGGGTGTCCATGTCTGCAACTACAGGGTTCTGTGGTCACTTCATAGTCTAGCAAATATTTGTAACCATGGGAGAGAGGAAAGAATGATTCACAATTTGGTATTTAGATGAGCTTTTGTTAGGGATAATCCCTTCAGTCTTATCCACAGTAGTTCTCTGGAGCATCCCCTTTTCTTGATGAACATGATTCAGAAAACATTGTTTCCTGTCTTTGGAAGCTAGAATAAAGTTTAGATCTTGATACAGAAAAATGCTGAATAATGAAAATCCTGCTGACCTCAGCTGACCGCTACATTTTTAATCTCTTTATATGATTTGAAGCACTAACTACTGTTCTTAAGGGAAAAAGTATTCGTTTAAAGGCCTGGATTAATTTCATGTTTCTTATTCTTTGCCATTTTGTTTCTTTTTTAAAAAAATATGCTTTATGTAATGGCGTGGCAGAGCACTGATTGTCTAGTGTACTACTGTATTGCAAGTTTTCTGCACTCAGCCATGAATGTACCTCCCTTCTGAAAAGCTCTACATTTGCTCAGTCAAGGTGTATACCAAAGTAGAGTTGAACAAATTTTAAAGAGCAATTATATTATCAGTACAAAGTCACGTTCTACCCAGAAAACTTGACTGACAACCTGGAATACATTGAAACGCATTGGTCAACACTTTGAAATATCTGATGGTTATGTTCATGGAGTAGCACTCAGGATGCTGTGAAAAATACAGTGCCACCCTACATTTTTGAGAGATCTTTATTATGCAGAAGAACACATTGTTTCAAGAAAGAAGTAATCTACCAAAATCAGCTATAATAAGTGTGATTCAAAGGTCTTTAAATTTCAGACAAAGCAAAACAACAACAGTTAAAGATTTCAGAATCCAGATGACTATATTAAAATTTTAAAATGGCATTTATTAGATGATGTGTTTCAAGAAAGTCTAGGAAATATTCTGTGAATGAGTAAAAATAAAAATGGGACTGAAATTGAGCATGAAATAATAGCCATAGATTATTTCTTTTTAATCTCTTCAGTTGGTAGTGAACTGAAATTCTAAAATGAAAGGAAACAGCTGCCAGAGTATGAGATTTATGATTGCTAATTACAGAAATGTTAACTTAAATTTGAGGGTAAACCACATATAATTGGTTGCTAAGTTCAGGGTGAGGAGGTTTTTTCTACTTAAATATTTTAGAAGTTGCGTGTAGTTCAGTTTATTCAGATCCATGTAGTGTCATATAGAAATAGTTTTGCTCAGTTGGTAAAAGAAGCTTTGGCTGGCTTAAACAAATTAGCCCTTCTGAACTGGACTGTGCTGCTTCTAGCTAATCTGTTTGACATTAGTTCAAATGTGTCACTGAAACTGGTACTCTTTTGCAATACCCTTTTTTCTCCAGGAAAAAAAAAAAAGTCTTTATAAAAGACTTTTCAGGAATATATACTCAGAAATTTGCTAATGACAATAACTCTCTAAGAGAATGGCACCCTACCCAGTGGTCTGAGAATCACAAGATATGGTGTATATATAAAGCAAAAACTTGTGAACTCAGCTTGTTTTGTCTTTTTTGACATCTATGGTAGATTCATATTTTTAAAAGATAGGTTAATCTTTGGTGAGTCGGTGGCTGTAGCCTTTTGACAGCTTAGAGAGGGACCCTGGATAAAAAACTGGATGTGTTACATTCAATAACAGTCATCCATGTTCCCAGATTTAATCAGTAGGGTCACCTGAGTTACTAATTCTGACATACTGCTGTGAGTGCATCAGGATGCATCTGCTTGAGGGTGTTGCCCTGTAGGCAGGTAACCAAGACCTGAAACAGAATGAAACAAGGCCAGTGTAATCAGCCTGGCAAGGGGAAGCAAGTTCCTACTTGCAACAATAAGGAAGGCTATGAAAAACCATAATCTGGATTCAGATGTTTTGCTTGATTGTTGGGCTTATTTTGGAATATCACATTTGCCATTGAGTTTCAACTTATTTGCACCTAAGAATATCAAGCAGCCTGGGTCATTTAGTTCTGTGTTGAAACAGGGCCAGACAGTGGCCATGACTATGTATATATTTTGCTGTTACAGTATGTCCTTTTTTTTGAACAGGTATGTGCTTTTTCTTCCATTTCCTAAATAGGATAAAAGCTGAGTCACTACAATTCCAAGTGTATAATCATGCATTCTGTTTCAATCTGCAGTAAATTAATGGGGATCTGGTGCTATATTATCCATGCATTCTTAGTCCTTGACCTTCTTGGAGTGTATTAAAACTGATTATATCCTTATATATTAATAAGGCTGTATTAAAGGGTATGACAAATTAAAATCCCCACAAACATCTCTCTCCACCAGGTTTCCCTTCATATTCTTATAGAGAAAGTAGCATTAGCTAAATTGTTCTATGCAGGCTATTTCTGACAAATGTCTTCTTTTCTATTAGAACTGCATTTTTAATAAGGATATCAGCTTACATCCTGGACATTCATGATTGAAAATGAGCAGTAGACAAGATTATTTACAACAAAAATTATTGCATGTGACCAGATGTGTCTCTATTTTACAGTAACTTCAACTAATTCGAAATTAGGTCAGGAAAAAAAAATTCCATAATACTTTGATGATGATGATGATTAGTATTTTAACTTCTGAGTTGGTTTTACTTAGTGAAGGTCAGCTGTTCCTGAGTGAATCAGGTAAGTTGCATGTATAAATTTTTGAAAGAAGAAAGTACATGAGCAAAATCCAGGTTTTGCTTACAATGTTACTTCTAAGTTCATCTGCTGCTGCTGTCTTGCTTTAACTGTGTTCAAGCATTAACTTTCTCACTTCTGACCTTAGGTTGTCTTTATTGATTTCCTTTTGACTTGTCTGCTTAGTTAACTGTTGCTTGTTGCTGAAAAAAAAAAAGAGTTTTTTAAAAGCTGTTTTTAATCTTCAAAATAGTTACAACAGTAAATAAGTTATCACACCTACAGGTTAAAACAAAATAAGAAAAATCTTCAAGAGGGGTTAGTGGAGTCTAAAGCTCCATTAGCTCACAGAAATGTTGTTGCATTGATAGAGGTAAGATGTGCTGTTGACAAATAAAGCTTTCGGGGAGCTTCTAGTGTCCCTTCTAACATCAAGAACAGTTGAATGAAAATCATTTGCTACCACACTGGCACATGCAATTTAGCAAAACAAAGTACATTTTTAGAATAAATTATTTTTAGGTTAAATACTTAGGATTTTTCCTGCTAGTATTAATTGTTGCTTCATTGTTCGGAACAGTGAAAAGAACCAGGATCAGTGAATTAAAATTATGTATCAGTCTAGTTTTTGTTATGTAAATATTTAGTCTTTGCTTCAACATATATGAGTTGTCTTTAGCACTTTCTTTCAATGAGACAAAATGGTTGTAGAGTGTTAGAAATGTGCTTTGGTTTATTATTAGAAGAATGTTTGCTGATAAAACTCTGCTAAATATAATCCTATGTCTGTAAGGACAGTTCTAGAAATCATAGAGAAAGTATTAAAAAGTGTACACTGATCTGATAGGAATTGATGTTCAAATAAGGATAGAGACTGATACTTCAGTGTTTGCTTCTTAAATTTCACTCTGCCTGGCTTTATTTAACTGATACAATGTTCCCCATGGTAAATAGATGTCAGATTTCTGATATGTGTGTATTTTTCAGGTTATTACTGATAAAATACAGTGATTTTCGTTACACATTAATTTCGTCTCTCGTAAAACTACAGCATTTCCTAAACTGTGTAGAGATTATAAACTACATTTAGATACTGTTTTCTTGTGCACGTTACTTTCAAGATGGAGAAATTAGAAGCATCATGTAACAATACCAACTTGTATGATATGTGCCAACTTTTGGTGTTGCAAACGGTTGAAGGAATAAACTTCCTTCAATAATATACTGATTGATGTAGTGCTGACTGAGTGTGTGTCTTTGATCTTTGAATGGCTTTTGCCATAACCAGTTATGCTGAATTTAGAAGGGGAAAACTCCCAGGAGTTGTGTTATTGAACAGGAATGCAGAATGATTTCTGACTTGAGGTATCCTAAAATAAGGGAGTAGAAAACATAGTATTTTTATTTTGTAAAATCTAGGTAAGAAATAGATTAAAAATGGCAATTTTCTAATATAGTCAAATCTAGGGCAAAATATATATCCCTATATGTTCATATGCATAGAGTCATAGAATGGCTTGGGTTGGAAGGGACCTTAAAAATCATCTAGTTCCAACCCCTCTGCCATGGGCAGGGAAACCCTTCACTAGACCAGGTGAACAGAAGTATGTTTCTCATAGATTAGTTTGGATCCAAGAGGAGATAGTTACATAGCTCGTTTAGGTAGTTATGAAGAGCCTAGTAGGTAATTATTCACTATTCTAGATGCCCAACATCATCTAAAGCCTGCAAATAAAGAATTATTCTTGTAAGTTTTCCCTTGTGCTTGCACAGAGACCCCTTGATATGGGGAAGAGAAGCCCATCAACAAGGAGGAGTTTGTAGAACAGGTACAATATTCCCATATTTTCCTATTCCCTTTATATTTCTGTATCTTTTCTAAATGTGTCTTGGTTTAGCAGATTTTATTCTGATGCTGACCATGTGACATTTGTTTGGTTTGGTTCAACAAATACTTAGTGTGTCCTTTGGGACACACTTCGGTTTTATTGATGCTGAAGGGAATTACACATATGCTAGCAGTGTTGTACAGCTGATTGGAATCAAGCGTATACATAAAGTTAAATATGTCATACATAAAGGTAAATATGTCATTGCTAAACAGGGTATGCAACACAAATCAATCTATATCATTTTTTCCAGATTTTCTTCTTTCAGTGCTTCAGATTCTGGCTAGTTTTTAATTTTCCAGGAAAATTATGTAATAAATATTTTTCAAAGATGTACATGAATATGTCTTGCAAAAATAACATGTAACAATTATCTTTCAAATACATTTTTCAGTATTTTTCTTTTAAAGCAATACACCTATTTTCATTGTCTTTGTTTTTAACAAGACATATCATTATATAGACCACTGCTATTTTTACACATACAGGATTGCAAGCTGTTTGGTGTATTTTGTTTTGTTAAGATTCATCTTGATGTTTTCTAGGTATACCGTGGTTTTATTTCATGTCATTTACATATATTGTAAAGTTAAAAGAAAATATGTTTATGAAACGTCCAGTGCCATAGAGGTAGAACTTTTAATCCCTACTGCATATTAAATAACATTATAGATGTTTTTATATACCATCCAGGATTAGGTATCTAATTTTGCCAGCTATATCATGTGACTAAAACAGCAAGATAGAAAACAGTGCCAGTAGAACAGATAATATTAATTTTAAAAAAAATTAAGTAAAACAACAAACATAAACTTGTTATGAAATTAATTTCTAGTTCAAAATTCTTGGTTTAGAACTTAAATTATTTCACAAATTTATTTTAACATTTATTTAGACTGCAGAAATAAAAATATTTGAAACAATAAATACATGAAACAATATTTATTTTTATATATACAGTTATAGGTATTCTGCTACTCAATGTTACACAAAATACCCTAGCAAGGTAAAAAAAATTAGCTGCATTTTTACTTCTTTATATTTGAAATCTGTATAAAGATATAGTCACTAGTGGTCTCCTGTGGTCAGTTTAGCCCGTTTCAAGTACTTGGATGTGTATGTATGTAGGGAGACAAAAGGAGAAAAAAAAATTTTGATCACCAGGGTGGAAGGGGACACAGAGAAAATGTGGAGGCTAAATTACAATCTTCTCACTTTTTTGGTACAGAAGAAAAGGAGAAATAAATTCTAAGGAAAGGGAAGAAACCTATTTAGTATTATATGAAGATAACTTAGAGATTGGTAAATTACCTCTCTCTGGTTTTAGAGGAGCATAAGATTGGAAATGGTTAATTCAGAAATTACACATTTAGGTAAAGTAAAATGCAAAATACATTGCTTGTAACAGAGTAACGCCTCTGTCTACAGAAAAAATGTATCTTTCCTAGGAGGGTGCCAGCATGATCTTGAGCTTCAGCATTTACAAATGTCTTGAAAAAAGAGGCAGAACATACTCTGACCATGAAGACATGGGACTGGGAGAAAACTGAATTTTGTAATGAACAGATATAGCACTATCCAGACTATATAAGCACATTGCATCCAGGGGTGTAGATATGACAATAGAGATCATTGGAATGGCAATCTTCTGGGTGTTGTCTGCTTTTGGTTAAAATTCTCAGATGGAGAGAAATGGCTACAATCCTTGTGCAATGCCAAGGGAATTATCCTCTGCAAAGGAAAATATGAGTAATTTAACCATGGGGAATTATCAGTGCACAAGCGAGCGAGATATCTTGGCTCCACCTTTTCTGAGTTCTAATTTTCTTACTGTGCAATACTGGCCAGCTATTACCTCCAGCTGGTATCCATGTTTCTTCAATCCTCTTTTCAGTTTACATGCTTACATCACCCTTCGTGTGAAAGACAGCTGGAGGGACTGCCTCTGCCTTTCTGCAGTTGTATTGGGCTTGCGTGGCAAGGTTTTGGGGGTGCTACTGTGAGAAGCTGCTAGGAGTTTCACCCATGACATATAGAGCCAAAACCTTGCCTGATACAATATGGTTCTGGGAAGAGATGGCTGAGATAATTCCAGGGATTACTCAAGTACCTGTTCTACAGATTTCAAAACCTTCAGCAGATTCATGTCAGACAGCAGCTAATTTCAGGGCTGCACGGGGTACACATTTTTGTCTTGCACCAGCAAGACACCTAGGTGTATTTCTGCCTCTGTCTTTAGATGGACTGGTTCCATCACACAGTACAGTATTTCTGGACAGACCTATCCTGTTGTCCTCTTTATAAATGACATTGTATCTAGCCTTGTACTCAAGTTCTTTAGGTTGTGCTTTATAGTTTTTACCTTAAGAAATATGACTTAACAAAGTGCTTTATTTTTCAAGATTTCATTTATTAGATCAGAGCAAATAACCCTGAGCTGGGTAAATGCAGAAGACACAAAAATAAGAGGAATGTCCCCGCAGTATGTGTGTTTAATTTTAGTAGCAGTTGCCTATAAATAGGATTTCAGTAACTTGCTTTAATTCATAAAGAGGTACTTTATAGGGAAGAGTTGATGGGGTAGTAGGAAAATATGTGGAGATCTATTTTAGTAAATATTGATTTATCTAAAGACAGTATTACGGTATAACCTGATTTATAAGTGGAAATGAACTAAAAATAGTAAATGTAAAAGAAAAGTATATTCATACACTTGTCCTTTTCTATCTAGTTGAAAACAACAGTTCTGTTTATACTGTGACCTCCCTTTATCAGATCTGCTTTGGAGTGCCTTTTCTGTTTCCTTTGATGTTTATGGAAATATTCCCATTGGGCTAAAATAATTTTTATTATTTAAAGACTCTATACCAAATAAAGCATTTACTTGACTAGATCTCTGCTCAAAATTGCAGAGGAGTCACTTCTGTGAAATGAACACGTGTAAAATGCCATGAGATGATTTATCTAGAGAGCTCTGTAGAATTCCCTTCTTTTTCTTCAGGGGAAAAATGACACATTTACATAGAATATATAGTTTTATCCCTTTCATAATTTCACTGAATTCCACAACCGGTTTGTAGAAAGTGCAGTGGGACTGTAGCTTTCATTTTGCTGCTTGTATAATGCTACTGACACAAATATTCTTCCGAGTTTTAGTTCCTCTCTGAGAGGTTAAATTCTTGGCTTGTGCGTGCAGTGTGATACAGGACCATAGTGCCTTTGTTCCACTATTCTACAGACAGAGAAGAAATCTGCAAATGTCTTGTATCTGTCGGTGTGTTTTCCTCATCTGGTGTGTTGGCTCAGATCTGCTGGCTGGTAAACTGGTGGAACAACTACATCATTCTTACCTGTCTGTATAGGAAGAAAAGTTTATAACACCCTCCGTATCCTATGTGTATTTGGGCTGCAAATTACCATTATTTAAGAATTAGCATTAGATGCTATGATTTTGATAGTCCAGATTTAAAGATTAATGAATTAATGTATTATTTACAGGGCTTGGTGTTTGGTTTTGTTTGGTTGGTTTTTGGGCTTTCTTAACCATGGCATACTGCAATGAAGATATTCCTTAGCTCTAGCTTCTCAATATAGATTGAAAGAAATATTTCAGGACAGGGGAATTTTTATTTTACTACCATTAATATTATTTATATATTAATATTGAACATAGAAGAAAAATCAGGATGGAGTACTGTGTTATTTTACACTTCGACTAAAGCCATAACTAGAGGACAGGCACGTAGAAATTGCATTTGAATGTAAATGAATATTAAAATAAAACTTTTTTCCCTTAACCTGCTTACAGTAAGATGATTATTTTAAGTAAAGTAAATCCTAGCCACAGCTCATTATTTGCATAATCATGCACAGCAGAAGAAAATGTGAAATGTTTTTTAGTTTTCCATTTTTGGTTCTCCATGTTTGCTTGCACAGATCTAGGAAGAGGACCGAGTGTTAATAAGAAATTTCCATTTCCACACTGTGATGTCATGACTGAGATATGTGTTTTGGTAGTGGTAATGTGCTGCAGCTTAGAGAGACATTTGCAACAGGGATTTCTGCTGCTGAATCTGAAAAATCTGGAATGTAACGAAACTCAGTCCTCAGCATTCACATGTATATTAGTATATTTGCTTTTATTTTAGTTCAAAGCACACATCAGCTAGATTTCTTGTTATACTGTTTTGCTACGTGTTACCTACAGTGTCTTAACATTTTTTTTTCAATGTGGACATAATTTGACAAACACTAGTCTTTTTAATTAGCTTTTTCCTGCACCCCAGTAGGTTCTTAAGCTCAGAGCTTACATAGGAGACAAGCGTGTGGAACTTACTCATGATCATGCTGCAAAATGATATAAATTACTCCATGTTGTAGTACCGTACTCTCTATAGTATTACGCCAAACGTAATCTTATGTAAAATAGAATAGCTTGAAGTGCCTCCCTCTCCATACATTCATGTTCACACAGCAGAAAACTATATAATGCACATATCATGCATGTAAAACCTGATCTTGCATTCACTGAATTCAGTGGGAATCTTATAAGGTTCTCACTGCAAACTGCATTCTTCAGTAGGATATGATGTAGATAAGAGTCCTTGCTCTTATTTCTGGTATCGTATTTAAATTAACTTAAACTAAAATTATTTAAATATGTAATAGTACGGGAAAGGTGAATTCTGGATATATTTTCATTAATCCTATCACTCTACATGTTGAAGGCCCTACAGAAATTAATGGACGTATCTAGCATAGGGGTGCAGTATGTGATACAGAGATTCCTGAATCTGTTTTCTTACAAAACACAAAATACCAAAATATTTGTGATACACACAAAATTATGTTTGTATGAGTTTAATTGAACTAACCTAGTGAGATACCTTACCTAATTAAGATTCTGGTAACGCATTTGTATGGTTAGTTTCTTTCTAGTTCAATGGAATGGCATAGATAGGCCTACTGAATTTCTCATTGAAAGCAGGAAATCTAGACTGATCTTGCCATCCTAGCTATGGCATTTGAAAGCTTCACCACTGATAATTATCTACTATCCCTTTATTCTAAAAGATAAGAAAGTATTGTTATTTCCATTTCAGACATGTAATTAAGATACAGAAAATAACATCATTCTTCTATGGTCATATAACTGATCAGTGACAGAACAGAAAATTGAATATGGGTTTCAAATCAAACCATGCCTGTCTTTCTAAAAATATTTTCATTGTATCAGCTAATCTGAAAAGACTGTCCTGAAATGTAGCTAGCCTTTGAAATTAGAGACACATCTATTTTGAACTTTTACTAATTACAATATTGCTGGGAGGCAGGAAAACACAAATCTTATATATAATGTAGGTTGGTTACAAAGATCTTGAAAAGAACTATCTGAAAGACAAACATACACAACATCAGCTCCTATTAAATCACAGGTCAATGAAAAACTGACTTCATTACAAAGGCAGGGCTGATTTAAGTTCTTTTCTTCGTGTTCAGAAAGAACTGTTGTCTGTGTGTTTACCAGAACCATGAAAACAGACTTTTTTTCTCTCTCAGAAAAGGAAGTAGGAAGAGGTCTATGATCCCATTCTCTCTGCTACACCAATTAACAAATGAATAGCCAGAGCTACACTCAAGGAGCGGAAAAATAATATGATAGAAACCATGTTTGTCCCTTACTGACACACTAGATATGCATATAGATGGATTTACTGTAGTCTTCATCTACGGATTCTCATAGATGTTTCCCTGAAGATGCAATATCCTGTAGTAGTCGGAGTTCCTGGAAAAATATAATAATACCTATGTGAAAATAGCAAATTTTTAACACCTATCTAGAAATCTTTCTCTTATTTTTTCTTTTTAAGATAGAAAAGGATATAAGCGTCATCATTAAATCATATGTATTCCTTTGAACAACAGTCTCATGTTGAAAGTCCCATGTAAATCATTGCTCTAAGTTCATGTTTTCTTAATGAGAACAGTTTAAGGCAGAAATTGTGGCTCATACAATTTAGGTTTTGGGAGAAAGACTCTAATTTGGGGTAAAAGTCCTTCTTACTTGTTTACAGGTTTTCACTGGAGTTGTTCTGTTTGTCACTGGGTCTCTGTTAGTGAAACATGAGTTGTTCAGTGTTATGAGAACCGTGAGGCATTGTGCTACAGCATGTGAGTATTCTTGGCTTTGTGCAAGATTTGTAGCTTTTGGCTACTCAATCTGCATGAAGAAATGTCTGTCAGTATATGTATATTCACCAAAGAAAAAAGATGCCATCTATAGATGACATTTTGACCTAATTCCTACTGTATATAATTTTCAGTTAAATTTCTTTTTTATTTTCATAGGTTTTTATTATGACTGTGATTTAATATTAAGACTGGACATGTCTAGTCCAGATGAATCTATACACAGACATATGTGTTTTTTTGAGTTTGGTAATGGAAGAGCTTACAAGAAGTGAAATTCTGGCTTTAGTTTTAAGTATAGTGGATCACTTGTTACTGTTTTCAGTAGGTCTAGAATGTTGTTATCTATAGTTGAGGTTATAATTACTAGATTTACATCCAATGTGGAAGTTTATGAGCACATTTTAATGGCTTTTACAGTAGAGTTAGTGCCATTTCCACCATTTTACAGATTAGGAAACAGAGACAGACAGTAACAGTCAAGATCCAGCCAGTGGAGACAAAAACTAGTACTAAGTCCCATTTCAAGTCTTCATGGGCTAGATCACTATTCTAAACCTTTCTGCACTCTGTTTAACAAAAAAAAGGAGAAAATATTTTGCAAAAATAAACGTCTAAGTTGCTCTCAGCTTGGATTATTTTGAAACACTCTCTCAGATGCTTAGAAGTAGGTGTGTGATTTCCCAAAAAACTGCTTAAACATGTACAGTTAACAACTAAAGAAATGAGTGATTTATGGCTCTAATATGTTTATAATGGAACTTGGAAATATTTATCCAACTTTTGAAGTACATTTTAAAATATGTTTTAATTAAAATAGCACAGTTAAAATGCTTTTAAGATGTAATCATAATACTGTATTGGAGATGCTTGTGTAAGTAATGATTTCACATGGTGATTGACTAAAGATTTAGTACGATCTTTTTCTTGGTAATTGTAAGGTAAATTTTCATTTTGATTCATGAACATAATTTCTATTAATGCAGAAGTTATCTTGTGGGAAGATATATTCTCCATTCTTGCTAAAAGCAAACAAAAATACAATTCCAGCTGAAAGTGGTTTAGTCCTTGAGTCAGGGTGCTGAGGTCACCAGTAGGCCTAATTGCCTTGATGAACCTCACCTGGGCCCCACCCTCAGCCAGGAGCTCCATTTACATTTGTGCTTGGGTGTTCAGTCATTTCTAGAGCTACAGCATAGGTAGGTTTGTCTTCATTCTGTTCTGGCTGGACTTCAAACTCACATGGCAACACCAACTCCTCCTGACCAGGCTACTTGAACTGCTCTGTCCCCTTGCTGACTCTTGGGCTGTTGATGAACTGCTGGCAGCACCCTATGATACCCACCCTGCTCAGGCCCTATGCGTTTCTGCAGACCCTGGCTCTGTCCCCTCTTGTGGAGCAGCTCTGCCTTTCATGCTTCCTAACATGGTAAGTCTGTTCATGTATGTTTAAAAATAGGTGAAATAAAATGTTATGTCATGTTATTGAAGTTTGATCTAGCATTTTGCTGGTGTTAGGACAATCAGAGCAAACAGGAAATCAACAGGATTAAAAATATCATTACTCTGTTAGAGAGACTACTACCTGGAAGATGAAAACCTTATGAGTGTTTGCAAATGGCTCTAGTTAAAAATCATCTTCTGATTAGGTGACTTATGTGATACAGCCATTCGTGTCCAAAATAGCATTTTCGGTTCTTTATGTCTGCATTTAAAGGAAGGAAATAACAGGTTTGAAGTATAACCACTGGAGAAGTTGCTGAGCATTTGCATGTATGCCATTAAAAAATATCTGTTAAGGAGGGGTTAAAAAGGAGCCTTTTTTTTTTTCAATTTGCTGAATACAAAGGACCAGAGATTATGTGATCGGAGATTCTGCACCTGGCATAAAATACAGCAGCACAGCTGTGCTTTAGGAAAAGACAGAAGATCTGTGGCAAGATTTTTGATAGGTGGAAAAAAACAACATAACAGCAGCAGAAGTCACCTAAACCAGATAATTCTTTTTTTTTTTTTCTTAAAAGGCATTTTTAGTGGGTTTTGTTAGTTTTTTTCCCCTCTGCCTTAAAGACATAAGAAATATAGGGTTTAGTATCTTGCAGGTATAGGATGAATGTGAATAGAGGAAATGAATGCAGGAGTAACTGTTAATATGAAAGCTTAATTGCAAATGTAAAACTGCATTACTATAAGAGTAAAAATATCTTACCAGTGATTGTTCCCTTGGTCCTAAACAAGCTAAAATGTTTGTGTTTGACTTATGAAACCTAACTACTTAATATTTATGTTAACAGCAGTCATTTTAAGTAAACAAAACTTCTTAGAATATTTTTAAAGTTTTGTTTCAATATGTTTATAGAAGAAGCTGTCAGTATAATATAAAGGTCTGATTTGCATTAGTGATGGTGCAAAATCTTGTTTATTGTGTCAGTTTTCCTGAATTGATTGCCAATTCCAAGTAAAAATGTAAATTTTGGTAAAAATGTATATTATTTTTGGTAAAAATGTATATTATTTTTCAACTTCAGATGTTGGAATATAAAATTGATATAAGCTTACAAATAGCTGTTGACTCTTCAGTAGATATCTACGGCAGGAGTTAATTAGGTGCTGGTGAGGCTAATTGTGAGTAAATGGTTCTGAAATATGAGGTATCATTGTTGCTCTGAGCAGCTAATCGAAGTTATTAACTGCTGTACAAAGAGCTTATCTGTGCTTCCTTCTGTTTGTGATTACTTAAATTATTCACTTCATATAAGCTTTTACACTCAAAATCATGTTTATGGAAAAAGGGAAATACACATGATATGCCAAGTCAAGAATTTCTTTTTAGTGTAACAGAAGTTTTCATAGGGCAAAAATTATTAGTCTGAGGGTCTCTTATTACAGAAAGTGAAAGAATACATCTATGCTGGAAAAAAGTCTCAGTAGTAATGCACTTAAAATTGTTATATATGCATTTTGTAATTTTCTACCCTTTCTCTTAGTATTATGCACCCCCTTGCCCTGCTCCTCTAGGACCCAAGATCAGCTGTTTCTTTCTGGTGTTGGTAGTGCAGGTGTTAGAGCAAGCCACCAGTATCTGGAGTCCTTCACTGAGTGGAATGTGGTGTTGATGATTATTTTTTTTTCCCCTCAGTCTTTATATACGCTTTTTTACATATTTACTAACATACTTTTCTCCCTTGTTCTTGTTGGTCTGCAGCACCATGTTATATCCCAATTGACTATCTATGATGCCTTTTGCATATGTTAGATACTATTTGCTCTCTCTGTTACCCCTAAAACCCAGTTTTTCCAGTTCGGCATTGTTTTAATCACTGGTGCGAGTTATTTCTAGGCATTGGGCCTCCAGTATCAAGCCTGTGCCTCAATTACAGTCATCCCGTGCTTGTATTCCTCTACACTTCAAGTACCTCAAGGCCTCTGTTATCAGGCCTGTATTTCCTTATACAACATCAAAATATCCGGACTGAAAAACTGGTGTTACCATACAATGATAAGTGTTAAAGAAATCCGTGGTAGATGCCTGCACTATTAGAAAAATTGCTGTTACACCTAAACCAGGTGAAACAAAGCTGCAGGAGGCAGCTGAAATAAAGTTCAGACAAAGCACACCTGAGAAGCCTGGCCTTGCAATCTCAGTACAAAGCTTACAAAAAATTCTATGGCTTGCACCTGACAGCACATTCATGAGCTTTGATGGAGGTACTGGCCAGTAAAACACAATGTCATTGGAGTATATTGATCGGATCAAAACACCAACGTTCTATTGCCAACAAATAAGACCTGGATTTGAGCCATGATTTGATATTGCATTCCCAAGTTTAATAGTGTATATTCATATAGGTATTATTTTTATGTGGCATATTTTTATTAAGATAAGGTAACTTTTTTTTTTGCCCCGATTACTTTACATGTGGCTTTATTGTGCCTGGAGGTATATTAATGGTATTTTGCTAACTATCAATGATTGCTTCTTATTCTTTTGGCTAAGAATACATGCAGTCGCTGCATAGGAAAAATACAACCATATTCAATGTCATATGACTTGGTCTGAGCTTCTGGCAAACATGTTGCTCCTTGCAGCTTGCCCTTCTCCACAAGGAGCATTTTGCATAAGATAACTAGCTGGAACCTCGGGCAGAGCTCTAGCCCAGAGAAACTACAGGGCTGCTTTACAGAATAGTTTATGCCCTGTCACAGTAACAGGTGTCATAGTTTCTGTCAGCTGCTGAATTACCTCCTTCCTTGATCTGCTAATGTTCCCTTTTGCTATGTCGTGATTTCTCTAGCAAATTGTAGACTGAGCACTTGGACTTTAACTTAACATGACAGGACTCTCTGATTTCATGAGGTCATATTGATTCATTCTACAAAATTGCCTTCCATCTTCCATATTTTAGTTTTCTTTGTCTTTCTACTTTTCCTCTTCCTGTTCTTCCCTATTATGTTTTTCTTTGCCTGCCGTCTCTGTCTTGTTTTTTTAACCTGATGTAATGTGGGGACATCTAATGTGTATTAAAGCTTTTCATTTTGATTTTGAACACTAGAATACCAGTTTTAAGGTTGCTGCCGTATTCCATTTTAATATCAGTACAGGAAACAACTGTTTTGAGAAGTTCTAGGTTGTGTTATTATAAGTGAGATTGTCATTACTGCTTGTGTATGTGCTGTTTTTTCCTCATTGCTTTTGTGGATATAAGAGCTGGAGGGTACAAGCCTACATGCTCCTTTTTGCTACCTGAGAGATGAGACAGCCACAATGCTGTATTTATTATAAAGCCAGAGACCTTTCTACCTTTTTTAACTCAACACAGAAGCAGCATGTTTCTGCATAATCAAAGGAAAAAACATTTATGAAAGAGATTAAGACTTGATTCTTTGGATGAAGAAACGTTTTCCCAGCCTTGTACTGTGTTCAGTCTGGATTTTGATTCTAGCTCTGCATACACAAAGATATCCCAATAATATGTTATTTTCAAGTGATTGTTGTTGAACTCAGGTTATATTAAACTTCCTGTCCCAAGTGATTTTGAGAGAATTTTTTGAATTCAATTAAGGAAAATTGCTTTCGAAAGAGTTATTACACTTTGTCTTTTTTTCTTTTAAATAATCCCCCTTAACATTAAAGAAACCTGCAGAAAGAATCTAAATTTTAATCCATGTAAAAAGATAAGAATAATTTTATTTGCTTAAAATAAACATTCCCCTAGTCCATTGATCTTTCTCAGGCAGGTCCTAACAATAGTTTCCCAGTGAAAAATATAAGAATGCATATGGGATACATGGAGTCTTTCTAAATATGTTCCTGATCTCTAGAGACTGTGGATAGCAGATTTTCTTATTTTTATTTTAATGTTAGGTTTGGATGGGTTATACTTCAATGTTTACTTGAAAACCTTGAATCCATTCAAACTTTCAACATCCACAGCCTTCTGGTTCTGTTCTTATACTGAGGGAAGGTGAGGGGGAAGAGAACAAATAACCTTCACTGTCTTTTCCAAGACAATTTGTGATTTTTATTTTTTTTTTTAAGATATCTGTGCCTTGCTGTTCCGTCAGTTATTTCTTCTCATGCTAAAATGTTCTATTTTATTTCATTTTTTATTGCATGGCAATCATTTCCTATCACTGATCCTCCAGGTCATTCTTCGTTGTAGCTTCCTCATTTTCACTGTTTGTTTTTCATGAGAGAATCAGAGCTGCCACACCAGCTAGAATGAAAGTGTTCCATGTGTTTGCATGATGGCATTATTGCATCTCCTCTTTTGTGCTCTGTTTCTTTACGAATAGTGTTTGGTTTGCTTTTTGACCATTACTGAGATCACTTTTTTCAGTAGAACTACGTATTCTAATTCCTGTGTCCCGTTTTTGAGTGGTAAAGTTCAGACATGTAGATTAAATTGCAGTTATCTTTTACCTATATGCCTTACTTTACAAAGATTCAGTTACACTTAATTTGGCCTCCAATTTTTTATCACCAAATCACTTGTTATTGTGAAGACCCTAGAGATTTTTACAGGCTTTTACAAGGTCAAATAAAGAAACCATGAGAAAAATGCATGGTGGATTTGAGCAAATCTCTGCCCTGGTTTCAGCTGGGGATAGAGTTATTTTCTTCCTAGTAGCTGATACAGTACTGTAGTCTGGATTTCATATGAAAATAATGTTGATAACACACTGATGTTTAGCTGTCGCTAGGCAGTGTTTACAATTAGGTCAAGGACTGTAAGGAGGCATAAGCCTTCTGCAAGGGGTGCCCAAGAGACTAGGAGGGGACGCAGCCAGGACAGCTGACCCCAACTGACCAAAGGGATATACTGTACCATATGGCGGCTGCAGCTCAGGAACTGTCTGGGCATCAGTCAGTGGCTGGTCAGCAATTCTGCTATGCATCACTTGTTTTGTATATTCTTTTATCATTCTTATTATTCCCTTTCTTTTTTGTCCTGTTGTACTGTTTTTATCTCAGCGCAGGAGTTTTACTTTTTTATTAATTGTCTCTCCCATCCCACTGAGGGGGGGAGTGAGCAAGCAGCTGTGTGGTTGTTTTAGCTGCTGGCCAGGTTAAACAACAACAGTCTCCCCCTTTCTTGAACTTTCCATGTGTAAAGTGAGCTAATCATATTTTGCCTTTCAGTACAATACAGTGTTCACTCTGTCTCAGTGAACATTCTTCAGTATTGTTACAGTAACTATCACTTGCCAAGTAAAATGCTTGGTATGAAATTGCAGGATGAATTTCTGAGCAGAATATCTTCCATCTTTCACTTTTGAATGCCTAAAAATCAAGAAAGTGCTTGTTTTGGGGTTGTGGGGGTTTTTTGGGGGGGAGTGTCTGTGCATTGTGCCCGTTGTTGAAAATAACGAAGATTCTCAAGTGTTATAATTTGCACTACTAGCCAGTTGTTGGCTGGATAGCTTGTAAATGTTGAGACAGACTGAGATATTAATTTCTTTCTGCTTGGCCATTAATTTAATAGTATTTTTTAATCTGTTTTGTATACAAATATCTATGTAAATATAGATATCTTCAAGTATATATTTGTCAGCTTTTTATAGAACCGGAAGCCTTTAATAGGAAATAGCAGCAGTGGTAACTATGTAAACCACTTGACATCTGTCCATATTTATAAACACAGTTTTCATTTGCTGCAGTTTATTTACTCTTGGCACATATAAATGAAGTGAGACAGACATCCTGTGGCTTCTGTTGGTGAGAGGATTAATAAAGCTTGTACTTTCATTATGACATTCTAAGCCATCAAGCATGAATACTTCAACAGTCATTACAGAACATTGACACTTATTGCATCAGTGATCAGAAATGACAGAAGACAAGAAGCTGGCAGAAATAGGATTTTCGGCGTGCTCTCAAGAATAATCTGTGATTTAATGTGTCCTTAATATATAGCTATGGACTCTGTACACAGTTTCACGCTCATTTTTAGCTATATAAATTGTCCTTTAAAGGGATGTTAAAAATAAATCTTCTTTGTATACCTGTTTTTTACTGAGGTGAAAGTACTACTTAGCACCAACATGTTGTTACTTAATAATACAACCTATCCTGCTGTTGGATGCTAAAGCATCTTTTCTGGGTTCCTTTCAATATGTGGTCTTCATTAAATAACCTTGGCAAGCATATGTCTTTTCCTGCAAGGGACGATACAGTAATTCCAGCAAAGTCGTAAGTAACTCCTGGAGTGTCACAACAATAACTGTAGAAAAGAGTTCCCTGATTTCAGCCAAGTAGGAGAGTAATTTTTATGCTGATGTGTCTCTTATGTAGATTCTTGAATCATTCAAATGATCTGGCTAGGTCACGTGGAGGCAAGGACCATACCAAAGCTAAGTGTTTTGGCGTCTAGCCCAGGTACTCCTTATTTCCGCTACATGGATCAAACGTTTGAGTAGCGTATACAGGGCTAAAATCCAGTTCTTTCTCCAGAGTGCTAATCATGGTAGTGTCAATACAGCTTTATTGTGGTTTTGGTGGTAGATATTTAATTGCCTTGCAATGAAGCTGTTAAACAATTTTTAAATCTGGAAACCAAGGAATAGAATTCTGAAGACTTCTATTTCTAGTCTGTTGCATTACTAGTGTACTTCTGGGGTGCTAGGTAGTCTTGTCCAAACTAGTTCCCCTCTCTCCGAGTTGAAAATACATTCTGTTTTGAACAGGCTTCTAAACTAACATATTTAAAAGCAAATAGGTGAATGAATTTAAAAAAAAAAAACAACAAAAAAAAAAAAAAAAAAAACCAAAAAAAAAATCCCCCCCCCAAAAAAACAAACTAACAAAAAAAAACAAAAACCACAACAAAAAAACCAAATGCAAAACAAACCACCACCACATAAAATCGTTTCAAGGATCAGCTTCAGTGTAAAAAGGGGGTGGGAGGGGTAGGGGAGAGGAAAAAAAAGAAAGCTT
This sequence comes from Psophia crepitans, assembly GCA_013399095.1. Classification (NCBI taxonomy): domain Eukaryota; kingdom Metazoa; phylum Chordata; class Aves; order Gruiformes; family Psophiidae; genus Psophia; species Psophia crepitans. Next base: position 167,093 of record VWZZ01007029.1, on the reverse strand, counting down.
TTTTAAGTTCAGTTAGTTAAGTTCAGTTTTTTAAGTTAAAAGTTCAGTTTATGGAACTTTTGCTGCTTTATTCTATGCTTTCTCCTAAAAATTTTAGATAAATGCATCTTCTTGTAAGAATGTAGAAATCTTCATCTTAATGAAGTGGAGATTTTTTTGTCTCCTCTTTCAGTGAGTGTTATTCCAAGGCTTCCAGGTGACTGTGCAGGGTATTTTTTCATATAACTTTTAAGGAGACCATGGAAAAGCTGAAAACTTAAACTTTTAATTAATTTCTTCATGTTGACATACTTCTTCCGAGGTACTGACTTTTCATCGTATAGTTATTCTTCAGTTTCAATTGGTCTATTTTTGAACAGCCTCTATTGCCAACCAGTTTTCTAGAATTTTTTTTCCTGTGTCTCTTTGCTGTGAAGAAACAGCCACTGGGAAAAATAGCTTCTGCCTATCTTTGGTTTTGGTACTTCTGTTATTGTGACTTTTTTTAATGTAATGTTAACTTCTGCATCTGAGAACAATATCTATTCCATTTGTCCTGTTTTCTTGATAGGGTTTCCCATAGAAGCAGGTAACAAAGCAGCCAAAGTCATCTTTCTTTGCTAGAAAGTGTTGGAAAAACATCACCTATAAATGCCAGTGCAACTTAACCTGGACTGAGAGTTGGAAGGAGGGTGGGAACCATAAAGTTTACAGCCATTTTTTCTTTTTCTCCAGTCTGTGTTTAGTGTTTTACATATTTATTTTATAAAGTTATGACTTATCATATTATTTGTTGCCAAAGAGGATCACTATTTGTCAGCTGAATTTGGAATGGGTTCTCAGTTTGTTTTACAAATTCAGTAGTGCAGTGTTTTCCGAAAATTTGTCCATGTGCACAATTATAAATGTAGCTATACTGAATTTTCCTTTTAAAGATGTCAAGATGCCTTCTTTGTCATCAGTGGCTGATGAAAGTATTGAGATTTCTCTTTATAATTAGGTCAAGTTATCCTTCTTTACCTGGTAAGTGTGCAAGAAGGGGCTTTTGTTACGTTTATACAAAGCTTTGCTAGTAACTTGCAACAGTGTGAAGCCCCTTGCTCTGTAAGTAGTTAAGAGTTATTAGAATTATTCCTAGAAGTTCAGTGGAATTCAGATGCAGAGCTGCAATGAATGGTGTATTTGGAAGATACCGTTTTCTGCACAGTATGTAGCCAAACCAAAATGTCCATGATACTTACTGTTATGTTTTCATGTTTTGGTTCAAGATAAACAACAGGCTTTAGAGAAACTGTATTTATACTTCCTCCTTCTAAATATAAGCGTACTTTAATTAGATTAAGGAAAAGAAATACCTGGATTTTTAAGTATCATCTCAATTTATTCTAATGACAGGAAATGAAGCTGAAAAATTATCTTTACGAATGCTAACAAATGGAAACCTGTTTTGTCAGTGAAATAGACTGGACTTCACCCTGTCAACTTCATTAGCTGGGATCTTTTTAACACAATGACTTGTACACAGAAGGGGGTGGGGGGGGTATTGATTTCAGCAGGAAGAGAAGTAAATTGCAGACAATTGTAAAGAGTCAGTCAGATGAAAGGTCTATGTAGGTTTCATGTGTGTTTTTCAAGGGGGGGATACTATTTTTACAGGAGGTTTAATTCATGTAGTACTGGACAGAAATGTTCTATTTGATTCAACTTATCACTGGGCTGTGGCATATGGTTTTTGATGTAACCTGTGCTAAGAGATACGCAAGTCACAGATGGGAGCTTGCTGAAAAAAATTAAATGCTGTTTAAACAATTTCTCATCTGCAAGCAATGAAGCAGAGAAACAAGAAAAAGTGGTGTATGGGATATGTGCAAAGTCAATCAGGCTAAATGTAATTTCCATGGTGTTATTGAAAGAGTGAGCCAGAGAATGGATACCTACCTCTTCAAAAGGGAGATTAGACTCAAGTGGTGATGGGAGAAGGTAAATAAGAGGTCTGTATGTCTGGAATGAAAAAAAATTGGCCTTGTAGTAAATATTCTTAAACACTTTTGTAGGAGCAAAGACCATATTCAACATTTTCTGTGAAATTTCAGAATTCAAGGTTTATAAATATAAGATTTTTCTGTACTGCTGTATTGTGGAATGGTTTATCTGTTTTGATTAAACTTCTGTTTGAGCGGAAAGTACTTCCTAGCATGATCCTGAAACATAGCTTCGTTCTACACTATCGGAGAGATGACCCTGTTTCTCAGGAACCTTTTTGAAAATTTTATTTCTTTTTTTATAAAATGTAAGTAGGTAAAATCTGAAAATTGAAAGGTAGCGGAAAGGTCTCTTAAATGGAAAAGAAATTTTGACTTTTTCTTTGTGAAGTTAAGGAGATGTGTATTATTTCTTCCTATTTCTTTTTACTCTAGTACCAAAGCTTTGAGCTACTAGTAGAAAAATATCAAGTGAATATCAACTCTACCATTATTTTCAGAAACAAAAGATTCTAATGAATCTAAAATCAGCACATCTACCTATAATAACAACCCCTCCAAAACTGTCTTAAATTTCACATTTAGCATCATCAGTCATTATTAATTTGTCCTATTTTATCAGAAGCAATGAATAAGTATGTAGAGCTCAGCGGTAGGGAGTCCAAAACAGAATAGTTAAGTGGTGTTTTCTTAAATAGTGGCTAAATATTGAAAACAGTGCTAAGATTTTTAGACAGTACTACAATGGAAAAAATGATTTAACTTTTTATCTAGAATTAATACCGGATTTTGTATTTTATCTTGGTGTTTGGACAGATGTCATCTACTAATTGATTGCAAGTGTAAAAATGAGCAGCTTTAATTAGACTAAAAGATCAGAATGTTGTTACATAGTCCTGTCACTGAGTCCACAAAATACATTTTCCTGAAGATTAACTGGAGCAAAAAACAATATGGAGAGAATCTTGGGCACTGCAGGATGGTAAAAATGAAATAATTCTATCTTCATGAGGGTTAATTACAAATAATAATAGTACTATTAGTAACAAAGTGGTCAAGATACTGACCTTTGTAACATCCAGCATAACTTTGCTGATATCCAGACTGTGAATAACTGGTGTGCTCAGTTGGTCTGAGGATGACTTTGAAAATGTTAGGATTATGTGGAAAGGTAGTGGTTGAAATTTTTAACAACCTGAGTTAAAAGCTTTCTCTAATAAATGCATTTTATTTTTAAATGAGGTATGTAGTCATGTAATGATCATGGCAATAATATAATCACTCTCACTTTTCTATGTTGAATATTTAATGAAGTATAAAACAATTCTGTATGAAGAAGTTGGTTGCATCAAGTCTTTTCTCTGTTATGCAAATAGGAATGAGCTTTGGTTTCTGTAGCTTCTACAGTATGTGGCTCAGGAATTAACCCCCTCTATCAGGCACCTTATCTTCATCATTGTGCTTAATAACTATAGGTAGAATTTACTTTTTGTTCTTTACACGTTCTCACAGGAATATCCAGTCAAAAGGAGTTAGAGATAAATTGTACATGAAGTACATTTTTTCCCTTGTTTTAAATTTTCTGCAAGAAAAGATGGTCTTTTTTCCAAGTTAGAGATGTAGTTTAGATCACTGTAGAGACTGTTTTGTGTCTCTAATCATTTAAATTTTTACTTTTTCTGGGTTTGACTTTGTGGCTGTGGGACACTGCACAATGTATTCAAGGTACAAATTTGCAGAATAGTGTAATAATATAGCATGTTCATAAATCTTTACCTGTTTGCGTAGTCTCCTGACTCTTTATTGAATATCTTCTGCTGGGTTCTGTCAGACAAGCACTGAACTTGACAGATGAGGAGAGGAGTTCTCATGGAAATTATATAGGTTATTCCAGCATTCAAAACTGAATTATTGAGACCAAAATTTTTATGAAGGTATAATATGGGGTGCCATCAGATGCACTTATCTCTATCTCATTCTTAATCAAGGCTGAATCAACTGAAACCAGGCAGATTTGTTTGCTCTTAGCTGACTAACCTTTTACTGAAGTCAGTGGAATAAATGCCCAGTTGAGGTAAATCATTGCCATTCTTGTTTAAGTTCACTGACATCACCTGGGATTCATGTCAGTAATTTTGCCTTGTCTGCCTGAGTTTGGACTGAAAAAATCCAGCAATAGATAAACAGATATTATGGCTTACATATTTTTCTCTTTTGGCACATTGTTTGGGCAACGATGTTTCTATTACTAGTCTTTTCCTGATTTGGGTGAGGTCTATCATGCATTTATGTGGTTTTCTTTAAATAGGACATCCTGCTGTAGTTTTTCTTTCTTGATTTTTTTTTAATATATTTTTTTAAGAACATGCAAATCAATTACACTGTTTAAGGTAAACTGATAACTTGGTGAATGGGCTTTGTGCATGTGTGTGTATACATCTGTGTGTCTATGTAATATATAAGAAAAACTACAATCTGTTCCTAATAGATCCTTGCATATCTCCCTTGCTGTTCAGATCCTGCTGTTGCTGCATTCCTACTGTACATTCTTTGCAGATTTAAATTTGTCGTTCTTCACATACATATAATTCTTATTGAGGCTTGAATTATTAAATAAACAGTTTTTATAATAATTTGAGCACAAATCTTAAATCAAGATTTTCAAATATTTCTAAGCATTAATAAATTCTTACAGCTCTATATGTAGAAAGGTATTTTTTCATTTTTCTAGTAAGCTCCTATATAGAATCATAGAATCATTAAGGTTGGAAGAAACCTCAAGGACCATCCAGTCCAACTGTCCCTCCACCACCTATTAACCACTAAACCATGTCCTTCAGTACCACATCCAACCTTTCTTTAAACACCCGCAGGGACGGTGACTCCACCACCTCCCTGGGCAACCTGTTCCAATGCCCGACCACCCTTTCAGAGAAGAAATTTCTCCTCATCTCCAACCTAAACCTCCCCTGGTGCATCTTGCAGCCGTTCCCCCTTGTCCTGTCACTAGTTATCTGCAAGAAGAGGCCAATCCCCACCTCACCACAACCTCCTTTCAGGTAGTTGTAGAGGGCAATGAGGTCTCCCCTGAGCCTCCTCTTCCCCAGACTAAACAAGCCCAGTTCCTTCAGCCGCTCCTCATAAGACTCATAAGACCATCTTTTTAGAGTCATCCAGGGCGTGTATAAATTCACAGGCAAAACTGGACACCGTGAGTTCTGACTTTTCACTACTTAAGAGACAGACCTAATCCTTACATACTTGCTGTCAGAAAACAGGGCGGTCATCTCTGGACATAAACCTAAAAGTTTGTCCCTATATCTTTTCTTTGAATATGTATGAAAGTGTTGATAAATTACAGTATGGTCTAAGGAAAGTTTCTTATGCTAAAAATGCACATTAAACTGCGATCATGTCAACCATTCCAGAAGACTACTTATAAGGCTCTTCAAAACTATTTGCAAGATTTATTCAGTTGAAGGTACATTGCTGAATATAATTCAGCATATTTTATGTGTCTGTATTTATTAATGGTTGACTATTGAACATTTAAAATTTACTAAATAGGAAAGGTGTTTTGGCTAGGCATTTTACTTTTGATAAAGGCTTAACGAATGGTTTCAATGAAGCATAAATGTTTTCAAAAAGCCCACACAGCCCCATTTGTAAGAATATCTAAGGATAAACTATATTACCATGATAATGCTCTTTCCTGCCAAAATTCCAGGCACATTGTTTCATTAAGTGAGGAACTAGGGAGAACTTGGAAGGAGGGCAATAAGAGTTCTAAGCGTTCAACAGCCACTTCAAATGATGCAACTGAATGTTAACCTAGTATTTGTGATAGTTGCATCTGGTCCCATCCAAGTCAGAACACCTTTGGAACAGTGAAGTGCATATGGTCTAAAACCTAGCTAACTTCTTTTTGCCATCTGAGTCTGAATACTGAGGAGTCTTATGTCTTCTCTTGCTAAATTTCTTTTGATTAAGAGTTCAAAGGTGGCCTTTGGTCACAGTCTTGAAAGAAATTGTGTGTGAATGCACATTCTTCTCATTCCTGATTCTAGTAAGTAATCTGTCAATATTCATTCTTTAGTTATGAGAATATTTTTCCCCACATATGACAGAAATCACAGAACAAATGCAAGCTTTCTCCATTAATGAAATGCATTGATACGTTGTGGTCTGTCTTCACTACCAACATGCATAAGTACAATCTGTAAAGCAGTGCAAAGCGATTATCCATGGAGAGAAGACTGGAGTAGTGTAAAACAAGATGAAAACCTAGGCATAGCCAAATGTGATAAGATCATGCCAAGAGCAGCAATGCAAATGATCAGACAAAATGCATCAAGTAGATGGGATGAATAATCAGTGGGAAAAAATCAAATGAAGGCAACAGACAAAATAGCTGCTCAGCTGACCATTATAATGTCAAACAGGATTTTTCTGGCATACCATGTTACATGTGCCAATAGACTGACATAAAATTTATCAGTTTCATCCTCTATATGTGTGTTTACTCCTTCTGGCCCATTTTACTTTCAAGGGATCAACTTTAAATACAAAAATCAGTACACAACAGGAAGAATCAAGATAGTTTTCATCAATCTTCCTTCCTAAAACTCCTTCAAAACTGTATATTTGGTGTATTTTCCATCCTGTATTTGTTCAGTTCTAGTTCGAGTATAGAGTGCTAAAAAAAGTTCAGTCTCCTTTGGTTTATGTTTCTGCTAACGTCAGTCAGCACAGCCTGTGAAATTTTAAACTCTGGAATCCTGAACCTCTGCTTTACCTTATGGGTCCAGTATAAAGTTTTAGTTGTTATTTAGACAGTGCTGGGTTAAAGAGTGTGAGAGAGAAGGATTCTGGTTTATCTGATTCACACAGTCAGTAGGAACTGCTGCTATCCTGTTTCCTTAGAGTTTATAAGGAGTGTGAATGGGGGTTGTGGTGTTGGGAGACAGCTCAACTGGGGCATGAGTAGGAGATGGAACTTAACTTCTCTGCCTCTTTCTCTGTTTTCCTTTTGGATGATCTGAGTCATCTTGGTTTTGAGCCTGGGTTTCACAAAATACTTGCTGTGACTCAGAGATTGCAGGAACGGTCAACCCAGTCTGTTTTTACTTTAGAAGTAAATATCTTGCTAGAACTTGATGAACGGGTGACTGTGTAGCACATGTAGTCATACAAAGGAAGGTTGTGTGGAGAGCATGGTAGGTGGGGCCATTTTGCAGACTCTTGCATTTTCTACACCCCAAAGAATTAAAGGACTGGATTCAAAGCAGGCAGGTGAGACATGATTCATATGTCCAAGCAGCTGCAGTCATACCAAAGGCACAGATGGTGAGGATGAATATCCTCAACAGAGAAATGTCATGGAGCATGATTTGCTGTTGAACAGGGAGAGCAAAACTCTGTGGATCAGGTCTTCTCTTTCATCACATGCTCCAAACCAAACATCGAAGAGGCAAGCTTCGCATCTTACAGAGAGTATTGCACAGTACATGTCAACTGGCCACAGGAATTGTGTATACAGGTATAAATTGTAAAACAATGTTGGCAGTCCAATTCTTACTTGTTACTGTCCCACTTCAGTTCCTGTATATTATTTGCTAGTTCATTGGTAGTTACTTTCCTTGTAGTGTGAAATGGGACTCAAATCTGAGTGTTGTCTTATTTTCTTTATCTTTGCCCTCAAAAAGAGAGGACAGAAATTACTACCTCTAATAGAAATTGGTCATGCTGATAGTGTCAAAACAAATTGGAAGGTAGTGGTTTGTGCAGAAAAAAGATGATGCAGAGGATGACTGACTGTACAGGAAGGTGTGGGAAACAAGTATAGCATTGTTTGGGTTTTTTTCTGGATCTTCTTCAGTGTAATAGCTGCTGAGTATTCTGACAATGCTTTTGCTCAGCTCTCTTCAAGATGCTGAAACTGTATTTCAGGGATGCACGTACCTTTACTGCAAGATAGGTGATATCAAGTGTTTCTTCACCCACTGCGTCATGAAAGAAGCTCTGGCTCTCATGAAAATGTTTTGATCCCTCGATGTGGCATATTCAGGAACTGCATTTTGGATGCAGTTAAAACAACCAACCTGCTGTATGTGACAGGATTGCAAACTCTGACCCGAGCCCCTCTGTGTTATCGTTCATCCCTAAGGCTCTCTTCTTAAGAGCCTGCTATTATGCATTAGAAGTAGTGAGAACAGTCAGCTTGAAATCACCAATTTGTGTCGTGAGTCTCCAGAAACAAAATTCAAAATACACTGGGAAGAGTAATGGCACAGGGGAGTTCATGGAATATTGTTCAAGAAGTTGTCACTGCAACTTGCAGGGTCCCATGAGTGTACTTAAAATCCTTGTTTTGCCTAGATCTTGCCTTTCTGATATTTATGAGTAGCCTGAATGCTTAAAAGGAGGAAAATATCAAAACATATGATCTATGTTTGTGGATGCTTTCCTTACACTCTGACATAACTGAGAGAAAGAAAAAGAATGTGTGATATATTGGTGCATGCTGCTAATGTAGAGAATAAATTACACCACAAGATTTTGACATGGGAGAATCTGTTTTTAAAGATTTTACCTGTTCCGTTTTGCATCATATATTAGACATAGAATTCTAGAAGTAGATGTAGACTGAGATTTTTTTCTTATTTGTTACACTTTTCTAAAAATATAGTTTGAAATTGAAACAAGGAAATGCAAGGAAAATGGGAAGCTAATGTGTATATGCTTATAGCATACAAAAGTCAAGTGTCTTTAAACCAAACATATCTATTTACCATTGTGGGTATTTTCTTCCCCAAAACAGTTCAATAAATTTATTACAGTGATAACTAATCTTGGTTGCTAGACAAAACATCATTGGCAATGATTGGGACAAAGAGTGTGATTAATTAACACTATTCAGAGGCTCTTTATTTAATGTTTTAGGAGGTAAACTTGGGTAGGCTTCTGACCCCAGTCAAAGCTTCAATGGGATTGCTATTTTTGTTGTTTTTGAAGGATTGACATGTCCAACCACTTGATCTTTTAGCAACTGCAACTTTTGAAACAGTTATTTAGCCCAGCTGTGATAGAGTTAATATAGGAGAGTTGTGTGTGAAATAAGTCATTATGACATGAGTTAATGTACTTTGCTTCCATACCTTGACTAGTCCTGCCAGGTACCTGCTCAGATTCTGAAAGAATATCTTTCAGACAGAAAAGACTAACTCAGGTAAGCTGATTGCTGAGCCCCAGGGATTGATAGTGCATTGTAGGGAGAGAGAGAAGTTTGAGGGCAGGGGGAAAAATCAAAATGATGTTTTACTGTGATGTCACTGGTAATTAGTGAAGGGATCAAAGAAATGGAAGGTCTCAGACAGCTCTTGACATAATTTATCGGTTTTGTCTTCTGTGGTGTTTCTGTGATGTTCTTATCAAATTGTTTGGGTGGACATAGACCTCAGTTCAGAGCACCACTAAGAGCTTTCAAGCTGCTTGTTTCATTAAACAGCCCTCATGACACTGCTGAATGAAATTCCTTTTGTTCCAAAATACAGTTATAAATAGAAAGAATCAGCAATAAATCATATAACTAACTTTTCTTTATAGTGCAGGTAGCTAGTTTATGCTCTGGGGGAAAAGCTTGGGAGGTGACAGTTTCCCCAGTTAACCTTGCAAGATTTACCTTTAGCTTACTACTTGAAATCAAACTTGAGTTGCCAGTTGCACACTCAATAAGTAGATTCTACATTAGAGCCACTAAGACTCTATTTATGATTGTTTATGATTTATTATGATTATTTATTATTATTTCATGGCAAAAAGAACTCTAACTATAGCCTATGATGTCTGAGGCTCACTTCTGTTTTTCTAAGACCATCTTTACTTCAGTGCTCTCTGAGCCTGTGTATCCTTTAGCTTTCACTACTTCATCAAGCTTTGGAAGCACAAATCTGATATCTGAGCTAGATCTGTCATCTCCTAACATAGTTCTTTTTTGAATATAGGCTAAGTATAAGATAAGAACAGTTATCAAAATTTGATAAATCTTTTCATCCTGATGCATCAAAGGCTTTGACAAACACTTATTAAATGATCCTGAGAATAACCTTTGGGATTGGATGACTGAACCTGATTTTATGCTACTGCAATAGCATCCTACCAGGATGATCTTATGTATTATCCTGTGTTCTCTGTCTCTCTGGTTTCTGTTTAGTTTGATTGCTATGGTCTTTGGGTTTGTATTTTAGCAGTGCTCAATGTTTCAGTTGAACATTTAAGTATGTAGTAGGAGTTGAGGTCATAAAAGTCCTGAGAACAAATGCTCTGTTAACTAATGTCTGATTTGAAAAGTACCTTCTCAAGCAAAATAAGCTTGAATGGTGCTGTTTCATTTCACCAGAAATCTGAGTAGTCTCTTTTCTCTGCTGCTTTACATTGTGACACAAATACTAATGCTAGCCCTGAACTAATAATACAGCGCTGCAGCAGCTCTTTGCAAGCCTTAATGTAGCTCAGGCATGTTCACAGCAGTCCAGCCAAAGTCCCAAGACTGTGTTTACAGTACTTGCCTAATACAACTTGATAAAGAGAAAGATTTTGCTTCAGTTCATCAACAGTCCTTTTGTTGCAAGGGGGACTGCATTGCAGTACGGCCTCCTTGCTGGCAATGGAGGAAATTCACTATTTCCAAACACGCTTCACAGACATGTTTTGTACAACCCATGCAGTATTTAAAAACAAACTTTATGATAATGGGGTGACATAAAATGGCAGGTCTATAGCTAGTGTAGTTATATTGCTGAATGGCAACTCAGAACTGTAGCATTTATATTACTGGAGAATAGGGCACTAATATGCAAAGGCCCCAAGTTGCTATGGACTTCAAATGTGTGATAATTCAATAGTCTACATTCTTTGCAGTTAGACAAAGTAGTAGGAAATAGAATTTGGGCCAGCTTTTCCTGTCAATTACACCAGTGTTTCTGAACTAACTTCATTCTTACCTGTGCCTTAAGCCAGGGTACTTGTTATTTTGGCCAAGTCTGAATTCTAAGAGGTTACAATATTCGGAGTTACTCCTGTGATAACAGAGTATGCTGAAAGCATAATGTCTGTATCTGAGCTTCTCTAATTCCATTTAGCATATTAACTCACTGTTGTTGAAAGCACATACTTCTGTAGAAAATGAAAAAGCATGTTCTATTTTGCAGCCTTGGGTAATGCAACAAAAAAGAGCTAGGATCAGTAATACCTTATACAAATACACATTAACTCTGTGAATGTGAGTCAGCATTCAGAATAGAACTTGTTCTCTATTCTACAAGCTGAACAAATTTTGTAGTTATACAAAGAAATGTTACAGAAGAATGGGATTTGATAGGTGTCTAAACATCATTGCAAAAAGAGAAGAAAAGATGTGTACTGGAGAATAGTACAAACAGGTGAAAAAGATTGAGACTGGGAACGAAAAGGTGCATGAGGTGACTGAAGAAAACAGTACTTGGAATAATGGTGCAAATGAAATGAGAGAGGAAGACGGATTGGTAAACAATTGCATGTGATTACTGTTAACATGGGCAGTTACACTTTCACAACACATATGATATAGGAGTACTGCTTTTGTATATTTTATTTACAAAGCACTAATCATTGAAAGGATATACATACCTTCTAGGTGAATGTTCTAACATAGCAGTAGTGCAATCAAATAGCATCATGATGTGCTCTAATAAGAATCATTGAGACATTAATCCCATGCATGAACTGCAATAATGAAACAATTTCTCAGAATTAGAGATTGATTGTCAATTAAAAGGACAAAAAAAATGGTATAGAACTTCAAGATTCTATAAATTGTTCCAAGTTTCCAGTGAAAAGAAGCAAATTCCTCACCCTGCCCCTATTGCCAAACAAGGCCTAGTTTTCTTATAAGAATAAATAACAGAATGGGGGGAGCAGGGAAAGAGTACTCCAATTTCGAAATGGTTTCAGTTACAAGAATTTCGACATTACAAACTTTAAGTGTGTTTTTTCTTATCTTTTTCTTTTCAAACTTGATGGTTTGTGAAATGGATGCAAATACTGGTTATTGCTATTGTTTTACTTCTTCCTAGATACTGCTGTGTTTAGTTTTCACATTTTGGTGAATATTGCTGTGCAATTCAGATTAGTGACTAGTGAGGGACTACTTAGGCTCCCTCTAACCTAGATTGAATCTTGAATGATTTACGCATGCAAACAGTATTTTTCTTGCTTTGATGGTCTTTGTTTGACTTGAAGCTTTCCCCATAGTTTACTTGCATCCCGGTTTTGGCTGGGTTTTTGGATGGTTTTAATATGATTTATTTGTGAGCTTATTTTGCAATGGTTTGATTTCATTTCACGTCCTTAGCTTAACTAACATTATGTATAGTGAATTCATACTGTTTTGTCTCTTATTTCTGACTTAACAATTTTTTCTTTTAATTTTACTAATCAAAAAGAGGGCTTTAATTTGCTTCTTGCCCCTACCTTCTTAAAGAGCAAGACTGGTATTTCAAGCCATCTTCTTTCTTTAGCACTTTGGTGGTTGCCTTGCAAGCTCATAGCAACACCAGAGTTTCTGCATGAGGTTGAGCTGTACTGTCCTGAGCCTTGCTTCTGTTTCCAGTAGTCACATAAATGTTTGTGTCGAAATTGAACTTTACTTGTACAGTCTGATCTATGTTCTGGAGTGAATATACAGATTACCATGCACAATGTGTTTCTGTGTTCTTGCTGGAGTTGCAGTTTTAAAGCTGTTTCACAAACTTTGTAAGCAGCAGATCAATCCCTTATAAAAGCCTTACTATAAAATGATGACACATTATTAATTGGCTTTGATAAAGTGGATTTCGGAGTACCCACGTAGTGGGCAAGTTACTCGTTAGAAATTTGTTTTAACTATACAGAATTTGAGAAACCTCTTAAGTGGGGATTGCAACCTGCCTTAAGTCAAATTAATGCCATTAAAGCTAACAGGTTTGGATTCTTTTTTGTTGATAATTTCCACATTAAGTTTAAATGGTTTTAATATAATGCAGATTTAAAACATAACTATCATACTAGTATACAAAATCTTAAAACACTCGAAGTTGGGGTAGAGAGGATATGCTCTGGACTCAGCTCCACCTGGGTTCTTGATGTCCTGAAGTCTAAGACTCATAGATTTTCATAGTGGGTCTGCAATAGAGATAATTTTTCTGTATTTTGTTTATACATTCAGAAATCTTGAGCTCCCTGAACATGCACTCATCAAGGTATATAGTGATTATTCTGGGCTACTGTAGCTTCATGACGTAGAAACTGGTATTTTCAACCATCTATAGTGATATGAATAGATATATGGAAGCCCTACAGTCACGTGGTTCCTGTGTGATGGGGCTGTATCTGCTGTACATCAGGATTTATCTGTAGCTGCTTCAGCTACTGAAGGCATCATTCCCTGAAATCTTATAACTGTATACAAAACAGCCACCTACTGAACATTCTCATTCAGTTCATGTGACAGCCATCCTTGTTTCCTCTATCTTGTGTTCAGAAACAGAACCTAGTGAGCATATTCCACACAAGTTTTGTGAAAAATAGCCATACATAACTCATTCTTCATGAACAGAGTTTGCATTACACCACAAAAGCAATCTTTTAAAGTTCAAGGAGTAAATAAACATTTCATAAAGCAGTTTTAGCATAACTTTAACTTTCTATGTTATCAAAATGAATTCCTAAAGATTTCATAATATTTTACAAATACACTGTAGAAAACCAGCATCTTAATTACCAAAGCTGTGATTATTTGCCCCTTTTCTTCCAGACCTGACCTCAAAACTCAAGCTAGTATCTGTTCCAGAATGTAACCCAAAAAAAGTCTGAAGGTTGGGAGGTAATACCATGTTACGAAGGCCTTCTAAGGAAATGAAAACACGTAAATTGTGAAGCCCTGATGGAATAGCACAATGCCCTGCAGTATTTTTTCAGCCAGCAGTGTGCTAAATACAGAAATTAATTACATCTTTGGCAGTCACAGTCACTTCATTTGAAATACCAACCTCCCCAAAGGCTTCTAGGAATGATATTTCTTTGGGCTTCCGTATTATTTTTTTTTTTGTTCTCTGAGATGGTACTGTGTACATGATTCTCTTTTTTATCTCATTAATATTTTCATTCAGTGAAAATGTATGCTAACTTGAAATATGTTTTGAATAAAAAAATTAAATAATAGCACTTGCCTTTTGAAAGGTATAATTTCAGTATCTGTAGGACTGACAGAATTGCCTTTACATTGCACCAACAAAGTACATAAATGAAAACTGAATAAGAAAGATAAGAAAGATAAATAGAGCACTAAGGGAAAACTGATGTGCAATATGAGAAAAGACCAATCAAAAGAAGATGGTTTAAAATCTGTACTGCTCACTATGTGTCTATAAATACATAATATAGGGACTGTTACACTGATACAGGAAGGAAATTAAGACAACTATTCGTTTATATACTGAAAATGCATAAAAAGAAAAAGGTAGTTGTAATTTTACATGACTTCTTTCAAACTCAAGTATAAAACTCAATCTAAACTATTTTGATTGAGTTTTAGAATGGTAAAACTTGTAAAAACATCATAAAAAAATAGCACAACAGGTTGCAGGGTAAGTAAGGTAACGCATGCAGGCTGTTGTTTTTCCAGTTTGACTTTTTTCCCCAAAACTTATCTGCCTTTCATGTATAGTCTACATAATGTGGAAATTTGTATTTTTGTCTCTTAATTTATTCTAACCTTCCCATTATCTAGTCTGTCCTTGCAGCACTTCTGAGAAATTACTAAACCCTGGGAAGCACAGACTAGACTCCCAGATGAGGCTATTTTTATGTTAACTGTCTTTATTAGACAATCCCATTAGAACCTAGGCGGTGATAAAGGAGGGAAACATAATGCCACCAGCACCCTTATAACACTACACTCTCCAAAAGTTACTGGCATTAGTGAACTCATCTTACTGCCAAAAGCTTTTAAAAGAAATCTGCAAGCTAATTTCATTGACTTATAGAAGTAGTTGTACTACACAATTCATTTTATGTTACGCACTGAGGAACAAATTCTACCTTATGCTTAAGCTGACTGCATTGCTGAGATCCCACCTTGAGCTAACTTTATTTTTGTGTCCCTTAAGGATCTCATTAACACACTAGAGCAGTCTCTATCAAATATTCATAACCTGTAGTAAACTGAAGTAATATCCTCCTATTTGTTGCCGTTAGACATAGACACATGTTCACACCTGGCATCACTTGCACAGATCCACAAATTCAATTTTTACCGGTTGGAGCTCTGCTTCGGAATATTTTAGGTATTACTATTGCTTTCTAAACTTTTGACAGATGCAAAGATTCTGCTTTACAAAAATGAGCCTCTTCTCCAACAGCAGCATATGATTACATATAATATTCATTTATATTTTCTGTATTTTCTTGACTAGTTTTTTTCTTTCCCAAGAGCTTTGTAGAAATGTAATGTCATATGATGTCACCTATAACTCAGGCATATTCATCGGTGATATGGAAACCTATGGTCTTCGGAGAGGTCGAGAAATGTGCAAATGAAACAGTTAAAAAATTAGCACAAAACATCCACGTGTGGAACTTGAGTATAAGTCAGTATCTACCTAGTGCTTCATAGAGACAGCAGAAGCATGTGGAATTCAGTTATGTACTTAACTGTTTCAGACTACAATTTCAGGAACAGACTCTTTGAAGTAGATGCATCCGAGTCTCATTTGCATTTTCTATATAGAGGTGCCATAATGCAAAGAAGTCAGGCTGGCCTATTTATATGTTTGAAGTTAGGCATGTATTCCTGCATCTTGCTGAATAAGCTCCTGACTTGGCAGTTCATTGACTTCAAAGCCCTTCTTTTGAATCACTTTTTTTTTTTTTTTTTTCAGCTTTTGCACTGTTTTCAACCTGAGCTATCAGATATTCATTTCTGGCTGACTACCAATGACAAAAAACAGTAGGCGCTGCTTCTTTTTTTTTTTTTTTCTGCTTCCTCTTATGTGTTGGAGTGATTGTGATGTTACTTCATTATTGCATGCCAAATTAATTGGTGAAGTTAATTGCAAGAGGTGTCTTTCAGAAATGGAGTAGCAAAATCCAGATTCATATCAATCATTGCTTCCACAGGACTTTTTCTGTAGGGCACTGTAAGTGGATTCTGAAACACAGATAAATTTTACCACAAGTAATTTTTTCCGTCAATTCTGCAATGACTTTGTGCCTCAACAGTAATGACAACAAAAGCGCATCACTGGTGGTGCCTTGAAATGACTAACTTAGTAATAAAAAATTTTCCACAAAAAAAAAAAAATCCTTAGTGCTGTTGGATGAGAATATCACGTTAGTGTCTGTTGTTTTGAGACAGTATAGTCAGACACAGACGGTAGGATGCTTTGGGGGCTTCTATACGACGTGATGATTGTGGTTATCAAAATGGATTTTAAGGCTGTCAATTAATTCCTGGTGCACAAAAAATCTTTTCTTGGGATTAAAGAAAACACTTATTAATTGTACATGCTGATTTTACGTAATTTTAAAAACTCTTCTAGGTTACATGTTCTACACTGAAAACAAGCTTTTAGTTTTACCATGTTATTTGAGTGAGTAAAGAGAACACCACAGTTGAAGCAATCAACCTTGCTGTAAAGGATTCAGTTTAAGCAACAGTCACTTCTGAATAAACTCCACTTCTGAAGTGCTCCTTTGTTTTACTTGTTCCCGTTGATTAGGTTTTATACCTCTCTCATACCATTAGAATGATATCGTTGGAGCTTGCGTTATTTCTACCTGTTACACCAAATGCATGAAGCAGGCCTGACGTTGACATTTTGCCCGTTTAGTTTCAGTAAAATGGCTGTGAACTGTTTGTCCGTTCAGGGAAGAGTATCCCAGTATTGGAGAAGGCTCAGTGCCTTCTGAAGGGGTCAGAAATTGTGACTTTTTCCCTGGTATGTACATGAAGAGAGGTAGTGCCTCCTCCAATGCATTATGTGCTGTCCTTCTATTCTTTTAGGTGCAACACACTGCTATTTCTGGAATTCTTTTGGGGTGATTCAAAGATGTTATATGAAAGATTCCTGCAGAAAGGTGTCTTGTTCTTTTTTTTTTCTTTTTTCCCCTGTGCATAAAGTGGTAAAGCCCCAGTTAATGCAAACTTTGTGCTTAATGTGGAATTTTCCAACCCTTTTACAAGAGGTGGAATAGGACTTTCTAGAAAGGTGGACTTTTTTTTTGCTATTGCACTGCCACGTTAGTGATTCCCTGAAAACACCGAAAGGGATGGCTGAAAACAGGCTGAAATGAGAAAAGGTAATGTAACATTGTTTCCTCAGGTGTAAGACATTTATTGGATTGTGCTGTACAAGTTGCTGAAATAAGCAAGAGAAGAAATATAAAAGAAATACTTATTTTGGGAAAACTAACTGTGAGAGGACATAGACTGTCTAAATATGTTGTCAGCAATACAGTAGTGTTGAACAAATACCACTGGACATATTAAGCTTTGTTTACCTACATGTATCAATGTGAACTATCAGTCAACAAAATTATTCTGCATCATGATACATCTTACTGAAATGTTACCTGGAAGCAAAGTCTTTATTTCTTGTCTAGTGTTCCCTGTGAAGTATAATATGGGAAGTACATGTAGTTCACATGTCTGTCTCCATAAAAAATGGAAAACAAAAAGATGAAAGAGCAGTAGCAGTCTGTCACACTTCATAAATTCTTTCTTACTGTGCTGTTCTCTAACCCTTTTTCATTCAAACTTTTAACTTCACAAAATTAGCCACTGCAGGAGTAGCAAGTATTGCTGAGGAGCATAATTAGAATGGTCATTTGTCATGGTTTAGCCCCATCTGGCAGCTCAGCACCACATGGCCGCTCGCTCACTCCTCCCTTCCCCCTGTGGGGTGGGGAGGAGAATCAGATGAAAAAGGTAAAACCTGTGGGTAGGGATAAGGACAGTTTACTAGGATAGTGAAGGAAGAGGAAAATAACAACAATATTTACAAAAGAATATACAAAGCAGTGACACAAAATGCAACTTGCTCGTTGCCCAGAACCCAATGCCCAGCCTGTCCCTAAGCAGTGACTCTTCCTCTGCCAGCTCCCCCCTTTATATACTGAGCATGGTGTCATATGGAATGCCCTTTGGGTAGTCTGGGTCAGCTATCCGGGATGTGTCTAATTTCAAATGAGGATAGCAGCTAAAAGTATCTCAGTTAAAGGTGAGCATAGAACAATGTGCTCAACTGTTAGAAGAATGTTACAGACAACATCTCTGAAAAGAAACAGGAAGTTGCAGGATTGGACAGTTTTTGAGCTACAGAGATTTTAATTTCATTTTGTGAGAGGCAGGAAAGAAAGATGGATAGATCTGACATTATTTTAAAGTACTAGAGATTACTTCCAAATGTGTAACCAGCTGAATGAACAACTGTTGTATTTGAAAAACTGGTCCAGATTCTGATTTCAGTTGCTGTGATGTGAACTCACAGAAATTGCAGTGAGTATGTTAGAATTGCTCTGGACTGAAAACTGAATATGAATCCAATTATCTGGCCTGCTGTGTATTTGTGGAGTGTGCTTTTAAAGGTAAACGTTATTTTGAAAACTTCTGGGGAAAAAAGAAAAGGATCAGCTGGATGTTATAAATATGAAAATACCTTACTCCATGGCTAACAGTTTTATTATAATTAATTTTGAATAAGCAGTTCTTGGTTTATACATGGAAAATATTTCTGAAATACCTGGAAGGAAAGGTGAACCCAACCAACCTACCAAGAAGCAACAAAATGTAGTTTAGTTCATAATTTGTAAGAATACAAAATCATATTCTGTTTATGTGGCTAAATAAATGCAGCCAGAAAGTCTTTTAAAAATTGACAGTGTTGCAAATGCTATTGTTCTTGTGTTGCCAGCTGCTTAAATTTGCTGTGAATTTGCTGTGTCAAGAATGAATACATCTTCTGGTTTGAATGCAGAGGATATTTGCCAGATGTGATCTGAGTTGTCATTATATTCCTTCAGGTTTATGTTGTGACACACCTGAACTCAAGATATGCTAGCACAGAACTTGAATAGGAGTGACGAGTAAGGACCATATATTGTACAATGTTTTTAAAATTTTTAGAATGTATTATGTATTATAGCACGCATAGGTTGTAGAAATGTATGGTGGTGTAGTTTATCTCAGATCATGAGCACTGAGGTTTCTTTATAGCTTTTAGGCTTTTCAATTTAAGAGTTATGATTTGTTAAATGAGAGAAATGTTGCACCTCAGGCCAGAACCTCAGTCAGCTCGGTTTTGTTTTTTGAAAAGCTTTACATATATGAATGATATGATAATTAGCACCAAGAGAATTTAGGTTTTTTCCAAAGGATTAATGAAGTAATTTACATCTCTTCTTATAATCCTTAGGTGTCTCTACAACTAACTTACACTGTGCAGTAAGCCACATCTGTTCAGAACCTTAGAGTTGAAATGTATGTTGTGGAAACTGTCCAGTTTACCTTCTTTGAGTTGCCCAGGAGACTAGCTGTAAAAGGGAAAATTAATGTAGGAAGAGAGGTTCCATGTGCCATAAATCATAACAAGCATGGTAGTATCCATAAAAACTAGGTGCTTTCCAACAAACAGGTACTTTTCAGCTGTGTTTGTCTTGATTTGAGACCAAACTGACAGTGTGAGACTAAATGGAGTTGATGTTAGAACATTTTAATCCCAGGTATATACACAGTATGGTAAATCGTGAGGGAGATAGTGCTGTTTGGAAGGAAGGTCGGGTGGGTCAGCGCAATGGTTCCAGCTATGCCGCACAGACAGGGTGGTGCAGGCTTCCCTCTGTTTCTACTCAGATACTCAAGAGCTCTCTTACAGTCTCTACGGGGCCTCTCCCAGGGTCACTCCTCACCAGGTCAGTTACAAGATTAGGTAGGAAATGCCAAATTCTGAATTGCTCATTTTGTTACTCCTTAAATCTGACTCTACAGCTCAGGTGTCCAGTCCAATGTGTAACTGATGGAGATGCTTGTAATGTTGATTGCTAAGGTAACACATCTGTACTAAAAAACATCCCAACCAACAAAACGCCCGAACTGAGGCAGCATAAATACATTCGTATATCTGACTAATTTGTTGCTGATTTAATTGTTTATTTCCTTATTCCCTGCATTGTTCTACACATGGCTAAATCAAACCCACTTGAAAACAGCACAGAATTCATACTTCTAAATAGAAAGTGTAGCCATTTTGAGAATGCAGTCTTCTGTTTTACGCTGAATTATGGGGTGCCTGAGAAAATACGTTTTATTTCTATCACAAATCAATATTTGTGTAAATATACAGAGGATAATGCTCTACCCTGTTTGAAAGTATAGCTGCACAAACGTCAGGTAATTGGAACTGGCACAGTTCTGTTGTAGGTTCTGTCTGTTTCTCAGCAAGAGGAGTGCTCTGTTATTTCCATGTTTTAGTCCTTTCCATAAACTGTAAAATAGCTAAATAGTTGAGGTTTTTTTTTTCCTACCAGCTGTCATGTTTCAAAATTACTTTTATTATTATTAGATTTTTTTTTTCCTCTTTTCAGCCTTAATTTATTCCTATCTGACTTACACAATCTGGTCTTGATTTGATGTACTTTGCCTTACATAGTTTTGTCTCTGCTCCACATTTTCTTCCGTGCATTTTTATACTGTCACTTCACTTCCCTAGAACAAGTATAATCTTTCTACTTTTTCACTTGTGATCATCTTTCTTTCCTCCGATTACCCTCATTGTCCTCTGCAGCTCATCTCTCTCCCCTACTCTTTGGAGAAGCATTCACAGTTCACATTGCTGAAATACGTCTACACACTCTGAAAATAATTTTTGAATTTTTATTTTTTTTTTTAAGATTTATGAAGTATGTTTGCAAGAGGGATTTTTTGCTAATAAAAAATATAAATACACTATTACAGGGTTAGGGAAAACTTTTTCTGTTGATGAAGAGTATCTTAATTCCAAGTGGTGTTCATATCTCCACTGGTACATAAACATATAGTTCTTAAATCCAGAGGACAGGATTAGCACAGTCAGCTAGTCTGAACACTGTTAGAAGCTCTTTAGGGGATTTCAACATCAAGCCCATATGGTACATTTGAGATCTAGCATACAATTTCCTAAAGAATCCATTTTAAGATCAGAATTACTTGGAATATCTGTTGCCTTAATTCTGGTAGTTATGATATCTCATAGTGTTTATTAAACATACTGCATGTATAAATTAGATATAACTGCACAACAAAATAGAAGATGCCCTGTAGTTTGACAGCACAATTCACTTGAGTTCACAGCTTTACCCAGAGGTGGAAGATGTGCTCCGGTCTGAAGATTCCCTATGCTAATAGTAAGTCATGTGTACCGAGCAGCTTAGTAGGCCTTCCATAATATCTTCATTTTAGGCTGGCATGTGTGAGAAGCAAGTAGCAGTGGGTACGGGCATTTCTTCATGGATGCAGTAAGTATGAGTCATTGCATAGAAAATACAGAAAGGCAGGATCAATTCTACAGTGGCTTGGTTGGGGAGATCTAATCATTGCTTGGTTTGGAAGTGTGTTGCTGCAGTAGCAGTTGTGCAATAGCTGTATGACTTCACCGCAGCATGTGAAAAGAATCCCATTCCTTTAACACTGAAAGAAATAGGGAAGGCTTGATTACTTGAATACATAAAGACTTGAGGCTATGAAAATACCTCACTGATAACAAGAAAATACAGTTTGCATACAATACGTGCGATGTGAGAATTCATCTTGCTTCTAACTGGAACAGCACCCACAGTATCAGAATTTATACTGGACTAATCTGTAGTGTTTAGTCATTCTCTGTCCTGTTAACACCACAAATCAATGGGAGGCTTTTTCTGTTTGCTGTGTTACATGCCATAATGCTGTTTCTTTCAGCATGCTCTGTTTAAAAACATATGGAAACTGTTTTTGTTTTGAGGTTTCATTTCAGAAGGATACAGTCAGAACTGCATTTTGTACTTGGGCCGCTGCCTCTGGTTGCATCCTCACATTACTGTGCTTGGAGGATGCTGGAGCAGTACCCAGCACGTTGTCACTGGCGTGCATGGTACTGAGAAAGCCTAAGTCAGCATCTTGGTAGGGTGGATTAGTGTGTTGAGTCAGAATTAGCTCTTACATCTAATTCAGCTGAAGATTCCTTTGGAGTTTTTGCCTTTGCTGGAATGAAGACATCTGCTTGTTTTGTGGATTTTTTGCTTTTGTTTGGTTGGGGTTTTTTAATTATTTGTTGCTTTCTTGTAGTCTTTGTTTTTAAAAAGTATAAAACAATAGTGATTTTTTTCTGCTTTCCCTAATTTCTCCCTAAATCTACTTATTATAATCTAACTTACAAGAAGCTAATTTATAGAGAAGATGATGGAGGAAAATCATGTGCAATGTAGATAAAAGAAAATCAAATATTTAATTATGATTATTTGCATCTAACTCTGCCTACATGTTTACTCATTGAATTTAAATTTCTATGCTTTATAAGTGAAATAATTTGCGTCTCCCCCAGATATTGAAAACTTAATTTTTAAGCTCAACTAAGCAGAATAAGAAACACATTATTATGTGACTCAAATAATCATAGAAAGCTTTTCTTATTATAAACTTCCTTCCAACAAAAGTTTTTATTCCTTTCCAGCTCTATTGTTACTTAACAATATTTCTTCTTATTTGAGATATAATATGGTTAGTGCTGTATTATTACAGAAACTCCTTAGTCAGGTTTCCTCATACTTATGGAGTATTCTTTTGCCAGATACTATTTACAGAACATTTGCAGATAACTGTAGTGTTTTCAGGTGAAAACAGTTGGCAATTAATGGCTCTGTAGCAGTTCAAACGCTCTCCCCATTTAATTACTGTGAAGGCACTGGTAAATCCGTTAGTGAAGGTGCTGATTGCGCGGGAGGAATGGTAGTATCTTCACCAAGAAAAAGTGGTTGAAATTAAAACCATTTTTACTTAATACGAAGTTGGATGGGGAAAAGTATAAATAGAAGTTTTTGTATTTTACCGTATTCATAAGGTGAGATGATCAACAGAACAATTAATTTTCATGTCCTGCGTACACACTACTGCACTGCTGTTTATGAAGCTCCAAATTTAGTTCTTAATCAACATACTGAAAAACTGCAGGTAAATAAACAGAATAAATTGCTAAGAATCGTGGAATTTCAATAAGGCTATAGTATCAAGTATTGTATAAATATTTTTTCATTTATAATATCTCTTAAATTGGCTACCTCTGACATTTGTTTACAAATAAGAATGTTATTAATTATAATGCTGTGAAAAAAAGTTTAAATCAGGAAACTGTACTTTTTAAAATGGAAATTACTAAATACCTAAGCAGTGGGATTTACACAGCAGAAAGCAATCGGTGTTGGCGCTACAGAAATAGCACCAGAGGCACCCGCTGCCGCCGGCGGTAACCGCGTGCGTTTGCAGGCACGGGCAGCGTTGCACCGCCCCGGCGCGGGGTGGCCCGGCTCGTGCGGAGGGCTCCGCGTGCCGGGAGCGGCGCCGGTAGGGAGAGGAGCGCAGCGCGTGGGTCGGCTGAGGGGCCATTGGCAGCCATTACCCCCCACAGGCTGCGGTGTCCTGTGGCCGGTGGCCGTCGTGCGGCAGGCTCCTCTGAATCCGCTCGTTTGTGGAAATGGTAAAGACCCCTAAACTATGAGGTGCAAAACACCAGCTTACCCAGAAAGCTTTTGAAGCTGAAGGGTTGACAGGGCTGCCCAGGGAAGTGGTGGAGTCACCGCTCCTGGAGTTATTTAAAGCATGTGTAGATGTGGTACTTAGGGATGTAGTTTAGTGATGGACTTGGAGATCTTGAAGGGCTTTTCCAACCAAAATGATTCTGTGATTCTGTGATCCAGCAGCAGCTGGACTGCTGAGGCTTTTGAGCTGCCCGGTGTGATACAGGGGATGCCCGTGCCGTGAGGGACGAGGAGGGATGGGTGCTCTCTCCCTCACCTATGTACCCCATTCTTTTTTCTTCCTCCCCCCTGCGCCTCCGCTGC